>JAQFVV010006537.1:315206-507780 GCA_028023455.1 Epiperipatus broadwayi | reverse complement strand
CCATGGAGTATTTCGGATAGTATATGAAAAGAATTTTATGTTAAATAATAATTTTATATTAGAAGTCAGACAATGAACTCCTATTTCCAATAAAGCTTTTGAAGTAACAGATAGTAATCTAACAAACAGACATGAGTGTTAATTGCCAATAATGCCCTTTGCATTGTGATAAAGTATCAGAGTTCAGAGCATAAGATCATTGGATTGATTCTAGCGGCATCACTCAAACTTTTCATAAATTCCTGGGATATAAAGTCATTTAATTATTTGGCTGCAAATAATAAGCAGCAGTGCTTGATCAAAAGAAAAATGTTAACTTATTAAGAGCAAAGTACTGTTTCCAGTAGTAACATTATTTTATGTCAACTCAGTATTTTTCTTTTATTCTTTGCCTTATTTACTTCAAACCCTAGATGAGAAAAGACCTTGGCCATTATGAATTCTCATTGGAATAAATTCTGGTTATAATGAGCTCTCATGTCACCAATGTCTCCTTACATTAATCAGGCACATGAATTGTATGTTTTTGCAATAACATTCCCACACTTAATTATGTATTGAGAAATTCTAACTCCAGTTTTGGAATGCTCAACACAGATACACTTACAATAGAACTAAGAGAAACAATGACAATTCATCAACATTTTTGGAACACTTTAAAAAGACTGGCCATATATTTGAACATTTTAACCCCAAGACAGCTTGCTTTGAGACAAATGCCATCAAATGGAAAATTAGGGAGGCATACTTCATTGTTGGTAACAATAACCCTATCAATAAATGCGACACCTGCTTTGGCATATCCAAATGCTGGACTATCTAAATAATTTACATGGATTTTGCATATTGCCATTATCTCCATGTTCTGCACTGCTCAGTATTGCTATGAATATGCGGCAACCACCTCGAAAGTGCTAAGTGTTTAATATTTGTGCATTCATTATAGCTTCTCTTTCAAGCGCTACACATGCTTTTAATTTTATTTATTATAATTCCTCTATGAAAGTATGGACAGAATTAAATCATCACAATTCTTGCCATTGAAAACAAACAATGTTAGCACAGTCAACAAATTGAAAGTCCTTAATTGTAATATTACCCAGGACTGTACACAAATGATAAACTTTGGAATTGGATATGGAATATCAATTTTTGTCTATAAATAATTATCATTTTGGCGCAAAGTTATTTAGAGATCCGCAGGTCTAAAATGTGCCTCACAAAATTATATACACTTGTTAAGATTAATGTTTTGTTCATAAAATCAGGAAAGTTATTTTAACATGAGCAACATAATATTGTTATAGCAAAAAGTATTTACAAAATAAGAGAATCAAGTTTTAAATTGAATGTGCTGACTTTGTTGATGGAAATATTCCAACACATAAATAGGAACCAACACTTATTAATCAAGAGTTTCAAGAGGAAGGAAGTATAATTGAATAAGTAATTGACTACCAGTGCTTTAGAAAAATAAATCATCAAATGAAAGAAGATTGCATGGACTCACTGTGATGTTTAATTTGCTATCTGGAATTTGTAGATGATAGTGAAAACTACCAGTATTAAAATTTGCTATATGAAATACTGTCTGTACCATTTTATCAGTCCTTATGCTTTAAAGTTAATTTTTAAAAAGTTCTGAGATATGAAGGTTTTCTTCTTTGTTGGATATAATGAAAATTTGAGCATAATATACATGAGAAAATCAGATGCTGTATTATTGCATTTATTTAGCATATGTATTTTTTGACAACTTATACAAATTATTATAAAGGCATCTATACAAGTTTCAATCATAATGGTTTTATTAAGTTCCTCAATTATTAATGACTGTTTTTATAGATTTTCTAGTAAGTATATATCTATACAAGTCAGTTGCACCTTTTTTAAACACTTTATCAATAATTTTATTTATATCAAACTAACAGTTTCTGATGATGACTGCAGAACAATCGAAACTGTTAGTTTGATATAAATCAAAGTATTGATAAAGTATTTAAGAAAGGTGTAAATGGTATGATATGTTAAAGTAGACATCAATACATAGGAAAAGAAGTAGAAAATTATATTACTTCTATAAGTCAGTTGTTTGTTAATTTTATTTATGAAGTAGATTTCTGTAAGGCCTAAGAATATTAATCTGATTTTGAAATGGATCTTAAAAAAAGAAACTTAAGAAATCAGTTTGTTTGCCATAATTAATTCCTCAGTTATATTCTTAGTTGGACATCCAAATAGATGGTTTTGATTTGAAATAAGGCTTAGATGATAAAATTATATCTAGAATTACTGGCAAGTATAATTTATTTAACAGCTTTTGATTCTTTTCTGTGCAATAACTTTGCTTCTGGTGTCTGGTGAACTATTTAAAAGAACAGGAAATCACTACAAATGAGTATAATTGAGTGTGCCACTAATACTTTTCATGGTAATATTCAATTAAAATCATTAAAACATCACAAGATCATCATTTTCTATGCTTACACTGACTGTTAATACAGCACCAAACTCTTCATAGAGTAGCACTATCCAGTACAAGCCTTAGTAAATCAATGGATATGCAAGAAGGTCTGTGCATAAAATCCTTATCTAATGCCCACTATCTAGATGCAGCATTCTCAGATCCAAATCTCATCATTGATGAAATCCACAAGTTAGAAAGTAGTCTGGGGATATTTGATGAATAGGCACTAGATAAGGATTTTTTGCACAAACCTTTTTGCATCCATTGATTACTAAGGCTCACACTGAGTGGTACTGCCACATGGAAAGTTTGACTCTATATTGATATTCATTTAACCATTTAGAAGTTAAGTGGTACTATTTTTCCAAACAGAGGCATAGAATTCATCAGTAGAATATGTTAATGCTAATAAGCAGCCTATAAAATACTTTCTTCTCAATGTCAAATAGTCCAAACCAGTTTTCCAAACAATTAACACCATGAAAACATCACATGACCTCTGCCTTTAAGTAGAAAACCTATTCTCCAATTTGCCATTTTGCGTAAGCTTAAGTTATTAATAGATGTTATATGGTAGGGCATTATAAATCTTGATCTTGTACTGTTTTATCTATATCTCCATATTACTTTTTAGATTATTACTTTCATTAGTGAGGAGTTGTTTTTAAATCTAATGCATCTTCCTCCAGAAGCCGACACTTACTCATTCTTTAGTATTATGTTACTACTCTGGTTTTAATATGTTTAATTCAAATATATTTGCTTGCATAGTTAAGCAGACCTGATATTAGTTTAGGATATATGTCTTTTGGTGCCTTACTTTTTTTGTAGCTATCTATATTCTTTGAACAGCTTAAATCCAATCTATGGAAGTAAGTAGATTTGAATTTAAAATAGGAAAATGTTTTTTATTTTATTTTAGTTTATTAGTTTGATAGTGGAAAAATAGTGAAAGCCAGCTTCTGCAGGAAAGGTGTATTTGCTCACCAAAAATTAGATCCAGATGTAATCATCTTTACTGATGATAACCATAAGATAAAAACTAATCTGTCATTAAAGATAACACAGCACTGAATGGAATTTAATAAATGCTGTCATTTGGCATTCATTAATTACTTAAACTAACACTAGATGGCAGAATTGGAGTAAGAGAACTAGATTTGCTACATAGAATTATGTAATGATCAATAAATTTTACTAGCACAGAGTAAGATTGTAAATTTATTTAGAAGATAATCATCTCTTCTCACTAGCACTGTATTATAATATAAATCAGAGATGTTAAATGCATGGTTTGAAAATAAGACATTCTTATTTTTTCAAAGTCTTTACCTTGTGGCTGGAACAAGAGTATTCTTGTATTTAACATCAGCGATTTAATATCATATAGTATGGAACAAGTGAGGAGGGATTATTACCTTTTAAATAAATTTATATAAAATTATGTAATTCAAAAAATAAATACAATATGTATACTAAGAAAAGCTTGTTTAACAATTTAAAAATAAAAAAATTTAAATATATAAACATAGTATACTGAGCATGTCTTTGATTAATTGATAGTCAAATCATAGCTATACTTATCCAAAAAGATTACAAAATTTATAGAAGAATCACAAAAGTGGTGGTTTTTCATAAAATTTGAATATAATATGTAAAAGAATTGATTTTTACTTTTTTGATAGGGGGTTGCAGGATTTTTTTTCGTTGATTGCATGTACTTTGTTGGCAATATGCCAGGCTTTTTTAATGTTGGATTTATAATTTGGGGTCATGTGATATTTTGTTGACTTTTTATTAATTTAAATATAATAATGGTTAAAAATATGATATTTTGGATTTATTTATGCAACAATAATTGTTTGTCTTTTTGATTTCAAATTTTCCTTGTAATTATTTAGAGGATGGCCAATGAAAGTTGGTCAAAATTGTAATTGTTGTGAATAATTTTTTTCCATTCAAAAGAATATGAATTTAGTATTTATCCTTACGATTATAGTTGATGATTATATATATATTGTGATGATTGGGGAAGATCGGAAGTTAGTAGTCTTACCTTATTTGCACTACAGGGTGCCACTAGGCTACTCGAACCTAGACAATTTATAGAGTAGGCAGATACACACTGTTAAAGATCCAACTTCTACAAATATATTTCATTTCGACTATCAGCCCATGCCACTAGCTCATGGAACAGCAGAGATAATTATATATAACTCTATTTAAAATATATCTTAAATATAAAAAACAGAAGCCACTGCCAGTAATTAATGCACGAACATTTATTAATGCACATATAAATAAAATTGAGGAATAAAATTTATTATTTTAGATTGGCTATTAATTTTTAAATTTAAATTTTTAATAAAATCAGCACAGATGAATTTGATAATATTTTTAAGAATGTCGAGTATGAATAAACTATATAGATTGCATTTGAAAAGAAAATATTCTATCCCTTATTTAACCTTAGGTCAAAAAGTCCGCAGTGAAACCAACATCAATCCATCTGATACATCGATGTGTTCAATGCAGCATGAATACGACAGCACAAATACCATACTGTCAGGAATGTACATCTGAACAGCATGGTTATAGAAGACATTGACTCTTGTTCAATACAGGAATACTACATCTGTCTGGTGAGAAGAACAAAAAAAAAACTCCATAGGAAGGGACTGCATTTTCCACCTTATTATCCCATTCCATAGGCTAAAAAGGGTGATCCAAGGAGCAGGGAATACCATCTGCTTCTGATGGTCAGTGAGATATGGGACTTATTTTGCCCAAGTGCAGCATATAATAGGATCCTGCATGTATTGAATCTCATGCTACATTTACTAATTACACCAATATATCCAATCAATTAACCCAATTTAACTATGAAATAAATAACCTAAGATTAACCTCCTTTAATTAATTAATATAACTTTACAAATCTATGCAGCCATTCATGCCTGACTTAAATTTAACATTTATATAATTTATTCAATAAATATTAATAAAAAATGGAAATGATTAAATTAGCAAACTCAAATGGATAAAAATTAAACATTAATAATTTATTTAAAAAGTCAGATTAAGGTTCCTTAAATAAAAAATAGGTTTAGCTTGTCAAATCTTGAAAGTTTTTAATTATTTTTTTTAAAAAAAATTTTCAGTTTATATCTTACAGTAGAAGAGCTCTTGGTTCCTGCTGCCAATTCCACAAAGTCTTTATTTGAAGACCGGTCTATCTGAAGGTAACCTTAGCCGGTTCAATCCTGGTATTATTTTATTGCAGAACGTCGATGATTCAGGGTCTGCAATAGTACTGTTTATAATTCAACAGTCATTTCCTTTGAAATAAAAGAGAGGGTGACAAGTGCATCTTATTGCCCTTCTCAAAAAAATCAAGCTGGAACTGTCCTTAATTTCAATATTTTTCTTTTTATACACATCATCTGGATTCACTGAACAATCAATCATTTTCATTAGGATCTGAGCATTGGTTTCTGCTTCTATTGGATATTCTGCTTCAGAGTGAGAAACAATCTTTAATTTTTATCTATATCTTTCATCTGACTTTTTAATTATATAAGATCCCCAAGGGCTAGTTTGCTTTTTGATAATTAATAACACAATCATTTTCATTTTGAGATTTCAGAAATTAATTAATATCTGTTTCTATTTTTACTTACATTACTTTTTACTAAAATATTTTATATTTAGATCTTTTATCTTTTTTATATAAAAAAAATACATTCAAATACTTTTTATTTTATTTAAAAAATAAATACTTTTAAAGTTTTGCATCTGTGTGAATATATACACATACATTGAACAACTCTTTTTAATTTTAGCTTTTAGTTTTTTATTTATAAACTTAAAAAAAAGTTTTTATTCTAATTTTAAATTAATGTAACGGCATATTATATACCATTACATATCAGTAAACTTCCTCAAAAAACAAAAACATTAAAAAAAAAAGAATTTACTTAGTGTTAGTAATTACGTTACACAAATTGAATATATATAAAAATTCCAAAAGGACAAAACTTTGATTAGTAATTACAAAAACGAATATAATGATAAAAAAATGTTGACTGTTGATTCCTTACTACCAGCTAAATTTCTGCCCTCTCCTTTCCAGGTTTCTTTTCTTCTACTTTTAACTATTACTTAGGGAAGTTAAATGGTTGGATTTTAAATAAGATGTTTTTTTTAAAAAATTATTTATATTAGCTATTATATTTTTATTCCTCGCATTTATCTCTACATATGTGCAATGTTTTTCACTGGCAGTGCTTTTAAAACAAAATTCAAACTATAACTTTACATTAATACAAAAAATATATTTCAGAAAAAAATGTTACTGGCATGATTTATTTTTAAAATTCTCAGGGTACTCATGATTAAAGTGTATCGGTCCATATTGGGTGGCCAATTGCGATGGTCGGGGAAGATCGAAGTGAGTAGTCTTAGCATATCTGCACTACAGAGCACCACTAGGCTACTTGAACCTAGAAAATTTATAGAGTAGGCAGATACGCACTGTTAAGATCTAACTTTTACATATATATTTTATTCTGACTGTCAGCCCATGCCACTAGCTCAGTGAGACGCAGAGATTTATAAAATATAAATTCTTATTTAAAAATATTTTCAATATTAAAATAAAATAAAAGAAGCCACTGCCAGTAATAACACACACAAACATTTATTAAACTTGCATGTAATTTAGAATTATTATTTTAGTCTAACTTTTACTTTAATTTTAGCATTTAATTTATATTTTTAACTTTTTTTATTTTTGAAGTTTGCACAGATGAATTTAATATTTTATTAAAGTGTCGAGTATGAATAGACTACATAGATTACATTTGAAAAGAAAATATTCTATTCCTTATTTAACCATAGGCCAAAAGTTTGCAGTTTAACCAACATCAATCCATCTGATATATCGATGTATTCAATGCAGCATGAATACGACAGCACAAATACCATACTGTCAGGAATGTACATCTGAACAGCATGGTTATAATTGAAGAAATTGTCTCTCATCCAGTACAGGAATGTTATATCTGTCTGGCAAGAAGAACAATAAAAAACTCCATAGGAAGGGATGCAGTCCTTTTTGCTGACTTACGATCCCATTCCATAGACAAAGAGGTGATCCAAGAAGTAGGGAATACCATCTATTTCTGATGGTCAATAAGAAAGGCTTATTTTGCCTGAGTGCAGCATAAGGTGATCCTGTATGTAGCATATCTCATACTACATTTACTAATTACACCAATATATCCAATCCATTGACCCAATTTAACCACGAAACTAATAACCTAAGATATACCCTCCCTTAATTAAACTAAGATAACTTTACAAATCTATGCAGCCATTCATGCCCGACTTAAATTTAATATTTATATAATTTATTTTTAAAAAAAAATCATAATAAAAACTTAAAAGAACAGAAAAAATAAATTAATGGAAATGATTAAATTAGCAAACTCAAATGGATAGTAGTTTGGAGACCGTACTGCCACCATCAGATGGTGCTGCAAAACCATCAACAAATTACCTGAAAATTGCAAGTGATAATTTTTTTTTACAAAAGTGCCTGAAAATCAACAAATAAAAAGGTACTCATCTTATAGCTAAAGGCACCGCTCTATGTCGTGCTTTTCGCGCCAAAACACATAAAAATGCTGTTTCCACAACTGACACGTTCGAACCTGCATTTTTTATAATACAACTTTTTTGTTGTGCTATAGAATGCAGGCTGCAATGTCGTGTCGCAGTACAGCATGTATGTCACATAGCAGCAAATATATTTTCCGAATTCGCACAATTTATAAAATAATTACGGTTTGATGAGAGAGTTTGTATTTGAATTGTATTGAAATGTTCTTTTTATTGGATTTTTTTTATTTAAAACTATTGAAATGTTCAGATTTTTTAAAATAATAATTCTAAGACTTTTTACAACGTACTGTATTTAACTTTTATTTGGGAAAATGTTAAATATCTATGTTTTTATTGAGTTGCAATTAGGTAATGTGTCAAGTAACGTACTGCTAGGAACATTCCACGAGACAAAGAAGAGTCTACCATCTGTATATTTTTGAAGTAAAAAAGAGCAGTATGAAAAAAATATCCAGTAAGAAAAGTCCAAATATACAGGTTTTTTTGTAAATTTAATAAAAAGCAAATATTATAAACATATTTAATAAGTAAAGAAGACATTTGTATGTGTTTGTTGTTGTTTAAAAAAGTTTGAGTTTCTTTCTTCTGTCCGAGTACGATTACGATTTTGAATTTTTTTATTTTAGCATTACAAACAAACAGAACACTAACCCTAAAACTAACCCTAACCCTAAAACTAACCCTAAACCTAACCCTAAACTAACCCTAAAACTAACCCTAAATCTAACCATAACAACTTTTACTTTTATTACGATTATTATTTTTTAGTTAAACAACAACAAAAAAAGTTGTAACATAAGTAAAAAAATATCCGATAGAAAATTGATAAAAAAAAAGCCGGCACACAAGTAAAAAAATATCTGATAGAAAATTGATAAAAAAAGCTGTAACACAATTTAAAAAGTATATGATATAAAAAACACGAATAAAATTGTAATTTGTTGATTTTATTTTACATTTATTATTATCATTTAAATTGTATACGTTAATAAAAAATAATATTTAAAAAAGACGATTTTGTTTTGTTTTTATTTTCGCATTACGAAAAAGCACAGAAAAATTATTAAAATCAATGGCCCATGAATGTTCATATTTTATAGTTTTAGCATGAAAATGGCACCATCCAATGGCATCTTTATCTATAATACAAGCACAATAAAAATGCCTAAGGCAAAATATGTACAGCAAATAATACATTGAAAACTACAAATTATACAAAAAACACAAGAAAATGCTAAAAAAATCAAATAAAAAAAAAAAACCATGGATATATGATCAAGAGCTACCCCCCCCAAATCAAAATTTCTTCACTTAAATCGGCAAATAAAAATGCCTCAGACAATGTATGTACAGCAAATACATCGAAAACTACAAATTATACAAAAAACACAAGAAAATGCTAAAACAATAAAAAAAAAAACCCATGGAAATACAATCAAGAGCTACCCCCTCTAAAATCAAAACTTCTTCACTTAAATTGACAAATAAAAAAGCCGCAGACAATGTACAGCAAATACATTGAAAACTACAAATTATAAAAAAAACCCAAGAAAATGCTAAAAAATTCAAATAATTAAACAAAAAAACTATGAAAATACGATAAAGAGATACCCCCCCCCTACATGCTGAAATTTCACAAAGAAGCATGGTTGAAAAAGAGTGGGAAAATACGAAAAGATCAAATTATGCATCAAATTATAAATATGCATCTAAGTTCATATTGAAAAGCAATTAATTGTTCTCTGTCTTTCAAATTACTGCATATGTAAATTGAGCAGTAATATTTAAATAATCAAAAGGCAGTCATCAAAAAAATCATTACCGACCCTTCCCCCCACTAATCAAATTATAGCAACAACAGAGTAACTTTTCTAAAATGTAATAAATCTTATCAATATTTAAAAATTATTTAAGTAACAGATATAATAATAACTCATAACACAGACTAATACGTAGTAAGCAATAAAAAATAAGCAGTAAATGCTATAAAATTCAAATTATAAAAAAAAAACCAAGAAAATATGAGAAAGAGCAAATGTGAAAATCCACAAAGAAGCATATCTAAATTGAGCAATAATATTTAAATAATCAAAAAGCAATACACAAAAAATAAATACAAAAGTCCTCCAATCATTTTAAGTAGGTACTTAAATGTGTTCGGCATTAAAATCTATTAAGAACATTATTTTGATTTAGAGTTCACATTTTAAATACTAAACAAAGGCAACAACCCTCTTCATACAGTAGTGCCACCCTGTGCTAAGCAGAGTAATCAATAGATGCCAGAAGGCTTGTGCATAAAATTCTTATCTAGTGCCTACTCATCCAATATCCCCAGACTAGTTTCTGGCTTGTGGCCATCATCAGTGAGAAGCCTTGGATCTGAGAGCACTGCAACTAGATCTTAGGATCTAATGCAACCCTCCAGCAGCCACCTTTTAACTCTACTTTACTACAAAACTATGAGAATGAAATTGAAAACACAAAAATATTTTCAATATAAACTCAATAGCTTATATAGTCATATGGGTCTGAACTCAATTCAGCACCCATACATTTTGGTGTCTTTGGCTCTTAAACAACCATAGCCACCACTATCCTATTAGGCAGGATTGGTGTTAAACCACTAAACATCACATGATCACCATCTCATACTAGCACATAATTGTTGTAAACAAAAGCAACAACTCTCTCCATACAGTAGTGCCACCCTGTGCTAACCAGAGTAATCAATAGATGCCAGAAGGCTTGTGCATAAAATCCTTATCTAGTGCCTACTCATCCAATATCCCCAGACTAGTGTCTGGCTTGTGGCCATCATCAGTGAGGAGCCTTGGATATGAGAGCATTGCACCTAGACCTTAGGATCTAATGCAACTCTCCAGCAGCCACCCTTTAGCTCTACTTTACTACAAAACTATGAGAATGAAATTGAAAACACAAAAATATTTTCAATCTAAGCTCAGTAGTTTATATAGTCATTATGGGTCTAAACTCAATTCAGCACCCATACATTTTGGTGTTTTTGGCTCTTAAACAACCATAGCCACCACTATCCTATTAGGCAGGATTGGTGTTAAACCACTAAACATCACATGATCACCATCTCATACTAGCACATAATTGTTGTAAACAAAAGCAACAACTCTCTCCATACAGTAATGCCACCCTGTGCTAACCAGAGTAATCAATAGATGCCAGAAGGCTTGTGCATAAAATCCTTATCTAGTGCCTACTCATCCAATATCCCCAGACTAGTTTCTGGCTTGTGGCCATCATCAGTGAGGAGCCTTGGATCTGAGAGCACTGCACCTAGATCTTAGGATCTAATGCAACCCTCCAGCAGTCACCTTTTAACTCTCATTAATTGAAAACACAAAAATATTTTAAATCTAAGCCCAATAGCTTATATCGTCATATGGGTCTGAACTCAATTCAGCACCCATACATTTTGGTGTCGTTGGCTCTTAAACAACCATAGCCACTACTATCCTATTAGACAGAATTGGTGTTAAACCACTAAACATCACATGATCACCATCTCATACTAACACATATTGTTGAAAATATAGGCAACAGCTCTCTCTATACAGTAGTGCCACCCTGTGCTAACCAGAGTAATCAATAGATGCCAGAAGGCTTGTGCATAAAATCCTTATCTAGTTACTACTCATCCAATATCCCCAGACTAGTTTCTGGCTTGTGGCCATCATCAGTGAGGAGCTTGGATCTGAGAGCACTGCACCTAGATCTTAGGATCTAATGCAACCCTCCAGCAGCCACCTTTTCACTCTATTTACTACAAAAGATTGAAAATATTTTTGTGTTTTCAAATTTCATTCTCATAGTTTTGTAGTAAAGTAGAGTTAAAACGTGGCTGCTGGAGGGTTGCATTAGATCCTGAGATCTAGGTGCAGTGCTCTCAGATCCAAGGCTCCTCACTGATGATGGCCACAAGCAAGAAACTAGTCTGGGGATATTGGATGAGTAGGCACTAGATAAGGATTTTATGCACAAGCCTTCTGGCATCTATTGATTACTCTGGTAAGCACAGGGTGGCACTACTGTATGAAGAGAGTTGTTGCCTTTGTTTACAACAATTATGTGCTAGTATGAGATGGTGATCATGTGATTTTAAATAGTAACAGGAAGATTGAGTAAAGGTGATTATTTGGTCTAAAAAATACAGCAAAGGTGGCAGAATTTTGAAGCTTTAAACACACTTGAATAGTAACTGAAGATTAAGTAACAGTGGTTATTTGATGGCAGCATTTTAAAGCTTTAAACACACTTGAATAGCAACTGAAGATTAAATTACAGTGGTTATTTGATGGCAGTATTTTGAAGCTTTAAACACACCTGAATAGTAACTGAAGATTAAGTAACAGTGGTTATTTGATGGCAGCATTTTGAAGATTTAAAGACACTTGAATAGTAACTGAAGATTAAGTAACGATGGTTATTTTGTGTAAAAAAATACAGCAAAGATGGCAGAATTTTGAAGCATTTTGTAACAGATTTTAACACAAATATTAAGAAAAGATGGCAGAAATTAGCATATTATAATTTAGAAATTTAGATTGATGGTATATTGATCACTTGCAATATTGCATCGAATAGATCTTCACCATCATGCAATCGTTGCCACATGAATTCGTCTAAGTAGAAATCAAGATAACATTGAGCGGTCCCTCTTTCTCATTTATTGTGACATTTTAAAAATCCCTAAAGTCTTTCTACATTATGGGTATGGGCCCAGTAGTAGGATTGACAAAATTGTACGAATGATTCACTTTGAAGTGTTGGAAACCTTCAGCATTCAATACATCCATTTTGTAGGCCTTCCAGCAGTCAGTATATATGGTGGATCCTGGTGCTACATGTTCTTTAATGGCATCTAGAAGAACAGACGATGTTCAATCTGGAATAGCAACAATGAAACACTTTTGTTTCTCCACATAAATCGCCAAATAACCACTGCTGTGGAAGAATTCTTCCCTGTTGATTTTTCCATTTACTAAATAAAGTTTTGTCGACCTCTGCAATTTTTCCTGGGCCTCCAATTTTGCAGGATGGGCGAGAGAGCAGACTTTCTCTACATGCTTCTCTCAAATATTGCTTCTATGAAACGACAGTGTTCCTGTTCAAATCCAAATCATTTTTTTCTGATTGCATGGTGGTTTTTACTCCAATAATAAATGATTTGGATGGATGTGACAAATGACAATTTGCAGTCTTCCAACCAGGTTCCAGTCCGAAGTGCTACATGACATTGACATGACTTAATGTTGCACTTTCATTGTGCCCTTGCATTCACATAAAGCTTCATTTCATGGCCATTAATACACAGTCTTTGAGAAGGCAGAACATTTTTACTTTGGAGGAACTCCACTGCTTCAAGTTCTGTCTTTGGTAGATCCCAAACTTTCATCATTTTGAGTAAAATAAATGAATATCACAGAAAAGATGACACTTAAATTTCAGCTGTTGATATTTCAATGTGGGATTTTGAAATGTTGCCTCAAAGTTTGCTGCATATTTAATGTTGTATTATTCTGCATTAGAAAATAATCCTTAATAACCCTGTCAAAAAATAAAAATTATCCCAATAACTTTTATTTCTAGCAGTCCAAAATAATTAACACATCATAATAAAACTAAGCAGGTATTTCAAAAGTCTACTTTAGCTACATTTTGATTATATTTGTTAGCTTTGAAAATTCACTTCTTCATGTAAAATGTCTATTACGTCATATTCATTTTGAAAGTACAAACTATGATTTAATAAATATAACTGTGAAAAATAATTTTTTGAACAAAAAAACCTGGAAAAATCCAAATGCCTAATATAAATGAAGGAAGTATTTGCTATTTTCCCAATTAAGGAAAAACATAATAGTAAATATCATTTATCTGGAGAGAGAGAGAGAGAAATATTTATCTCTTGCACTGCTAAACAGATGTTAATATTATTGAAAGGGTGAAAAAACAGACTCAATTTTGTCAAAGATATACTATAATGATCCAATTGTTCTATTATATGAAATAATTTAATAAGCATTTTTCATTTCTTAATTTTGCCTATGAATGAACATGTCCACTTTAAATACAAAATGTAGGTTGATCTTCATTGTTTACATGTGCATGGCTTGCTATAACAAAAGTATAATAATTATTTTAAAATAATTAATGGTCATTTTACTTATATGTTGGCGGTTTGTTTATAAAAGCATTAATAGTTTCTGCATTGTGAAATGGAATATTTGTTTCCACTTTTATTATTATTGTTGTTTTACCTTGCTATTGTATTGATAAAGATTTGTGACAGCTTTTAGCTGATAAGTATATGCCACATATAATGGCATCAAATAGAATGATATTAATATTAATATTGTGCATGGGCTGATGGAGAATTCCCCATTGCTGATTAAATGAGAGGATGATATTGTCAAGGCTGATTAATAGTTAGTGCTTAGTTAGCATAATTAATCCCAAGAGAGGATATCCATGGTCTGAATTCTATTTTCCTGTGATGAGTCACTGCCCGCACTTTTATACCTATGAAGGTATTAGAATTGGCCATATTACTGTACAACTATCATGTTGTTTTGTAAAACCTCCCTTTATTGTTAGATCCCTCATGAGGTTATACAGTTAGTTTTCCACCAAGTATGGTGAAGTTTAGTATTTCAAAATCAAATAGGAAGGATAAGATAAAGTTAGATTAAGGGACACAGGTCTATCTATAGTGTTTGTCTAATTGGAATAGTATCTTTATGATGTTGTAGGATCTTCCTCAGTTTATAAACAGACCAACCAAAAAAAAACCTTACTAGTGTTTGTAGAACTTCTATATAAAGGAGCAAGGGATGTACATAGACAAGGTCGATTTATCTTCATCAAACAGTAATTTGCTGATGGATCAGTAAGATAAGTTAACTATTAAATGATTAGGTGGTGGACATAGATAATGTTAGGGGTGTCATGTGTGCATTTAACTTATGATGTCTGTCCCACATCAATACAATGAATCTTTTTATAGTAAATGATAATAAATTATTAATTGTGCTGCATATGATAATTGCCCTTATCATATTCTAATAAATCAAATAGCTACAGTTTAATATACTAAATTATAACTTAGAGTTTTTACATTTAAAAATTGCATATATCCCAAAGAGATATAGATACATTTTGTTTTATAATTTAAATGCTAAGTTAGCTTAAATAAGGTTTAACTATCTTATTCTATAAGATAGAATAATAATAGAAATATAGCCAATAATAAGTGATATTATGAATATCACTATATTAGTTTGTCATTACTTACTATGTGTATAGTCAATGGGATACCAATTAATCTCCATCCCTGGTTTTAGTTAATGGATTTGTCTTATTTCATGCAATGTGTCTCAAATAAAGTTGTAAATAATGTAAATAAATCTTGTTGTGTTAAAAATTTATTTAGTTGTCAGTAGTCTTATTGCTAATCAACACACACACACACATTATTATTGTTATTGCTATCAACCTATCCTACGATTATATGGAAATCATCATCAATCAATATTGTAGAGGTCACTATATGTTGGTATATCATAATAATTTTGTTAAGCCCTATAATTTATGAGTATATCTAGGGCATTATTACTTAATAATCAAAATACTGGTAACCTAGAGTGTATTATTTTAAGTGGTATACTAAAGGATTAAACACTTAATATTAGTTTAATCTGTTTATTTGAACCTGCAGATCTATCATTCACTGATCTTGATCACATTGTTTATAATTATTTGAGAAAAGGAAGTTAGTAAGTTAATGTGTTTAGCTATTGAAAAGTTATTCATATCTCTTGAAGCTCCAAGTATATAATAGTTATGGAGTTTATAAATTTTCTTTGAAATTAATAAATATTGTATGTTAATTTAATTTGGTATTAAGAGCTGTTTTGTGCATTATATTTGGGTAGTGGCAAAATCCCTCTCACTGACCCAAGTATATCTTTAAGTTATGTGAACCCTGAGAAGTATAAGTTATATTAATTTGCAATATAGGATTTGAATATATGGTAAGTTTTATATCTAGTTATCTATTGTAGTTGGATTGCAGTTATGTTACATTCACTGTTTTATAAAAGTCAACCAAACTTTAAGGTATAAATTGTTTCTTTTGTCTGAAATGTATAGCTTGTTTTGACTTTATGGTGAATATTCTGGTTTTGTTAAGCTTGGAATCCATATTTGATCTAGTTGTCTCATTATCATTTAATTCAATATCAAATTTAGAGTTCTGGACATCATCTTTCATCATCATCATTCTGCTCATCTGTCATTTCAATTTTTCTTTATTCTTCTTTCATCCTAATTCATTATCCTAATTAAATCACCATTCATTAGCTCTTATTCCATTATCATCTTAATCATCCATTAACTCTTATTCTACCATTATCTCAATCATTCATTATTCTGATACATCTTCATTCTTTTCTCTTCATTCTCAGACTCATTTCATTTTATTATTTAATTATTCTTATTTTCATCATCCATTTAGTCATCTACATCCTAATTTACTTATTGCCTAATTTATATTTTTAATTTCATATTCATTCCATCGATCTAATTATTATTTATTTATTGGTTTGACAAATATTAAGTTTATTTCATAATCTTTTGTTTGTTTGCTTGTTTGTGGATTTTGAAGCTAGTTTGACCAGAAGTTATTAATCACCTTGTAATCTTTTTTAAGTTTATAGTTTTATGTGAGCTTAGTCAATAAAGAAATCGTCTCTTTAGTTTAACATTTATTTTTAGGCGTATATTCTAGATTAGTTGTAGCTAGGAAGGTTGCGGAGGAAGATTGGTTCCCAAACGTGGAATTTGACTAGCTAGATGAGAAGACAGGTTACAACACACACACACACACATATATATATATTAATTATACTTACAATTATAGTTTATGATTTTATATATATACAAAAATTGGTTACTAAAACCAAACACAAACACAAAAAAAATAGTAGCTATTCACCCATATAATGTATAGAGAAAAATCACAAATTATTCATCATTATATAGTATTTTGTTTATTGATTGAGAACTTTTCAGATGACATAATAGATAATATACTAGTCTTAATCCATACTGTGACATTGTGATTAAGATTTCAAATAGAAATACATGATTTTATTAAAAAATGAAAAAAAAAATCTATGTATTTTACTTCATAAATATTATGCATTGAACATAATTTCATATATATATAATATTTTTTATTTTCCTACTCGTTGTTGTATGTTATAAATTAACAAAATGTTTTTATGTCCACATCGGAAAAGGTTTTATCATTTATTTCTTAGATACAGCTGTATGTGCATTTAATGTGGGGCACCAGAATTGTAGTTCATCCTTGATTGACTAGGTGTGTTGCCATATTTATTATTGAGGAATAATTATAATTATTTAAAGTAGGTTTAAAATATTTCTCATATTCAAAAGTTGAATATTTTATTAATGATGTGATTGTAATTGGCAATAAACTGCACCTGTTATCTCATTCCATGCAGACTAGAGTGACATTCTTTGGGTTGAAAGTGTGACCAAATTGTTGTATCCATTCCCAGAAGATGGATTTGTATTTGAGATTATTTTTTCATGCTTCTGTGGATCGAATGACTGTATATAATAATTAATTACCATTATATTTATTATTATTACAATAGTTTTTAGTTAACAGGCATTTTATTTATGTATGTATGCATATATATTTGTGTTGAATCACACTTGTGGTGATGTTTATTCTTGATTCCCTATAGTATATAGTTGTGCAAGCAGTCTTACTGCATTTAAATTTGTATGCAATCTGTGGAATGTATTCCAGTGGCTGTTTATGTTTAGTGGTGTTGATTAGTAAGGGTTTTTAGGAAACTGATGTTAAATGTTGGAGTGGATTATTTAAAACTTAACTAAAATTATCATAATTACTCTTCAATAAAGATGGCCACACAACTAGAGAATCAATGACAGCTAATGATTCTGGTGTATCACCCTAAAAACATGCTCAGCTGTATCTAAACAGTAAATAATAAAACCTTTTCAATGGCAGACATAATATAGATTCTTATGACTTTATTATTTAATGTAGGTTATGAAGCTGAATGTCAACCTGACACTTGTCCAGGTAATTCTCATTGTCATATGACTGGGCAAAATTCATCATATCTTACTTGCATCTGTCCAGAAGGTTCAGTTGGAAATCCTTTTCTTCAAAACTGTTTACGTAAGCTTTTTTAGTCTGTTATACACATTATTGAAGCAATTTCTATATAAAAAAATTCAAGCTATCATTATATCCTTTTTTAAACTTTAACAATGCTTAAATTTTATGGTTATTATTGAAAATTTAAGCACTGCTAAAATTAAGCGTAAAGAGAAGTGATTTGCTTGATTTTGAATGAAATGCGATATTATAAGTGGTTTAAACAATATTTAGAAAAAAAGTGACTATCAATTTTCTTTTTCTGATCTCAGTTTAATGAAAAATTTGAGTTTGTGTTCAAAAGCTGCCACTTAACATAAAGTGTTGCAAAATTTATTCTTTCAAATTTTAGATTATGGTTACCACATGTATTTAATTCACTTTGAATGTTGGTATAATAATACTATGAATTATATATAAATACACCTGTGTAATATGCCATTATATCTACATAGGCATATATATATATATATATGGAATAGGATTAATGGAGACAAGATTGTCATGAACTCATGTAAATTAAATAGGAAGTAAAGAATGGTACCAATGGACTTGGGTATCTACATTTTACTTTTAGTGATTTTTTAAAAAAAAACTAAGTCAGAATTATGAAACAATACTGGAATAACTAATCCATAAATTTAAAATTCTTTGTCTTTGGAGAAGAAAGTTCTCATAAAACCTTACGTGCTTAGAACATTACTTATATCAAATGGGCTAATATTCAAACTGGAAAACAAACCAAGCCTTTGGAATCTACTGACCTGTTGTTATGTGATCAGCAAGATTTGAATAAATTTATCCTCAATGGAAATTATAAAGCCAGCGACAGCCCAGATTTTAATATCCCAGTTTCCTGCTAAGCAGGTTGGTTGTGACATACCTTTTTCATTGGATTGTGAGCTGACTCTTCCAGAATATAAACATGTTTTATCAGTGACAGAGTCAGACATCATGATGACTGAAGAATTAACTATATAGATTGTTACAAGGCTAAGAGAAAAACTTCAAACAGCAATAACAAATCAAGAAGCCACTCTGCTTTTCTTGATACTAAAGATTTTTCCAACTCAGATAAAAGCTCTTTGGACTTAGAGTTGGGTTCAAAACTGAACAAAGGGAAAAAGCTGAAACATAATAAGAAAGAAAAGCCTAATAGTGTTAGTATAGTGCAATGCTTGGATAATTTTGGAAACCAATTCTCAGTCTGCCAAGACTTCTCGCTCTTCCAGGTTGGACCATCAGTTAGTAGTTGAAGTGCTGGATTAATCATCTAGATTACTCCCTATGGAAGAAATAGTAAAAGCAAATTTAGAAATAATTGTCAAATTTAAGATGCCACAAACATGCTCTTGCTCTGAGAAATGTTCTACCAGAGAATAGTATGATCATTGTCTTTAATTGTTTTAAATTTGTAGATGTAAATGTGTGTGGACTTCACTCCATCAAAAGGATATATGCAATTGATGCTAGTCCATACTTTCTCTCAAAATTTGGTGTATATGATGCAGACCAAGCTTCATGCAGGGATAAACCCCAAAATAATTGAAAAACTGCAGAACACAGAATCTTTCCATTTTTCCACTGCCACCCACCCCTGAGTGGGAGTCTCATTCCACATAATTCATCAGTTCAAAGTTTCAGATTAAGTCTACTTAATAACAATATAATTTTTTTAACAATTACCATCAATGCATATAATTCTAGTATCATTTCTTTTCTATCTTAAAAGGAATGTATCATTGATTTATAATACATTTACAATTAATGAATGTGGCACTAAATGGCAATCCTTTCTCCATGTTCTTAATTGGGGATTTCAATCTTAACTATGATGAATTTAACCATAAAATCCTTTCTCCATGTTCTTACTTGGGGATTTCAATCTTAACTATGATGAATTTAACAATAAATATTTACATTTACTGAGCACTTATTTGATGTGCGCACAGGGTTTTTTTCCACCTGACACTTGCTCTTTCTATACCAGACAATATTCCACATTAATAACCTCTTTTATTTGCCCAAATTACATTTTTCCATTAACTCAATACTATCTTTCATTGCATTTACTGACTGCCATGCTCTAACTGATCATTATCCATAGATCTGCTCCTCAAGCCTGTGCACATGCCAAGTCAACAATCAGAATATTACTTAAGTTAGCAGCTCCAGAGGCAATAATCTTTGAGGCCTATATTTCTTTTAAGAAAATTAACATTCGTTCTCTTCCCCAGCCAAGGCTTGGTTTGCTTTCATTCATATTTTGTCTTCTCTGAGAACAAAGGACCGACAGTCCTACTTCATAAAATAGAGGTGATACAGAAAAAATAAATCCCTCCAACATACTCTACAGTTCAAACAATCATAGCACTAAAGCAGTAGTATTACAATGTACAACAGACACTCCTTGAATATTTGGCAACCAAGAAATCCCTGCTCTATATCTCTAAATCACATGACTTCTCCAGAGAGTATGCTATGTGGATGCTTGGTTTCCAGAATAATTCCAAGATACTGGCAGTGATTAAGGTAGGAGAAAACATATACACTGCTATTCCAATATTAAAACAAATCTAATTCATTGTCAGAGGCAAACTGGTAGACACTGATGTTCAGCATGAGTAAGAGTTGAGTCATAAGCCTAGCAAGATGAGCCATGGTATTTATGAGGCAGATTTTCATGCTAAAATTGCCTCAGTGCAAGACAGAATGCACACAGGTTTCCATGGTATTTCAATATTCATCTTCAAACACATATTCATCTTCAAACACATTCAAGCCTTTGCTACATTGATAATCCTAAATATGGTGAAATTCCTTGCTTCCTGCCCACTGTTAATTGACAGACTTTATCCAATTGCTATGGTTCCATTTTTCAAAAGAGGGATTATCCCTCCCTCTCTTAAGAATCTATGCCCAATATCATGACACCATTGATAATCAAAATTATAGTATTCATAATCAAGGATAAACTCAATGATAAGATTCTTCACATATATCAACCTTCCAGTCCAACAAAAAAGGCATCTACTGCAGAGGAGGATATTAGCCTCTTTAAGTTACTAGTAGACAATGCAAAAAGGCATAGAAGATCCAAACCCATCCTAGTGCAGATGGATATTGTGAGGGCATTTGATTCTGTCAATATTCCATGCCTTGTTTAGTTGCTGGGTGAACTGGACACTCCTGACATTATTAATACTATTTTTAATCTGATGAATAGGCAGATTTCTATATCATTGAACAGCAAATTATCTAAATATTTCACCCCAACTAAATCTATCCCTCCAGGCTCTCCTCTGAGTGCCCTATTATTTGTTTTATATGTGAATTCCTTCCTAATATCCATTAAACAGAATCTTCCTGGAGTTTTCATTCCAAGTATTAAAAAAATACATACATCACATCTCATATATGGATGACCTGGCAGTGTTTTTACTATCCCATAAGTACATCTCTGGGATCATGAAATTTAACATCACAAATTTTCTAGGGAATCAGGATTATGCTTCAGTTTGGAGGTCAGTGGCATGGAGACTGTCCTCAGCTAACAGCATCCCTCATCTTCGCAGCTACCCCCCCAGTTTCTCAGAATGGCATTAACCTCTCCTCTTTGGCAATGAGGAGGGAGGTTCAAAACTCAATAAGGACATCCACTAACAAAGTCATTGGTTCTTTGAGAAAGTATTTACCTCCTTATTTGCCAAAATGTCTCTCCTTAACATGTTAATCCAGAGGATTGCTTTCTTCATGCTGTTTGTGAAATTTACTAGTAAATTCATTCACAGCATCAACATGATTTGTTCTCACCTCCTGAGCAAGGCAGAACTGTAATGAGTAGCCTCCAGAAGATACAAATGTCTACTAAATTGTAATGTATCTGGGATACATTTGCTACAGGTGTTTTGGCTCCAGCATGCCTGCAATCTGTTTTATAGACTTAACAATATAATTTCAAAAAGCTGCTTCCTGATTGATGTGTATCCCAAAGATACCCCCCTAGGGGAAATGGTTGGCTCTTTGATTTATTAACTGATATTACAAAAATGAATTTAGTTCTGAACCAGACCAAACCCACAAAAATTAGATACTGGGAGGCATATAATCTCATTTATGATTCAAACATGCCAATAAGTTCAACTCTTAATACAACCATATTTTTTGGTTATGATCAATCTTGATGTGCTTCCCACAGGTAGCCTTTTGGTAAAAAACAGAGGTTACAAGTTGACCTATGATAAGTGTACTTTATGCAGTATAGAAGAAGATACTAGTGGACACATTTTTTAACAGATGTACTAAACTGAATGACTGCTGAATGATAATTCAATCAATTTTTAAAAGGAAAGACCCATTGATGATGACACTGACACAGAGTATTAGTTCAGGCCATTTTGGAAAAATAGGGTCACCTTCCTATTATATTGTATTTAGCTAACCTCTTGTTTGATTCAAGTTGCACAGATCCTTCTCTAATAGTATTTAAAAAAATTAAAGCAATTAAAGAAAGAGACTACTGGATTGCCTCACAAGTAATGGATAGAGTGTACATGGGAGCTAATAGACATTAATAAAATTGCAATGTCTTTATAAGTTATTTTTTTTAATGACCTTAGGCAAATTTTGCTTATAAGAACTTATTTGTATTATTGGGTATGTTAACATAGTTATATTTGCATGGTTGTATGTTGTACTAATAGTTCATTACTGTATATAATTATACATTTTTTTAAAAAGTTACAATGTAACTAATAAGTTAAAATACAGGTTTTTATTTTATTTTAAATAAAACCTTATGTGATAATGACTTATAAATTCAGTGTGTAATTTAAAACCCTTTTATTATTTGAGATTAAGAGATTTGTTTTCAAACTTTTAATATTATTTTTTTCAATTTCTTATTCATGTTTAACTGATTGTAACATGTCCATTAAAGTATGAAGATTGTCTATCTTAATATATATCTGAGCACTTATAGTATATATGTATGGAAGATGATAATCTGGACCAACTGATGATTGCTGGTTTAGCATGAAATAACGTATATTGGTGATTATTTATCTTTTCAGCATATATGTGCTTGAGTGTATCAGTGTTATTAGATAGAGTGGAGAGTGATGGGTCATCTGAAAATCTGTGCTCGTATACCCTATATATTTCATGTTTAAAGAAAAAGGGATGAAGGGAAAGAAAAACAATATAGTCAATATAGAGATCGCTCTATAGTCAAAAATAAAGATATTGTTTGACTATTATAAATGTTCAAGATGCAAATGATCATGGTTAAAGTCTTTTTCTAAAAGTATTTAATAAATAATCACATCTTAATATAAACAATTGGAAGTTTTTATTTTGAAAATTGATTTCTTAAACATTTTTTTTAAAAAATACAATAAAACAATATACATGAAATATTAACATTTTAGGTTTTAGGTTTCGTTCTCAAACAAAAACATTTTTGCAATATAAATGAAGATAACAAAGTTTTTTTTTTTTTTTAATTTAGAATTTATTGTAGCATGCAAAAATATTTTGCTTTCATCTTTTCTGTTGCATTTTTTAAAACTATTTATATACCTATATTTTATGCATGTAAAAAGGTTGAATCTTAAATTTATTGACTAGTTATTCCAGTATTGTTTCATGATATTGACAGTATTGTTTCATGATATTGACTGCTGAATCTTAAATTTATTGACTAGTTATTCCAATATTGTTTCATGATATTGACTGTTGTATTCCAGTATTGTTTCATGATATTGACTGCTGAATCTTAAATTTATTGACTAGTTATTCCAGTATTGTTTCATGATATTGACTGTTAGTCCTTTTATAATCAATTAAATGAAAATGGAATGTAGATATTCAAGTCCATCAGTACTAAAATAATAAGATTTATATAGCATTGTATAATTAAGATAAGGTAATTATATGCCCAATCTGAATAATATTTTTATAATAATATACAGCCAGATTAATAGTGTTTTGTCAATAACATTTAAAATAATAATTTCTCTTTTGCATGGATTCCTCTTCTTTCACATATTTTTCTACCAGATATCAGAAGAGAAGTAGTAACACAGATTGCACTTGCCAAAAACTCAGTCCATAGTTTAACCAATCAAGTCTCATTGTAAAACAATTTTCCTATTTGCATGTTAAAATGAAGAATCCACAATCGAACAATTATGGCACAAATATTGGAGTTCTTAGGAGATTGCAACAAATTTCATTTTCCAGATCCAGTAGTAAAACCAGATGGATGTAATCTTTCTAGATACAACTGGATGGTTGTTTCACCCATCTGTTCCATAGAAATGAACTTTAATAACCATTGATTTATTATAAATATGGACAAACACAAACAACAGATTACACAGTTAATGACTGTCAAATCTATGTCATTGTAGTTATGCCTCCAAATGTAAACTTGAGTAAGAGCAAGTTAATAATGCTTAATAAATCCTTATCCATCATTGTCTTATCCATATTTCTAGAATAGAATTTAGCTCATGGCTTTCATCAATGAAGTGATCTGCATCTGCAAGTAGTGCTTCTGGATTTTTTTGGATTTAATGCAGATTTTCTTCGGTGATTATTTTTACTCTTTTGTTTTACTATAGAATTACCTACCCATATTATCACAAGCATATTAATGTTTTCAATCTACGTCAACTTGCTTGAGAGTAATTCAGGATATTAAGTTAGCCTTAGTTTTTAATAATTCCATACACCTTTCCATTAGTTGAGCAGAAATGATATGAAATCAATTGAAAATAACTTGATCCCAGCTGATATTTGCAACAAATTACCTTTCCTTATCAAACTTATGCCATATAGTGTAAACTTGAGTATGATTTCCATCAGTAAGGATCAATCTCCTTATTATTGAAAGTCATATGGTAGAAATTATTCTGGGGCTGTGGATAGGTCAGTACTGAATAAGGATTTATTAAGCACTACCATCTAGCATCTATTGATTAATCAAGTTTACACTAGATGGCATAACTGGGGTAGTTCTCATTACTGAAAGCCATAAGATAAAAACTAGTCTCAGGATATGAGTAAAATAGCAACTGGATAATAATTTATTAAGTACTACAATCTAACATCTATTGATTACTCAAGTATAGACTAGATGGCATAAATGGGTTAATTGCACTTCATTATAAAACAGTTTCATGTGATATTTTGTTGGTTTCATTGCTTAGTATTGTTATTTATCATAAATTCGAATCATGTTTTTTATATTCTTTTTGCTTTCTGTTATCATTATTTTCTTAATATTTACTTTTTTTAAATATTTTTTTATATTGTAATTTTTATTCTTGTTTTTTTTTGTGTAGTTTTTGCCTTTTAATTAATTATAAATATATTATTATTTTAATACTATTAGGTATTACTTCTTGCGATACCCCCCCAAAACCTCGACATTCTGAGTATGTTTTACTTAAAAAAAAATCAGTGGATGGAGATGTAGTAAAATATATCTGTATTTATGGTTATAATTTAGTGGGAAGTAATTACGGTTTCTGTAAAAACAAAACATGGCAATCAATTCCTCATTGTATAAGTAAGTATGCAAATTTAAATATATGTATATCTAAAACTGAAATAGATTTAATTACAGAATATATTTTGAATGAATTTTAGGAGAGCACATTTGTGACTCTTTTTAGATCAAGAAGATTGAAAAAACACTTCAGGCTTGATTCTGCCATAGTTCACATATATATGGTTTTTTCTGGTGATCATGTAGCATCTTATTTATTTCTGTTCAAGATGGTCAGTCAGTTTACAATCTCACTACAAGGTGTTTAATAACTTGATGTGCAGTGAATAAGTTTTGCCTATGGAATATTAATTAATATGCCAAATAATATTTCTCTGATATGTTTTGTCAACTGATAAGATAATGACCCTATCCAAAAGTATACTAATTTATACTGCTAGTATGGCTGGTGTTTTAATAGCTAATGTAAGATTCGAGCATAATAATAAAGCTTGGGAATGATACAGATCTAAGTCTATCAATAAGAGATTTGTGGTTTCAGAAAAATTCTAAATAGATATTCTATAAAAGAAGAACTGGATAAAATTAACTATAGACACATGCTAAATATTTATAAAGATATGGCAGTAGTTATTCACAGGATTTCACCTGTGTGGCACCTTGAGACCAAATGGCTTGCTAATTATGAACATTATGAGTTTGGAACTTGAATAGGCTTAATTTTAAAAGGTTCTGGGTTCTCTTTCTCCAGCCTTACCCAAACAATATGTTCCCTCAGTGTGACTGGGTATCCACTATGATGGGGATAGCTGAATGAATGGGGATAGCCTCCACTGTGAGCCCATTGAAAGATAACAAGGCATTAGTGTGCGAATACACACTTTGTAATTACACACCTGCAAAGCACAAGGTAGAGAGACAAATATGTTAAGCTTAAAGTAATGGTGTCTTGAATAGATAGCTACTATTTGCATTGCCAATGAACACTAGTTCATAAAATGAAGCATTTAATTACAATGCCATAAAAAGCCAAATTAATATTATCAAATAATAAATTAATAATCCGCATCATTAATCAGACTTTACAGAAAGGGAGGAAAGGTATATTTGAGGAGTTTACAATTAATTGAGGAGTTTATAATTAACAATAAGTTACAAAATATTCCATAATATCATATCTCTCTGGCTAAGCTTTAGCTATCAGATAATGAATCTTTAAAATCATAACTTATATCTAGAATCTCGCAAACCAATTAATAATATAAATCTAAACTAATTTATAGCATAATACATGTCCCAAAATGATCAGACATTATTATTAACATAATATAATTTCGGATATAATTTCAAAACAGTGTGTTAGATTAAGCTAAATAATCATTATTAATATTTTAAGTTGAAGATATAAAGTGGTAAATCTTCAATACAGAATCATTGGAATCAAATATGCTCACTGCTTTGGCGTATTATCACATATATAATAAAAATGAAAGTTTATGAACTAAAATTCATAAAGTAGCATAGACATCACCACACTTGAAAATAAAAGACTTTTTGAGAAAAAAATTATATGTAGTACAAGATATTTTACATATCTAAGTTTACAAAGAATGAGGCAAATAATTAGAAGTGATTATACATTTGATTTAGATACGATTTTAGAAATTAGCTTCAAACATTCATTTGAAATTTAAGGATAGATATAGCTTTTAAAGTTCAAAGTTAAAGTTCATTTTTAGAGCTCTTTACAATGTTCTTAGGACTTGTTACCTAAACATCTTGGGCATAGCTTGTCTGATGCAACTTCTTGGTGATGAGTTCTGTAGCAATTCTTGTTCTCAGGATAAGCAGCATTCTTCCAGATCCCAGTGCAGCAAGTTATTAACAGAAATGTCTTCCATCACTAAGATAGTTATGTACGGCTTTTGGTATGTATCATGGAGATGGAGATTGCCATTACCAGGGCTTGGGAAGCAGCAAATTTTACCCACCTACTCAGCCATATTAAAGTTTATACTGATGTAAAATATGTTAACCGACATTCCTAAGTTTTACAGATTTTATATCTAGCATAGAAAAACCTAGCTTATTTATAGTCGCTCAAAGCCAAGATATGTTATTTAATAACATATTTTCTTTGGAGAGCTAAAAAATTAACACCTTTAAGATTTTATATTTTAAATGATCAAAATAACTTTTCTCTTTTGACTTTTTCCCCAGAACAGGATGTTTTGTACAATTCGATCATTTATTTTTCATCAAGATTTTAGCAATAGTCACAGCTGGTTAAATCTTGATATAAATTGAGATATATTCTTTACTAACATTTATTGTCTAAAAATTTTTTAGATTAAATCATCACTATAAGCTAAAACAGGTGTACATTGCATGATTTTATTTACATGTAATTTTAAATCAACTTAGGGAAATATATTAAATGAACGACTAACAAGACGCTATATATGTATTATGGTAGTACATGGAATACACATATATACATGTGATTTAAGCATATTAAAATACAAATTTACTTTAAAATAAAATATAAACTATAATTTAATATATATATTACTTTTAAATAATTACCATTGTAATCTCACTATATCAGTTAGATTACAAACATGCAGATATCTAAAAGGATTTTCTTTCGGGATTTAAACCTGGCACAGATGGAGGTTGTAGGGGTAAATAAGTGAAGCATATATGACATAGTACCATTTCAGTATATGCATAGATTCAAGGTGATGAATGCTTCATCCGATCTAGATAAGAGGGAATCTGGACTAATCCATTATACGAAGGTAAGGTGAGATATGACAATCTCTCCCCCTGCTAAAATTAGCCCTGGAGAATGTCTTAGGCAGGCAGGTGCATTGATGGTCGTCTTTCTAAATTTAGCCATTTATTCTTAGCCTAATTAGCATTCTTCATTATCATTTTACAAATAAAATATTTAATGCCTTATATTTCTTGAATTATAACTTTTAAAAACAATTTTTTTTTGCGAAAATCTATTGTGATTTACATTTTTTTTTTTTTTGAAAAAAATTCTGAATATCACAGCTCGATTAATCTTAAAATGTCTATATGATCTGAAAATAAAATTGATAAACATTTATTTGATCTCTGAATATTATTTTTGTAGTAATTACTCTATTTTCACTTTTAAAATGAGAAATTCACCTTATTTACAGTGTCAGTAGAATGTAATCATAATTTTATAGACTTTTAACTTATTACATTTTAAATTTATAAAAATTATTATGCAACTATATGTAATAAATAAGCAATTTCCACAAGAGTATGTAGATAATAATTGACAACAAAATTAAATAGAAAACAATATGTATTAATTGTTAAGCCAAGCTTTTGATACTGCTTAGCAGTTAATAAGTATTGCGTTATACTTAATTTTGTTAATTATTATCTATAGTCAAGCATTGGTGGTCGTGAGGTCAGCACAGCTGCCTTACAAGCAGTTGTCTCGGGTTAGCGGGTTCGCTTCCTGTCTGATGCTATGACACATGAAAAAAAAATTATTCATATACTCATCTGAAAGTAATTTTGTTTGTATGTGTAACATATTTGTAATATTAATAATGCATATATTTCATTAAAAAAATTGACGTACATACGTACATACCATTATGCTGTTGAAGCAGTGCTTCCTGTGCCCAAACATTGAAGTTCGAATAAAGCAGCATAGATAAAAAGTCGATCTCTTATCTATAAATGACAAACTTGTTAAGCATATTGAAAGCGAGACTAATATAAACAAGAAATGCAAAACTAAATTAGTGAGATCTTAATAGCCAATAAACAAATATATTCCATGTTTTCCTGAAGATTTGTGATGGTGGTGTTCTAGTTGTATTTTTATATTGGACTATTTCCATCTATCTAATATATGTATTGAATGTCTTTAGAAAAATTTCATTTTATTTACATATTTCAAATATATTCAACTGTAAGTAATAGCACATCAAACAGATTAGTATATGCACAACATTTCAAAAGGTATTACTCTCCCCTCTTCTTCAGGTGTTGCTGGTCTGACCAGTGACAGTACTAGCATGGAATTCAAACCTGGGTCTTTAGATTTTTGAGTTTTGAATTTTAAGGTAACACTCTAACCAAATGAGCCATCCTGCCAAATGAATGGCTCAGTTGGTTAGAGTTTTTACCTTAAAATTCAAAATTCAAGAATCTAAGGACTCAGGTTTGAATTCCAAGATAATACTGTCACTGGTCAGGTGAACAACACCTGAAGAAGAGGGGAGACTAATACCTCTCAAAATGTTGTGCATATACTAACCTGTTTGATGTGCTATTACTAACAGTTGAATGTATTTGGAATATTTAAATAAAGTGAAATTTTTCTAAAGACATTCAATACATATATTGGATGATGAAAGTAGTCCAATATAAAAACAAACATATATTCCATTATGTATAAAGGCACACTTTCTCTTTATTTGATACCACCAAATATTATTTCCACTTTTAAATGTTTAGTGTGACCCTGTTTATAAGCATCCAGCTATTAATAGTATTTTCTCTTCTCTCTGTTTATGTCATGTTAATTTAAAATTACTATGATCATCATTATCAGCCCATCATTATAAGTCCACTGCAGGATCGAGGTCTCTCCACAGTCAATCCATATTCTCAATTCTCTGTCCTATCTTCTCCATATCACCCTTGCACAACATTCTTATTTCATCCACCCATCTCTCATGTAGTCTATTTTGGGTCTTTTACAATCTCTTGGAATCTAGTTTAAGATTTCAATTGTCCATCTATTATCATCTCTTCTAGCAATATGTCCAGCCCAACTCCCTTTCAGTTTTTTAATTCTTTCAATGATATCAGTAATGCCCATTTGTTCGCTTACCCAAGTATTGCATTTTTAAACTCGTCTTTTTATTCCTAACATGCATCTCTCCATACTTCTTTGAGTTGTCTGAAATCTCTGTATTATTTTTCTATTAGGTGTCCAAGTCTCAGATCCATAAGCAAGAAATGGTAAAACACATTTATTAAAAACCTTTCTTATCAAACACATAGACACATTTTTTTAATATTGTTATTTCTATCAAAAGCACCCAAACAAGTTTATATCTATGATTATTTTCATCCATTATGCTTCCATCTGTTGTAATAATCTGTCCAAGTTATTTGTAGTTGTTAACTTCTTCTAACTCATCATTATCAAACTTTATTTTTATCTTTTAAGCAGATCCATTGAATATTACTTTAGTCTTTTTGACACTTACTTTTAGTCTTACTTTCATCTGATAACTCTTGCAACATTTCCTGAACAATGTATCATCTGCAAAATCTAAATGATAAATAATCTCCATTTACTTTTATTCCTTTAGCTTTCCATTTTAATCCACAACATACTTATTGCAGCACTGCTGTAAAAAGTTTTGGAGATATGGAGTCACCCTGTCTTACACCCTTTTCAATGTTAACCTTCCTAGTACCATTATATAATCTAATTGCTGCTGTTATATTTTCATAAATATTATTCAGAATATGAAAAATATCCTGGGTCTATATCTTGATGATCCAATTCTTAATCATTGAAGTAATGCTTATATAATCAAATGTCTTTTTATAATTTACAAACTCAAAGCATAATGCAAACTCATATTCATTGGTTCTTTCTCAATACTTGGATATGATCTACTGTGTACTAAAACAACTTTTAAATCCAGCTTGTTTTTATTCATAAAGCAATAAAGTCTGAATATATTATTCCAATAATTCACAAGTCAGATTAAAAAAAAATCATTTTTAAATGAACTTCAAAATAATTGCCAGTTTTTATATCAATGCTAATTTATTAGTCAGACCATTCATCTGAACTTTCACTTTTTTTTATGTTGACTAAATTAAACATTATAGAAGAACATGGTTCAGATAAAAATGCCCCTTTGTTTGTCTGAACAATAGATTAGCATTGACATAAAAAATAGGATATAATTTGCATATTTGTTAAACATTGATTTTATAAGAATCTGTCTTGTGAATTATTGAAGTAACACATTGGACTTGATTGTTACATAAAATAAGTTTACACTCTTAACATTACGTATTTAATAGTTCAACTTATTTACAAATTTAAAATTTAAATTATTAAATTATATATCTACTTACAGAATCTTCACCTTGTGAACTATGCGGACCTAATACCGAGTGCATTAATAGTATATGCCAGTGTTTAGATAATTTTATTGGTCTTCCCTATAGTATGCTAGGATGTTTTCGTAAGTCATTATTTTTATTACCATTTTTTAAATTATAATTTCAAATACTGACAACATACATTTAAACCTTATACAACACTTAAGAATTGCAGATTTAATGATGTGATAAAAACGTCATGAGGAAACTCTTCATCCTCATCACTAAGAAAGATGATAATAAAGCTTTCCATTATTTAATACATCTGTTAGTACAATTATAGCATTTAGTATTTTATATTATTAGACATTTCTAATGCAAATGCTTCTATTACATTGCATAATCATTCTTATATTATTTTTAATTGCAAAATATGAATAAATAGTATCAAAATATACAATGTAAAATAAATATTATTTATAGAATTTCTACATATATTGTAATCCAGTGCTTTAGTCACTTTGTCTTCATTTAGTATTATTTATACGTAATATTAGTGTTATTCTTTAAAAAAAATAAAATAAAATAATAATAATAATAATAATAATAATAATAATAATAATAATAATAATAATAATAATAATAATAATAATAATAATAATAATAATAATAATAATAATAATAATAATAATAATAATAATTTACTAAGGCTGTAACCTTAGAAATAAGCGTCTGAAAAATACGAAGGTAGGGACCGCTTGTGTTTTAAGACCTATAGAGGTCCCTACCTTCATATTTTTCAGACGCTTATTTCTAAGGTTACAGCCTTAGTAAATTATTACTTAATATAATAATGGGCGTTTAATAAAATTTATAATTACAACAACAACAACAACAACAACAACAACAACAACAACAATAATAATAATAATAATAATAATAATAATAATAATAATAATAATAATAATAATAATAATAATAATTAACTGATAAAGTATGCTACTCATTTTGCCTAGCTATAGATTATGTAATTTTAGTCAGTATTATTACAATGCTGTATCATATTTTATAAATTGACAGATTATTCTAAATAAAATGTTGTTATAATAGTAAGCTAGTACAATCTTAAAAATTTAATAAACTGTTATTTAGTTCTAAATAATTGTAAGAAACATAGCTAGATAAAAAAATATAATAGTATTATTATAATAATTACTTAAAGTCAGTTATTTAAATAGTTTATTGATAGTGATAGTTTAATTAAATAGTTTGTGTTATAAATATTTAAAAATTGCAATTAATTATAAGCAAGTAAGGTTATTAAAGTGTAGTAAAATATTTTGTAGTAAATAGAGTTATTTTAAAGATAATAAAAAGAAACGGTTGTCGTCGATTTTAAATATTATTTTTTATTAACGTTTACAAATTAAATGATAATAATAAATGTAAAATAAAATAAACAAATTACAATTTGATTCATCATTTTTAGTTTTCTTTTTATTAGAAAAATCAATTTTCTATTGGAGATTTTTTTACTGGGGTTACGGCTTTTTTTTTTTTGTTGTTTACCACTATTTTTTATTTCAAATAGAATGACAACTAAAAGTAAAAGTTGTTATGGTTAGGTTTAGGGTTAGTCTTAGGGTTAGCTTTAGGGTTTTAGGGTTAGTTTAGGGTTAGTTTTGGGTTAGTTTTAGGGTTAGGTTTAGGGTTAGTTTTAGGGTTAGCTTTAGGGTTAGTTTTAGGGTTAGTTTTAGGGTTAGGTTTACGGTTAAAATAAAAAATATCGAATCGTATTTTTGTAAATATTTTTTTTACTAACATCTATAAAATAAATGATAACAATAAATGTAAACTATATTCAACAAAGTATAACAGTAGTCAGAGAAAAGAAAGAAACTAAAACTTTTTTAAACAACGACAAATATATATATAAAATGTTTATAATATATGCTTTTTATGACATTTAAAAATACAGTGTACAATTGTACTTTTCTCACTGGATATTTTTGTGTTAATGCTCTTTTTTATTTCAAAAATATACACATGTTACAATCTTAAAATGTCTCATGGAAATGTTACGAACAGTACACTACTTGACGCGTTACCTAATTCCAATTCACTTTATACATATATTTCATCAACATTTACTACTTAAAACTTCAATACACTATGGTGTAAAAAGTCTGTTAATTATTACTTTACAAAATCTGTACATTTCAATTTTAAAAAAAATCCAATGAAAATAACATTGCCATCCAATTCAAAAAAATACACCCTCTCCCGAAGCCGTAACCATTTTATAAACCGTGCGAATTGGGAAAATGTATTTGCTACGTAAACATACATGCTGTACTGCGATGCGACATAGCAGCCTGCAATCTGTAGTACAACAAAAAAGTTGTATTATAGAAAACGTGGGTTCGAATGTGTCAGCCGCAGAAACGGCATTTTTATGTGTTTTAGCATGAAAACAGCGCCATCCAGTGGGATATAGTCACTCATTGACAACAACCAAAAAAAACTTCCTATAATGTGTATGTGAACAAGTATTTTTAGTTTTTTATATTTTATGTGTTTGCATAAGTACTTTAAAAAAATAGTATTTTAAAAATAAAAAAAAGTAATTAACATAAGTTTCAGTTAATTAATAATTACATAATATTTTAACACTTCTGATAAGTTTATTTAATAAAAAAATAATAATTTTATCTTTAATTATAATCACCAATAATTATTGTTTGGTTTAAATTTTATTATTTTAATTTATTAACCGTTCTGTAATACATATCAAATGACTTTGATAGACCACATGACTGTAATCAGTTATATAATTTTTATGTAATCAGTTCCACATTGTAAATTGCATTTTTTATCTTAGGTGACACTGGTGGTTGAGGTGATGGATTAATTAATTTGACAACTGTCAAATTGACTATAAATACTCAGTTCATTTTTTTTGTTGGTGTCTGGCTTTTTTGCTTTTCTCTGTCCATGGAGTCATCAGTTGACTGCATTGTTAAATAGTGCTAAATTTTTATAACTTTTATTATTTTTTAATAAATAATAGTAAATTATTAATATTATATTACTTCAGTCTACAATGGAAGGCTAGCATATAAAAGTGATTTACCTGCTGAAGAAGAAGCTGTAAGTATCAACCAAAAAAATCAAATCAATTTAGGCCTAGTACTTTCGAGATTTTCCCTCATATTCATGGCCAAAATAAGTTATAAACATTGCTGTAATGTTTTTCTGAAGGTTTGTAATGATGGTGTTCTAGCTGAATTTTTATATTGGACTATTTCCATCAACTAATATGTGTGTTGAATGTCTTTAGAAAAGTTTAATTTTAGTTAAATATTCCAAATGCATTCAACTGTTAGTAATATCACAGCAAACGAAACATTGTGCATATACTAACCTGTTTGCTGTGATATTACTAACATTTAGTGCATATACTAACCTGTTTGCAGTGATATTACTAATATTTGTTTGCTGCGATATTACTAATAGTTGGTGCATATACTAACCTGTTTGCTGTGATATTACTAACAGTTGAATGCATTTGGAATATTTAACTAAAATTAAACTTTTCTAAATACATTCAACACACATATTAGATGATGGAAATAGTCCAATATAAAAATTGCTGTAATGTTATAAAATAATAAAATATGCAAATGCAAATTAATTTGTCCATTTTCTTGAAATAGAAAAACACGTGTCACGTCTATTTATGGCATTGTCATCACTGATAATAAAATACGCTTCCTTGATTTTTTTTTACAATCATTGGCTTCGGAACATACTATCATGGGATTGCAGGGTTCAAACACATAACCAGCCTGCTTCTCATGTTCAAAAAATATTGAGAAGTTATCATTATTCTTTTTTGCTCTTCTATACGTATAAATATGTTGAGCAGCTCTATTATGAACAGTGTCATTGGTTTCCCCATAGTATATGGGACTGCATCCAGCCTGAGGGCATGAAATACTGTATACGACCTGGGATGTCTGAGGTAGATCCATTCTGTCATTTGAATCATTAATTAGTCTGTTAATATTAGGGGGAGTGTGGAAGCCAACCTTAAATTCACCAGCTAAAGTCTTTATAAACTGTTGTGATAATTTGGGGATATAAAGGAGGGTAATTTGAGGTTTATCTTTATTTATTTGGTTAGTTATTGTTTTTTTTTGTAAAATTGATCTATTTTCTTTGTAATTAATCTGTAGCTGAAGCCGACACTTAATAAATCTTTGATATCACCTGCAATATTTGTCTTCTTATCAGCTTCAAATTTACACAAATTTTGATTCCTAAATAAAAACGCGTTTAAACCTGAAAATTTATGTGCTGTAGGTGAATTGGAGTTCGGGTGGGCAAAACCTCTGACCTCAGGAGGCTTAACAATCATGAAATAATGCAGAGCTCTGCCTTCTCTATGGACAAGCAAATCCAAATATTTTAGCTTCTGCAATTCGTTTTCCCAAGTTGTGTTTATAATTAATTTAGTTTGCAATTGTAATTCATTTTTAATGTTGGTGATTACATCTTTTGGAGCTGCAATAAACACATCATCCACATAATGTGAGTAAATTAATCCAGAAGTGTTAGAGATGCATTTAGAAATGATTTGTTTTTCAAAAAAGTTTAAAAATATGCTAGAAATTACTCCACTTAAGGGAAGACCCATTGGCCAACCGTCTCTCATATTAGACCATCCACCCTCAAAAGTTGTAAAAATGTTATTGTCTAACCAATTAAGGAAAGCTAATATAAAGTTCATGCGCTCATTTGGAAAATGATTATTTATTAATTCTTCATGAACAATGTCAATTGACCACTTCCTGTTAATCGATATGTATAATTCTGTCACGTCCATGGCAGCAATTTCAAAATTTTGGTCTATTAATGTACTCTTGATTTTTCTAACAAATGCAAAGGAAGACTTAATTGTGAAGTCGGCTAAACCTACACTATCAACCAACCATTGGTTTACCAGCTTAGCCGTTTCAAAATAATGCACTTCTCCAAAATCTAGCATTAGTCTTAAAGGCTCTCCAGGTTTATGTAGCTTTGAGTTGGCAAAAATTCTTGGTGGCCTGGTAGCAGATGGATAAATGTTTAAGACATTTTGTTTTTATTGTTTTTTTTTTCAATTATAAACTTTCTATAGTTATAAGTTAATGCGTCAAGGGAATTTAGATTTTTTTAAACTTAGAATGGCAAATTTAAAACAAGTTATAATTGAAACTATTTATTTAGTTAAACCATGAAGCATAAGCATTTTTAAAATTAAAACAGACTATTTACTTGTTTATCTTTATTTAATAATACTTATCATGTATAGGAGAAAAAGGATTAAAAAAACTCTAGCATGAAATAATTGACAAATATAGGAGAACTTTAAAGATTTTGCTATATCATGTAAACGTATTTTAAAAAAAATATTATATTGTCTACGTCTGACAATTATGAAACTGCTGTTCAGTTAATTTTATAATTATTCAGTTTGTTCAGGGAAATAATTACATGTCAAATAGACTATAATGAATTTGCTATTTTTACTTGTGCTTTTTGTTTGGAGAGAAATATTTGACAAATCCTGATGGCTGAATTAAAAGTTAAAATGTCTAAAAGTTGATATTAAAGAAAAAGAAAATGTATTAATAATTGGTATGCTTGTTTAAAGATGAGGACATTTGTTTATGCAAAATTAACAGGCAACCACAGAAATTTTTATCCTAATTGAAGGAATTTATAGAATAGTAATTTTTCTCTTTACTCATTATTAATATATCTATTACATGCTGTATACTTTAAAGAGAAGTTATATACATGTGTTCTTTATAAGAAAAAAAAAGAACTCTTTAAAGTTAAAGTTTTAAGATTTATGAAAATTGCTTAATAATGTCTCTTCAGTGACCTGAAAATAAAATTTAATTATTTTTTTTATTGTGTGCTTTAAAAAAATTATAATGGAATCCTTATAGCTTTGTTTATTTCCAATACAACCGCAGTGCTCATATTATAATTTCCAGAAAACTTGCAAATCTCTGATAATGTTTCAGCTAACTTATATCATATTTGTATTTTTTTAATAATATTCATGTTGTCTTGATATTATAAATATTTGTCTGTTGGATCCAATCTTTGTCAGTAAAGTTAAGATTTAGTTAAGCTTCAGTTCTACTATATTTCTTTTAAAATGTTACAACTGCCAAAAGAAGAAAAATCTTCATTGAATAAAAATGCATTTTTATAATTTCAAGTGCTTTGCCTTTTTCAGACAATAACTAAAGAAGACCTTTTTTTATCTTGACAGGTAGCTCAGCATAGAAATAGCTCTGCTAAAGAGCTAAGGTTTTAAAATAATGTATTTGGTAAAATTTTATTTTATTTTTATAATGTTGATGTATGTTAAGGTTTACATCTATTATGTAATATTTTAAAGATTTTATAGCAAATAGATAGGCATTCTGTCCATTATTTTAAATACAACTTATATTTTGATATGAAGATATACTGATAAATTATATGTGATTTATTTTACATGCAACTGGAGATATTAATCTCACATGTCAGGTATTTGAAATATTTCTTATATATCTTTAACAGGTAAAATAGTATTTTAAATTTATCAGAAGTGGATATTTTTATATTTTTATGCTGTAATAGCATATATTTCATATAAAGTTTTAACAGAATTTCTATTTCTTTAATTAATTATTTTATTAACAATTATTCTTTATTAGTATGCCCACTTTATTTTAATATAAGCTTTTATGCCATACATTGCTGTTGAATATTCCTTGCTTAAAGTTAACATTTGTTATATTATTTTGCATATCCCTTAGTCGTTTGACTGATATACATGCATTTTCATTCATTGGTTTCAGATATTGAGTAGTATATGCTTTTTTAATGTGGATTTATTGCTTATTATTAGTGATATCTTGCTATCTTGCATATGTTAGAGTTGGTATATGCTTGATATCAGCATATTTTGATATTTACTATGTATTGTGCTTTGTGGGATGGAGGTGCTCTCCCCATAGTACCTTATTTTACATGAGAGGATTATTTTTGATATAGTATTATAGTATGATTTGTAGCCAATGTGGCCGAGTCCCATGGAGAGGACTATCTAGAGTTTATAATGATATTTTAGTATAGCTAATGTGGCTTGATCTCAGAGATAGAATTATCTTTGGTGTGTGTTCCTTTTTCCTTGGGTGGTGAGACAAAGTCCACACTTACATCTTTACCTGAGAGATAGGCTTGGAGACCACCAAATTCTTTAGTGTAGTATATTTATCTGAAGATATTACTTAGTATTTTGTGTCCCTCATCTGAATTTAAAAAATATTTTTCCACCATAGAAGGTGTAGATTATTGTAATATTTAAAATTTAAGGAATAGGTGTTAGATTTGAGGTGTTTGTTCCTCAGGGTGCACTTTGTCATTTGTAGTGCCTTCATGATTTAAATCAATATTTGTATTGTGAACTACCGAGACTTGCTAGTGGTTCACAAGCAAACCAGTTTAATAGAATTAATTTTAAATCATGTATTTTAAGCACTTAGTTATTTAAGAAGAATACTCATATACAGTGTTTTATTTTCATCAGCATCTGAGAAGTATTTACAACTGGAATTGTAAGTAATTTACAATTAAAATATCTATTATTATTTTTATGTGGACATTATGTTAAATATTTATTTGTGTGTATCACTTCTGATGAATGACCCATACCCATTCATAGTTTATCTGAATTATAAACCTAATTTAATTAACTCATTAATAATAGAGTTTAATATTTTAGATGAGAGTAGTAGTTTGAACCCAGTTCATGTCAGTTAAATAAATAGTGCTCGGTTATTCTAGTATACTTCATATCATGATAAAAGTAGCTAGTTAATAATTTAAAACAAGAGATTTATTGTATAGATTCTCTATAAAATTTAAATTTGAAGCTGCTGTTATTTTGTCCATTAACATTAAGCATTTGTTTAATGTGGCTTATGAGTTTCAAAGAAAAACAATTTAGCAGTGCATTAACTGTATATTGCAGCTAGTTATTTTAATTTAATATTTTAATTCTAAACTTATAGGAATGTATTATTTTTTTATATTCTTACAAAGAGCAGCTGTAGCTCAAATACTCATCTCACCTTTACTTATTACAATTATAATTAAAAAAACAATAGCAGAATATAATACATGTAACTACACATTTTGATAATGGCACCTATATTGGTTTGTAGCATTTAACAATGATTGTGTATATATATATATTATTTATTCTGTGTTATTAATAAATTTATAGCATTTTTTTCAATTTTCATTGTTGGTTTATTTTTAATATGCAAAGTATGTGCATGTTTGCAAATGTTTTTCTTGAGTCCTAAACCATTTCAAATTCAGAAATCTCAGTATGCCAGATAAGCAATTTTATGTAGATCCTATCATTTCATTTTGATTATAATTATTTTGGGAGAGTTTCCAGTTAAAATAAGAATTGCAAACCTCAAATTAAACATTTATTTGACATTGAAATGAATTTTATTTCACATTATTAATTCTGACTGCACATTATTCCATTTATTTTCTTAGTCAAAATACGATAATAATTAGTTGTAATTGTTTTATTGCGTTGCCATGAATGATGGAGAGATATAAAAGGTACTCTTGTCTTTCTATTATTCTGGCTGACATCCTGGATAAAAGGCTAAGTTATTCCAAATTTTATGTAATTGTTTTGTTTCATTATTAGTCATATTTATCACTTCTTTAAGTAATTATAATTGTTGTTATTTGATGTTAGGGCACACAAGCTTCAAGAAAAGTGCATGTCTCCTATAACCTACCAGAATGTCAGCCATGTGTGACAACACAGGACTATAGAGCACCCAAAGATAGACAAAAGAACCCTGAGATCATCATCATCATTATTTTTTATTTAACAGTTATTAATTATTATTAATATTATAATTGTGTTGTGGCATAAGAAGAACTTTGTTTTCAATTGTACCATAAGAAAAATACTTTTCACTTTCATTTTACTCTGCAAGAGTAGAGTTCATTTCAGATCATATTGGCAATTGATTTGTATAACATTTTATAAGAAATTAGAGATGTGAGAACCAATAAGAAGATATTATTATTGTTTTAAAAATGCAAATGTTTATAGCCCAGATATTGTGTTTTTGATAAAGAGAGAAATCTATTTTATTCTAATTATTAATTAGGGAATGATTGCAGTTTCCTCTCAAACCCAACTTATTTATTTTATTTATAATGATTTATTTTATTATTTTAATTTCTTTCTTTGTCTTATCTGCATATCTCTGCTGCTGAATTCTTTATAACTAACCAACCTCTGAGCATAGCTGACGTTTTATTATTACAAATTTATTTGTTTACTATAAGAATCTCTCATATAATGATATAGATGTTATTAGAGGCATGCCTAGTCTTACATTTTATTATTATTATAAATTAGAATACATACATATATATATATGACATTTTGTGGGTTCATCTGTATATATATACATATACACCTTTACCCCGCTTAGCGATGGCAATTGGTCCTCAAAAACGCATTGTTAAGCAAGAATATCGTAAACAAAATATGTAATTATAATGGGGGTCTATGGGAAAAAAATTGGTCGGTTCCAGTGATGTAAAATATCCACATTGATTTCCAAGCTCAAAGATTTTCTTGATTTTTTCATGACAATGATAACTAAATACGGTATCTAAAAAGAAAAGTTTATATCACTAGGAAAAAAAATGCATATTTTCACTTTAAAAAGTACAGAACAGCAATGAAACTAAATTTGAATTTAAAAGTTTTTATATTCGTCCGTGGAAGTTTTTCATCGTAATGAAAAAAAAAATCTATACTGAAGTGCTTTTTTTAAAAATTGTATAACAGTATATATTACTACTATACATTTATTTTATTACTCATGTGAAATTATTCAAATTAAAAAACAATATTTAATTATTAATTATTTAATTGAACATATAGAAAAAAAAATCAACTTATTTTCAAAGTAAAAAATCTAACTTCTAATTTTCTAAAACATACAGGTAGGTTTATTTTTCTTATTGTATATTTTTAGTAATGTAATAATGCCCCCCCTCCCCCGTTTGAGTAGAAAGATTTTTAATTAAATGCAATCTGTTTTTTTTTTAAACTTTTCTAATTCGACATCGTTTTAAAATGTTGTTTTTCTTCTGATTTGAAACATCTTGAGTGTAAACATATTCATTAACGAAGTTACAAAATCAATAACTATTTTTACATAATTATCTAAGTGTTCTAAAAATAATATATCGTATTTAAGAAACACACACGCAGTTTAATATTCATATTTAGTGTTTTCCTGAAAGTTTGTCTTGTACTGTATTTATATATTGGAGTATTTGTATACAGTATTATCACCAAATTAAAAATCCTCCTTTTTCTTTTCAAAAACTTTATTTTCTTATCTCAATATTGAACATATATATATACTGTATATTCAGTATTTATATAATACAAAACTCCATTTCAACTGTTTATCTTCATACAGTCATTTTCAAGGATATCTCTCTCCCACTGCTATATTTTATTACTCTTTCTTTTACATTATTTAATTACAAATCAACGTTGAAACATTGGAGTTTTTTTATTATATAAATATATATACTGTATATGTTCAGTATTGAGATAAGAAAATAATGTTTTTGAAAAGAAAAAGGAGAAGGATTTTTAATTTGTTGATATTATTGTAGAACATATATATGTATTTTAAAAGAAAAAGTGGATGAACATTTGCTGTGTTGTTTATTATATATGATGTATACAGTATTATAGATAAAGTAATTATAGATATTTTAAGGGTTTTATAAATAAAATATTGTATGTGTATACAATTACAGCAAAGTCATTACCTGTATACATATTACAATAATATACTTTTGCTTTTGGGTATAATATAGCTATCTCTGATGTCATCAGTGACGCAAAATTCAAGATGGCTGCCCAAAAAAATTTTTAAAAAAATTTTTTCCGATCGTTATAGGGAATAATCGATTGTACATCAAAGTAGTGGGTACAAATTGATGATGATCACTATTGCAAAATATCGCTAAGTAGACAATCGCTAAGTGGAGTAAAGGTGTGTATACATATATAAATATATATGGTAACCTCTTTCTTCTCACACTGCAATTACTTCTCAACCTTCCACACACATACACACAATCTGCTTCAGAATTGGTGATGGGACAACACATTATAAAATGCCAGGGTGAAAATTGTAACTCTAATGGAGGCTCTTATATACAACTTTAGTATCGGTTAATAAATAACCAAATTGTCTACATTAATACTTTATGAATGGGGTAAACAAATAAAATTTCTAACAAATAAAACACTGAGAGTGCTAATAATAATGATAATAATTTCATAATTTATTACATCTGTTGGGAGAGGAGGCGAACCTCAACTCAACTCCCCACTGTACACTAAATCTCTCACCACTCTCCCCCATCCATCCTTCATCAAAGTCACAATTAAAATTTGAGTAAATTTTAAATTATTTCCTTACCCAACATCATCATCAAAGTCTATCCCTCTACCATACTATTGATCATACTTCAGTTTTGTGAATATTAGTAACCACCAATTATAGACTTCTTTTTTTATTTTCTGATTAATTCCCATTCACCAACTCTTCACTACTATATGATGATTTCATCTCAGGGCTTCAGAATCGCAAGGTATAAAAACTTAAATACTGATATGAATTATTAGGGATTAATGAATACACTCCCAGTGATTACAGTTATAGTTGACCTTAGCTTAGTTTAGCCTAGCCAATGTCCACTTTCTTTATTTCTGAATACTTAAATAAAATTTCAAATACAAATATTGGTTGGTAAATCATCTTGACCACTTTGGTAATTTATATTTGACTAACAATGTTAACCTGGGAAGGTATTCGAATACCATGGATGGAGAAAGGATTTTATGTCCACCTGATGCATTCAATATCACATGATAACCCTACTGCATATAACAAACTTTAATTTTAGTGTTGCTGAATGTATTTGCTTATACTCAACATACTTATTACTCGAGTTTGCAGTGTTTTAAGTAATTTCTTTCTTTCAATTTCGGTAATGAAAGCTTTATAATAATCTTGAGTAAAATGAAAATAAAATCCTTTCTTAAGTACTTTTACATGATGTAGTTGTAAGTAATTAAATTATAGCTAAATTTAAATATTAGTGTATTAGTGTATGATTGCATTTCTGGAATTTATAGGATCCACAAAAATTGAGACACAGACTAGACTTTGATTTAAAATTGTAACAGTAATAATTTTAATGTATTTACATTATTTACACATCTCCATAGCTTTCCCATTTTTCTTGCACACAAATATAAAAAAAATAAAATAAAACATTATTAGATTGTTAAATAAGATGGGATTCACAGCTGCTACCAATTACTTTTATTCTCTAAACAGATGCCTATTAAGTAAGCTTCGTGACAGCTTTAATATGATAACAATAATTATTAACTTATTATATTCTACTTTTCAACTCTAAATTACATTCCTTAGCATATGATTAACGACAATAATCATCAAGAACACTTTTCGCTAAGAAATAAACTTATAAATTATGTATCAATTAGAGCAAATTAACATGTTTTGATAAGCTAATTTTACACTTCTAAATACTTTAAAATGTTTTCTTACCCTTACATTGATTCAAGACTGTTCAAGTGTTAAAGAATTGGTTCTCATACAGGTTATACTTTTACATACACACATATAGATAATAACCCAGTGTTCCCACAGGAGTAACATTTCATTTAGCTTACCAGTCCAATAAGGATCTATTCTGGCTGTAACCTGGGACTTCGATGCACACTTCTTATTATAAAATAAATATATTTTATTTTTCAAATTCGAAATTCGACTCTATAATTATGATTGGCTCATAATCAACTATGTAAAGCTATTCCAGGCATACAACAGATCACACTTTCAATCTCACACTCAATACAGAAACAACAAATTGATTCTATTACTCTACCAACATTATTAACAACATTTACTATTACTATTCTTCTAACAAATACACACCCATAAGGAAAAAATTAGAAATCAATATAAGTGTAGACAATGACCCATAAACGAGAGAGTGCCTTTTCATAAGGGTTAAGATATGCTATGACTGGTTGCTAGGCATAGAAACATGGATGGGCTTGCACAAAGCACTATTGCTACTAACACAGAAATTATCTTATGGTGTTACAATAGCATGGAGAAATTCATCCCCAATTTAATAACTACTTAATGAGCGAGCTATGCTCCAGTTCAACTAGCCAAGTGGTGATAACTTAACCAACCTCAAGCAGAAAAGAGTCACTCACCAATCCACATATATAAGAGAATTTAAATCTAATTTCTACACACAAAATATTGCACCAATGTATCAGCCAATAATTTTATAAGCTTAAATATACTTAATAACTAGAAATAAGAGATTGTGCATCGTTTGTATAATAATTTTCTCTCCCAACTGGAACTAGGCTATCTCATTCCATCAACAACACGCATTCAAAGATAATCAAAAAATATCAGTTTTTTATAACTAAAATCTAAAATAATAACCTGTCTTTTAATAAACACTTTATACACTATATCCTTTCAATCATATTTCTTATTCCTATCATTAGGATAAAGCAATATCTGAGTATTCTACAAAAGACATATTTTAAACTACTGTGAAGTTTAACTCAACCTTAAAAGAAATAATGTTTATTAACACTTCACTCTTGTGCATGATAACTGGTATTATAATGCATTAACTAACTATCGCTTATAGAAACAAATAACAGTGAATATAAAACCCTCCAAAAATAATATTTATAGTCTCTTTCCAGTATAGTCCTCTAAAGTTCCTTTCGAATTCCTGCAGTTGTAAACATCCCTTAATAGTTCTGTGTGCATACATTATCCAAATAAGTAATCCATGGAAATTTAAAATAATTATTTCATTAAGTAATCTGCAAGGTTTATTTATTCAGGAGCAAAGCACATTTCTCTTTTCCTTATCAAAATGTGTATTACAAATATATCACTCTTTCCAGACATGCATAAAATAATCCAAAAGGTTTAGTTTTTAAGATTCACATTAACAGATAATAGTACGACGTTTAATTCGAAGAGGCAATAATTTTCCAAACAATGCTTTAATTCCTTCATGCAGTTCATGTTTCTTTGAATAGGATTTCATTCAATATTACAATATAATATATAGTCAGCTTTATTAGTTTGTCCCTATGATGAATGAGTCTTTTATTCACTGCTGCTTATGCTGGCGAAGTCAGATAACTTTATGTAGTCTCTTAAATAATTATAGCATTACATTCCTTGAAATTTTCATTCCTAAATAATTATAGCATTACATTCCTTGAAATTTTCACTAGTCTGGGACATCTCAGTTTGATAAACAAAAAAAAATTCTGCCATATGATAACCATTGAATTTTTATTGATAAATCAGCTTTTTAAGACATTAGTGACCCAAACAACATTTTCGGCCGGGATTTAACATATACATTTGTATCGTAGTTCAGTTCCACACTTTTTTTTTATGATGACTATTTTTTTTCAAAACTTTTGTAACACAAGTAATCATATTTATCCATCATTAGAAGTGAACAATTAAAATAAGGATTTATAAAACTTATGGTTTCCGTATTTTTCTCCAAGTAAAATTTTGTCTTCGGCCGATCTTGCATTACTTTCCGATTAGTTGTGGCAATGACTTTTGTATACAGAATCATGGTAACGATTAATTTTAGGAAGAATTAATATATGCCTGACATGGGAAGCTTAAGCACGTATCATACAATTTTGATTCAAGTTTTCAGTCAAAGATTGAGCCAGGAAGGATGATAAAACTTACTCTATGTTAGCTTAAATTGCTGATTTAAAACCCAAACAAAGTTATACCCCAGACAAAATGAAGAAGCCCCTTTCCAAAAAAATGGTTGAGCTTTTATAGTAATGTCCTGCCAATCAATCTCTAAATGATGCCTTCTGTCGATTAAACCGCATACACTATTCATAATTAGTTATTTATTTATTATTTTCAAATTAAATATTTGAATGATCAAATATTTGAAATCATTCAAACTTTGTATTACAATAAAGATACACTTTGCAAAAATGTTTTCAAATGTTTGCAAGATTTTATGATAACATGAAGATGATTAAAGATGTGCTATGAAGGCTTGAAACATACAACCATATTTTGTGTCATATTTCTTAATCTATACATGCAAGTGCTTAAAATTTTAGTAGTAAATCACCACACTGTATACAAACATTGATTTAGAGATAGTTTCAACAACTTGTATTTATTATTTATTTACAAATAAAAAAAATATATTGCTCTTGATCTAATTCATTTAATCTAATGGTTAGCTGCTTGGAAGAATCGTGTGATCTTTGAACATCAGTCAGATGTTAAATATTTTTAAAACTAAATTTAAGGGTATCAACAAGTAAACAAAATTTTGCATTTTTTCCTACTGAGCTTATATATAAATATATATAAGTGCTATAAACAAAGATTTATCAGATTAAGACTAATCCATAATATAATTTTGTTTGATGGACATTTATATATTATAGAAGATTTGAAAATAGACTTTCAAGTCCCTTTAGTCACCCACTCAATCTTATACAACCAATATACATGACCACATGCAAAAAAAGATAAATGATCTTCATTGTATATTTCATGCTCAACTAGCACTCATATATATATATATACAGCTTATGGAAATATACATAACATTAAGTTTAAAAAAAAAATATTTAATTTAGGTTAAGGGGGGATGGATTTCCACTCAAGGGAATGTAAAAAAATTTAAATTAAAATATTTATTTTTCAATTAATTTTTTTTTTTTTTTATAAAATATATACCCTAAATGGAGCTTCCCAATAACTCCAAACAAACTATCTGTTTTGCAAAGCTGGACTTAAAATGTGTTTTATAAGTGCTGACTTTTGAGTTAGTATTTTAGATCTAGTTTCTAGAGACCCAGCCATCCACTGAGGTGAGCCATAAGCTTGAAACCAATTGATCTGGGGGTAGGGTCTTAACGATAAAAATTTTGAATTCTTTCTCTTTCTGCACTTATAAAAACAAAGCTAGTTTAGAGTTATTGGTAAGCTCCTATCTAGTGATCATTTAAATGCAAGCTTAAAAAGCAAGTTATGAAATTTATAACTTGTTTTATTATATATATATATAATCAGTGCTCAGTTTATATTACGATAGTAAATCTTCAAACTTTAATGGATAGGCTTTAATCCACTCCACCTTCCAACTTTTCAGCCATCCATATTATTGAAAATTTGACAATGGAATAGCCAAACCCCATGCTGATGCCAATATTATAGCCATGCACATGTTGATCTTAAGTCACTCTGAACCATGTGTATAGGACCTTGTTCATTTAATTACACAGAAAAGGGATGGGCATGCATACAGACACAATTTGAGGTTGAAAGTTTAATATCACTAGTTACTACAAATTTAATTTTTTTATAAGAAAGAAATTTAGCTTATAAGACATTTAAAGTCAGAGAGTAGTCTTTGCAAAATTTGTTGCAAATATAAAAAAGTAAGGTTCTACACAAATAAACCAGGATGATCAGCTGACAATGATGATATAATTATGACTATTAGTCTTTTGAAAAAGTAGAATTTCTAACTCTAAATTTTTAAATTCAATCTATATTGATAGTCAGGATAGCTAACATCCACAAATATTCAGTGACTATAATTCTTGTTGATAATCAATGATAATCAATGAGATAAAGGCTAAAATGAAATCAAGTACTTGGGGAATCATCATCAAAACTACTTTTAATTAATACAAAATGTTTTCTTATTTGCAAAAATATTGAACTTAATCTATCCAAAAATCTTTCTACACCTTTATGGAAGCTAAAATGTACACTCCTCAGCTGGCTCACTAATTACTGAGAGTTGAGTGAATGAACAGTTTTCAATCCTTGATTTATTTTCTAAATAAGAATAGCTAGGTACCCACTTACTTACCATGTTGAATGTTTAGCTATGAACCATGTATCTGAAAGAAAACTAAGCTTCTTAAAAGAATTTACTTAACATGGATTTGAATCCCAAGTCATAGGCATATGACATCATAGGAATATGATAGGGGCCTCTGCACCAGAAGGGTTTTTATGGAAGATTTGACAATCAGTAATATTTACTAATTGTGTAATTACTTAATGAAAGAAGAGCTAACTTTTTTATTTAGATAATATTTTGTACTTGTATAAAACATGTTTTGTTGTCTGTATTTATTCTTATGAACTTAAAACACTAAATATCACATGATCACTATCTCATACTAGCACATAATTGTTATTAAACAATTCAAAACAAAGCAAAACTCTTATGGACTTACTGTAATTCAGCAACTTACTGTCAAATAAGGGATTTGTAGTTAGTGCAATATTATCAAAAATTGGAATTAACTTACAATAAAACTGACAAATAAAACAATAATTAAAAAAGGGCAATGATATAAATAGATCAAGTGAAAAACAAGGTTAAGTAAATTTAGTTGTTGCCAGATTGCTACATGTTGAAATACAATTGAGAGACAACTGGAGACAACAATCTTTCAGATAACATCTGACAATTATGTTTAATCACAATATTTTATTGTTCACAAGGTAACTGTTGTTTAGACACACACACCATGTGATGGTGCAATTTATGTGCTAAAGCACATAGAAAGGCTGTTTACATGGCCAAACATTTTTGTGGCCATGTGTTACATGTATATAACAGTTCTGTTGTACTACACATTGCAGACTATGTTGTCGCATCACCATAAATTATTTATGGGAATTCGCATAGTTCACATTTTTTTACGTTATCGTGTGAGGGTGTGTGTCTTACATTTACATATAAATCATTAATTGTAAATAAAGTTTAATATTGAAATCACACAATTTAACCAAGCAATAATTATCAAGCATTTACACAGTTCGGTAGACACGTTTTAAGATGCAAAACTTATCAAAGTGTATGTGTGAACAATACTTTGAAGTAGGTAAGGTATCAAATAACATGTTTTTGATAGCATCAATAAAACAAAGAACATGGTACCGGAAAACCTAGATGTTGTTTGATTTTCACAATTAATGACCAATTTGTTCAAGTTATACATTTGATATATTACTGTAGACACGAACAGCTGGTTTTTTAATTTATTTATACCAAAAAAAGAAACTGTAATAAGTGTTAAATTTATTGATGCATACATTAATAATTAATGCTAGTATTAAAGAATTTAACTAAGATTTGGAATGGACTAGGAATGTTACGCAACACATTGATTATAATTTAATATATTTTAATTCTTAAATATAGATTAAACAAACATAAGTGCATTGAACGACACACACACACACAGGTGGGTAACAATGCTGAGCAAGTTTGAGAACAGAATCTTATCTGATGCACTATAATTTAAAAGAGATTTATTACAAATTTAAAAATCTACAGTCTATCTGTGCCTTATTTTACTATGCCCTCCCTATTATGTTTGTGACAGTTAAGTTGGTGCAAGAATGACGATTTATCACCATAACCTTTAATAAAGATCATTCAATAATACTTAATGAACTGCAATAGGCTCTCTCTGTTCAGATTATGTCCTACAAAACCAGACTATATATTCAGATCAATGCTGAAATATTATTACATTCATCTCCCCCTCAAATTTTATTAATAAAATCAATCTCCGTTCTGAATTGGGCATAGCATAAGTAATAGAATAATAACTGAAAAAGTTATTATTTAACAAGCGTTTAGAGTTTTAGAATTTAATTTAAGAAATAGGCAAGATTTTATTTTTAAAATACATTTAAAATTTGAATCCCAAGTTTCATTAATTGCTTACAGATAATTTTCCAAGAATGTACAGCTTTTTTATAAAAACAAATAACTTTTTTTAAAGAGTGTTTAAGTTTGTAAACATTTTATTGTATGTGTGTGTGAGACTATCCCAGGAATTGAAATTTATATACAAATGTATTTAAATAAAGAGTTTTTAACTGAGAATATTTCAGATTTATATTAATTGAAAAGAGTTGTAATGCTTCTTTAAATCTATTGCATTACATCTTCTCTCGCATATATATGTAAGTGGTTACACACATATAATAATGTTCACACAACTTAATTTAATTATATCATTTTATTAATGTTAAATTTATAACTGCGTATACATTATATGCATACACATTTAATATATTAAATATACATTTAATATATTAAATGTGCATGCATATCTGCACATACATGTAAATATACGCATTGTATATCAAGATAAATTATTCTGATTATATACATGGACTGTGAGGATTCGAGATATCCACACATACATGTAAATATATGCTATCACATATCAAAATAAATTATTCTGATTATATACATGGACTGTGAGGGTTCGAACTGGTGGAAAAGATACTAAGTACTATGGAAAATAGTAGATGAAACAGAATGATGGCTAAATAATACCATTTCAAGCGGAACCAAAAAAAAAGCATAAGTTTTAAATTTGTTTATGTTATTTAAAAAAAAAAAAAAGCGAAACCAAATAAAAGACTACTAACTTTAGGATTTATTTTTTGAACAAAAATAAGAAACAAAAATTACAACCGTAATAAGTTGAAAATTTGTTGATGATAATAAGAAAAGCGTACTAAGCTTTACATTAAAAAAAAAGAACCCCCCCCCCCAAAAAAAAGTAATAAGTTGTACATTTGTTGATGTTAATAAAAAAAAGACCTTTAAAAACTACAAATTTTATGTTTGATAACCCCCCATAAAAATTGTAATAAATTGCAAATTTGTTGATGTTAATAAAAAGACCTTTAACAACTACAAATTCTGTGTTTGATTTTTTTTGTTCTAAATTTGTTGAGGTTAATAAAAAAATAATTATAAAGTACAAATTCTGTGTTTTTTTGTTTTTATAAGCAAAAAGAAAGAAAATCAAAAAAAAAAATACGGCCTGGGAACATTCATATTTTATAGTTTTTGCTTAGCAACAATGACATCATGCAGCATGTGTGTCTAATCATCTATTACCATTCACAATATTGTAGAAATTAGGCATGCTCAAACCTTGATCAGGCAGCTACTATGTACAATCATAATTTTACATGTGTAAGCCAATAGGTGTTTTAGAGTGGCAGATCCTAAAAGGGCAGTCAAAGAACTTCTTCTCAAGCATTAGCTGTATGGCTAACAACTTGACTTGCATATTCACCAATTGTAATTGAGGTAAAACTATGACATCTAAATGTTTATATACAAAATGCTGTATATATAAATATAATTTCTGAATATTTATAATAAATATCTTTATATTTATTTACAATAGTTGGGTGTTATTCTTAAATGAACAAAACATTATTCCTGACTAAACTCCAGTATAAACCACAAGAAAATTGATGCAGTTATGACCAGATTTATTTATCCTAGATGATCTTTAATTTAAAAGAAAAATAATGTGAGCTAATATCATTAGCATGTTGTATGGGTGTGTGAAAAAAGATGTAAATTAGAATGGTGAAAATTACTTACCTGGAAAAGACAGTTCAGAAAATTGGCCAAGATATGTGAATGTATTTCCCTTGTTTCTTAAAAATAAATCAAGTCAAATCAAAATTAAATTTACTAACTTTATAAGCAGTTGTGGTTCTTGTTCGACATGTGAAATTTTACATTCTCATTCAGTTTTTTACAGCCTTCTGAGTTAGATTTCAATACAGCAATATCTTTCTTGATTTCTATCCAAAATTCCTAAACACTTTAAAGAGATAAAACTTTAATTCCATATACAGGGGTTTGCCGCCAAACAAAAAAAGCTATCACTGAATTGCAACTTCAAGGATTTTTAAAATGAAGCATTCAATAAAGGATCATAGAATTATGTTCAAATTGTTAATGAACCCATATATAATTATTGATTTGAATTTACTATGAGTCAGGCAGTTCTATTAAAAAAATTAACTCCATTATCAAAGTTGTCAAGCAGAAGACAGAGTTAAATAAATATTCAGCTTTTCAAAACCAAAATAGAGGATATTTAGCTAAAAATATGCAAAGTTGTCTGAATAAATTGGCAAAAACAAATGAAAATCATGTGACAAATCAAAACATGCACATATCAAGTGTCCACATCAGTATACAGTGTGTAAGTATTGTAAGAATATGTTCATATAGAGGGTACATGTTTAAAAAAGAAAAAGCAAGTTACACAGAAAAAAAAATGGAAGTGTTCATTTTAAAAACCAGAAGGGCAAAGTAAAATGAAATAAAATAAATATCTGTTTAAATAATGAGAAGTATTGAGTCAGTTTTCAAAGTATGAATTATAATTATGATATGACAAACAATGGAGCTGGATATTGGATCTGATAGTGTCTATTGTTTCAAATAACACTTGGTCTATCATTAATAATAATAACAACAATAATAATAATAATCAATTATAACCTATCAGTAAAATGATTATTGATTTATTATTAAGGTAATCAAATACCACTCTTAAGAGAAACAAGGGTTAAAGTTATTATTCTGAATAAAACTCTTAATTTGTCTCTTGTTGTGTTGGCTGATAAGCACAACCATATATTAGGTCATGACTGGTTCAATCATTTAGGCTAGAAAGTGATTAATGTAAACCAGTTCACAAATTTTAAAAAAGACTGTGTGTTTTAGGTATAATCAATATGATCATGAAAACAAAAATAGAAAAATGTAATAAATACTCAAATCCTATAGGTTCCAGTAACAGTCATAGAAATAAAAGGCTTGCATAGATATAATGATTGCAAGACCATTGATAGACAATATCATAGGCACAAAAATAAGCTAAAATCTGACTAATAAACACCATTTAGTAATGAAGAAATCAGATTTTATGAAGAAGGTAGATGACATGAAGATTCAATACTTGTTGAAGAAAACAGATCCCATGAAGAATTCAGTCCAGAGAAGAAGCCAGGACAAAAAAAGGAAAGAAAGAAGATGACCTAGATGGGCATGAAGACATCTTAAGGATATAGGAATTTCAAAGCTAACTTTTGCTGGTGGAGGGGAATTTTGTAAACTCGTCATAAGCCAGAATAAGCTTACACTCAAATAATGAAAGACCAGTATTATTAAAGATCCAATTCAAGTTGCAATAAAATGATCAATGGATTAACAATAAAAGGAAATAAATAGACAGCCAATGGCATAAACAGCACAATTGGAAAACCTAGTGAATCTGGTTATGACCAATAAAGATGGGAATCTTGATATATACTGGAGCCATTTGAGATGTATTAAGAGATAACTTTCAGATGTTTAGATAATATCGGGCAACTGTCAGATTTTGAGTAGGAGTACTATATTATTCACAATATTATAGAAGTCAGAAAGATATGCTCAAATCTGGTGGAATCAGCTTCTAGTTGCAGTTATCATCAAACCCACATATGAGACACATCATTAGGAAGTGTTAGGGCACTAAAAGGAAGTCATAGCATTTCTCTTCAAACATCTGTATAGCTAGCAATTAGATATGCATAGTTTGCCTACTGTAACTGGGAACAATTATTTCTAAAGGTTTGTATATACTCTTTATAAAATATTGTGTATATATATAATTTGTATCGTAAATATATACAATAAATATCTTTATATTTATATATAACATTTGTATCTTATTGTAAAATATCCAGCAATATTATTCCGGCTACAAACAATAAATTGTGTAGATGCGTACAGAGAAACTCTTGAACATATGTTTTATTGTTAGTCTTGACCTTATTATTAACCATGCATTTCTTCAGTGGTAAAATCATTTAAGTTTGTGTATTGACATACTGAGAGGTATAATAAAAAAATTTTATAATTTAAAGCTTTTGTTCGCCTTTTATATTTCTTTTTTTCTAAGTTGCTTAATTTAATGTGACGCGTGAACATATGTGTGCGTGTGTGAGAGTATAAGCCATTTATTTTACCTTAGTAAAAATTGTTTGAAGAATTAATGTATTCTGAAAGATTCAGCAATTGGTTATAAACCTGATTATTTTATATTATAGTAATAAATAAACATCAAAAAAATTACTTTAAGCAATTATATGTTTAAGATTTTGATAAAGTATCATTAGAAACGGATTAGATTTTCTAAAAGGCAGAATAGTTTTAAAAATGCTTAAAACATGTTTTTTTTTTAATTTTAGAAAAGAGATTGACATGTTCAGAAATGAAATGTCCAATAGGCTCTGAATGTGTTCTCGATTCATCAAATTTTGCAACATGTATTTGCCCAACAGGGATGAGAGGAGTTCCTTTTATGAGGACATGCCATAGTAAGAATATTGTTTCTTTTTAATGTAAATAATAATGTAAACTGTATAAAAAGTCTATGTTATTTATAAAATGTACATTTAAATAATATGTTTATCTCATTATCCTATATTTTTATATGTGTAAGAGTACAAAACTGGATTATATATTTCAATTGCATCCTTCTCAATGATAGCAAATTAGCTTGAAATCAGCTGATCTGAAGGTGGAGCAAATGAAAGAGATAGTGAATTCTGACTCTTTTGACATTTATGTAAACAAATATATGCTTGTTCGGTGGTTTTGGTAAAGCGCCATCTATTGATCATAAATACAAGCGATAGCAAGTTTACATGATTATAACTTGTTTTTGTTTTTCATAAATGTACCTTTAAAGGTTTGTGCAATAATATATATTGCAGAGGCTTTGACTATGTGGTGAAACTGAACTGATATCAGACCCATGTAGCTATCTGGCTTGTTAGGCTGGGTCTGAAGACATTACATGTCTGAAAAATTCATGCTTGCAAACTGATAGGAACTTTTTGCATAAACGCTTGGAGTCAGTGTTTAGATCTAGTTTCTAGCCCTATCCTTCACTGATGATAGCAAATTAGTTTGAAATCAGCTGATCTAAAGGTGGAGCAAATGAAAGAGATAGTGAATTCTGACTCTTGATGTTTATGTAAACAAATATACATTTGTTCGGTGGTTTTGGTAAAGCGCCATCTATTGATCATAAATACAAACGATAGCAAGTTTACGTGATTATAACTTGTTTTTGTTTTTCATATATATATATATTTGAATTTGAAGATTTTGCTGAAATGAGTATTAAAAAAAAATAAAAAAATAAAAATATGTTTGTTATAAATACATATTAATGTATAGATGTAATTATAAATTTATTTAATGCACATTGATTACATAAGTATTATTTACTAAGGCAATAAACCTAAAGCATGTGCGGTTGAAAAGGTCTTAACAGCTCCCTACCTTCACATTTTCAACCGCACATGCTTTAGGTTTATTGCCTTAGTAAATATTATTAATGTATAGAATAAATATTTTAGTGGATTAAAATTAGAAAATTCCTTTTCCTTGAGTCAATACACATTGTGTTTTTTTTTAGTTTAATAAAAAAAAAAAAGAGTAATTTTAAATATAAAGGTGAATATTGATTGTAAATACTGATAGAAGTTCTACAAAGGAGAGATTGGTAATTAAATATGGCTGTGGTAACTAAAAGAAAAAGAAAAAAAGAACTTTGAGAACAAAAATCTAGAGTAAAAGTTCAAAGAAAGAGTGCAAGTGGGATTCAATGTACACATGCATAATGAATTTTCATGAGGATATAAAAGGAATGGACATAGATAAAGAAGTGTTTCTCTTTATTCTTTGGATTCTTGACAAAATTTTAAACTACCCTATGATCATTGCTGACATTCAGATGGGTGGCTAGAACACCGGTACATTGTTGATTGTTTCATTCCTCGAACACATTTACGATGATTTAGAAGAGTGAAGCCGCCACATAGCTAATCTAGAAGCTTCACATCAAAGCTGAAATATAAAGGACATATTATAAAGAAAACTTGAGAATTATATATATTACCGAGGAATGATTCTATGAACTATCTTACTGGTAAGAAATTAAATTTTTGAACTTATATGCTTTTTGAAATAACTATATAGAGTACTAACGTCTTATACAAACCCAGGAGAAAAAATATTTGAATTATATGGTTAATGAATCCAATAAATAATTTTGCTATGATCATATAAATTTTCTTTCATTATTTCAGTTTTATTAAGTATTCTCATAAAAAAAAAGAATCACAATGTGTCGTTTACTTAAGCCTCATAATTATCTTCATTCAATGATCTTCTGGGTAAATTCCACTGTTGATGCGAACACAATATTATTATATTTTTAGATTTATTATTTGTGAGGTCACAATATAGATATATAATATTATCATATTAGTTTGTGTAAAAATTATAGAGATAAATTAATATAGGAGTTATTTGTTTATTCACATTATAGAGAGGGATTTAGAGTGGTATAAATAATGGGGGAAAACTTACCTTCATTGTTGACTTAATAGGGTTATCTAACAATAGAATCCTGGTGCCTAATAAAAAACAAATTTAAACTATTAAAGGCAATGATATAGAAAAAGTTAGCTAGTTATAATTAGGACTACATTACCTGAAAATATACTATATGCTAAAATTTGAAATGGTTAACTACAATAAACTAGATTTGGTGTGAGCGTAGGAGGTAATGGGTATACCTTTAACAGATATTTATAAAACTCATCTTACTGCTGTTCATATCTAAAAAATGTCATTAAATATATATAAACAATACAATGGCTCCCCAAATAATGAGTCTTGAAGAATCCATGTCCTGAGATAAGAGATTATGAATGCAATATATTGTGATAATATAGAAGTGATAATTTTAAGTGGCAAACAAGTAAAATGTGAGTTGGTAATATATTTTGGGTAGAACACTATTCAGTTAAAAAGATTTTTTATGAATAAATAAAGAGAGGGGACAGGTAGTGAAATATCTCTTTTGTTTTCTATCATTTTAGTAGGTAATAACAAGATGGAAATAACAGACCACCATAATTATATAGAAAAATAATGCAAGTTTTTTTTCTATCTTTTTTGTGGGTGGTGGTGTAATATTCAGGCAGCAATCAAAAGTGATGGTGGGGGGGGACGGGACTAATCTGCATGTGTTAAGGAGCAAAATAAGATATATGACAAAAATTAATAGTATTAAGGAATTAAAAATAACAAAGGTAATATATATATATATATATGCAGTTTTTTTGACATATAGAATATATATATATATATACGTAACTTTATAAATAAATATTTGAAAATACAGTAATTAAAAGTCTATAAAAATTATATGTATAACTATAACTTAGAAGTGCTTTCACTACCTTGTAGCTTTGTCAATTAGTTGACAAAGCTACAAGGTAGTGAAAGCACTTCTAAGTTATAGTTATACATATAATTTTTATAGACTTTTAATTACTGTATTTTCAAATATTTATTTATAAAGTTACATATATTATTTTAAAGAAATACAGACATCGATTTGAAATATTATAATATATATATATATATGATCAATAGATGGAACTTTAACAAGACCCCCAAACAAGCGTATTTTTGTTTACATAAATGTCAGAGTCAGAATTAACTGTCTCTTTGTTTTTCATAAATGTACCTTTAAGGTTTTTTGCAATGATATATATTGCAGAAGCTTTGACTATGTGGAGAAACTGAACTGATATCAGACCCATATAGCTATCTGGCTTGATAAGCTGAGTTTGAAGACATTTACGTGTCTAAAAAATTCATGCTTGCAAACTGATAGAAACTTGTTGCATAAACGCTTGGAGTTAGTGGTTAGGTCTAGTTTCTAACTCCTATCCTTCACTAATGATATCAAATTAGCTTGAAATCAGCTGATCTGAGGGTGGAGCAAATGAAAGAGACAGTTAATTCTGACTCTGATGTTTATGTAAACAAAAATACGCTTGTTTGGAGGTCTTGGTAAAGCTCCATCTATTGATCATAAATACAAGCGATAGCAGGTTTATGTATATAAAACTTGTTTTTGTTTTTCATATATATATATATAACAGTTGAGGAAAAATAGCATTGAACAATTGTTCAGTAATTCCATGTCATATATATATAGTATAAGAAATGAAGCAAAGTTGAATGGTACATAAACTAAAAAGAATAGATAATCTCATCTATGAGTGGAATGGGGGAACTATTAATTTTGTATCTCAAGCCTAGCCTAAGATTGACATACATAATATAAATGATATAAAAGCATGGATGCTATTTGATTCTGAAAGTCAAGTGTCAATTATATTGAAAAAGGTCTTCAAGTAGATAGTTCAGCAATAAACAAATACCAAAACTTTACCAGTAAAGGCAACACAGATCATGATCACAAATAGGAAGAAAACACAGTGGGAGACCAAACAAATATGGACACAATTAAAAATAGGGCTGATGCACATACACCATACCATATTGATTTTAAAAGGGTTAGAGCATGATGCCAGTTTGGGTTCAAAATTCATGCACACAGGTGTTTAATAGATTATAAACATAAGAACATTATATGCAATGGTGAATACAGTTTGGGTCAAAAAGTGTGAATAAAAAGGGGGCTATGTAATATGCAAATCGAAAAAGAGATGGACCTGATAATAAAACAAATAAAAGAATTGAAATAGGCAGGAGATCTTGAAGATCTTCTATGTACATATAGAGATGTTTTCTCAGAGAAACTGGGAGTAATAAAAGGTTATAAATCCTGTATTAAAATAATGGAAGGTACACTATATCAGACACATTCCTACCAAGTGCCCTTCCAATATAGGATGAAGAGAGTCTAAGTTCAATCTCCAAAATATATGCTATGATCACACAAGTGCCAGCAATGCAATAAATAATAAGATAGAGACAATGCTACCATCTGTTTTGAAAAATAAGTTAACAAAATAATGATGGAGACTAACACTACCATCTTTAAATATAGTGTCATATATAAGCACTCCTAAAATAGAATTTAAATCTATCTCTAACAAACATACTACAGCTAACAAATGTGAAATATGATAAATAACAACAATTAATGCCAAATATAGTCCTATTAACATTAGGCAATAAATAATCATAAAATAATTAATAGAAATATATGTCTATTTATTTATCTTAAAGCATAAAAAATATACTTTAATACATACATTGGTCTTTTTAAAAAGGGAATTATATACTATTTTAAAATATGCAAATATAATAAATGACTATTCTGAAAACTTTAACTTATAATATTTCAAAATATAGCATATACAATATGAAAATAATACGCACATAAATAAAACATGATATGTAAAATCATAATACAAATAAATTCAACTTTTTTACTATCAAGTAAATAAATTGAAAACAGTCCTTTTTCTTCCTTGAATAATTTTCCATTAAACAGGAACATGAAGAGGAATGTTGGCAACAACATGTTGTAGACAGCAAACATACCCATCATATAATAAAATATGACTACGATCTTAAAATCTATAATAAAACTACGAAATGTAGAGCATGTTTCTTTTGTATATCATTAGTAAGTTTTAAATAATTCTGTTAGTAAGTATAAGATAAATTTATGGCCAATCATTACATACATTCATGAATTTAAATTAGGATAAATGTTCATGATATTACAGAAAATATTTTTCATGTACTTGAATTCAAGTTTCTAAATTAATTCATTATACAAATAGTTCTAAGTGTGTATGAACAATGTGAATATTGTATAATAGAGTACTTCTGTAAATAAAATTCATCAACAATTATTAAATATTTTCAGGAAAAATATTTAATTCAAATATCATATTTAAGATCACAGAAGTCTACATAGAAAAAATATCTTGCAGGTTTTAAAACATTTATAAAATAATTAAAATGTAGAAAAGTTAAATAGTTTATTAAATATAGTGTCCTTTTTCACAGGTATATATTATATTTCCAATTTTTATCAGTGAAACATTTTTAAATTTCACATTATATTAATTAAATAGTTGCTTGTAAGTTGAGTTTTTTATTATTACTCCCACTTGGAGAAAAATGACTTTTTTCCTTCTTTCAGAGGAAAGCAAACAAAACAGTCAAAAGAAATAAAATCTTCATGCTATTTTTCAAATAATAATGTCTTTTATTTAAATACAACACAATAAATTATTTTATTAAAGTATAAAACTTATTAATTTAATCTTTTTTATAGACAAATAAATTTGTGAATGTCTGAAATATACATTCATTATATCAAAATATAGTTCTTATTCAATGAATTAAAGTCTTTTACTATAAGTAAATAAATTATGGACAATATTTGACATAAGCAAATATTTTGAAAAAATATAAAAAATATAAATATTTTATGTAATATTCTAGCCAATAAGAAAATTACATATTCTATGGCAACTTTAATTATAACACAGATGTTTAATTGGACTTTGAAATTGACAATTGTTCCTTAAGTCATAATAATGATAATAACTTTTGAAGTTTTACAATGCAGTATAGACAGTTCAGTTTCTTGGTGTTTCAATTCAGATGAGTGTGCCTAAATAGTTTAAATTCAGCCTAACATACCAAGCTTAAAAATAATAAAAATTTAAAAAAATTACACTTTTTAAATTTTAAGATATGACTGTAAACAATTGAAGTGAAGTGAGAAAAGTGTGTTAATTGTTTGTTAGGTGTCATTTTATTTTTTATACTATTAGTCATGTGTCCATTTTACCAGATTGTTTCTTAACCTTTTAACCTACAGTCTTTTTATTGATTAAGTTGAATCCTTGACCTATTTATCACTAGGGAAGGCTAATCAAAAATTACCTAATTAATATTCAATTTTATAATAAATTCATTTTTTTTAGATAACTTAATTTGAAAACACTTCCTGGTTGAAAATCAAAGTAATTAATTAAAAATTACTAAACACCAGGATAAAATAAAAATATTACATAATTAAAATTTACATTGCATTTTTAAGCAAATATTACAAACGATATTTAATTTTATCATTGTTTTAAATCTAGACAAGTATCTCAGAATATAAACTTTAAATTGTTCTTCAGAATATTTTAAAAATAAATAATATTAAAAAAGTATAATATTTATTCATTTATTCAATATTCATTTATTTATTACTTTATTCTTCTTTAATTATTATCTTTATTAAACACTTTTTAATTAAATTAGTATAAAATATTTAAATAGAATATTATGTATTGACATTAAAAATGAATTAAAATATAACTTTAGTTTAAAATAACAAACCAAAGTATAGGGATTGAATATGTTTTTTTTTAATCTTTAAAAATAATATAAGCTTTTTGAAACATTTTAACAGATAAACAAAAACGAAATTAGCATTATTTATCATTGGCATTATCAACTATTTAAAGATTTAAAGATAGCATGTTAAACATTTACTTAAGTTAAAACTCTTATTATTTAAGCTATGTAAAAATTATTTAACAATGTTATAACAAAAAAAAAATACTTTTACATGTAAAAATTATGGCATTATAAAGTATTAACAATTTATCCATATAAATTATATACACTTTTTTAGATGTCTTGGCACAAAATTTGATATAACATTTAATTTCTGTTATAATATATATATATATATATATAATAGTAACATTATATAAATGAGATAATAGATACCGAGTCTAACTAAATAGAAATATGTAATGGTATCCATGATATATGGCCACATGTTGGATCTCCAACTGCAGTGGAACTAAAGAAGAGATTAACACAAAGGAGAAATAATTAAACAAATAAATAGTTTTACTATCTATTGGAATTAAAGTTTGAGAAGCATGCAAATGTCCTCTCTCCCTTTCTCCAAGCAATCATACTAAAGGTATTAAATGACATAAACAGGATAAATTATGACAATCATTGGATTTTCTAGGTGATCTTACTTATCCCTTACTAAAAGTTAAATTAGTAAAACATTTCCCTATTAATCAGTCTTAGGGTAATCATATGATAATAGCTTAAATTTATTGTTGATGATATCATATGAAGAGAATGAACAGAAAATATAATTTTGATTATAGAACCTTAACTACTATGTAAATAATGAATCCTAGCTACATTCAGACTTGAATTTGTTGTTGACAATATATAAACTGCAACTATACTTTTCATTATGGGATCATATCCCAGCCTTATTCATTTTGTTGTATTCCATAATGATAGATTTATTAGCTATAGCAACTAAGTACCATACACTGAACTTAGAACTTAATATCTGATTATTGCACATATCAAATATATATATATATAAACAAAAAAAGACTTATAAATCCAATAAATAATATTATATTTCATCCAGATAAAATAATATTATATTTCAACCAGATGGTGGTAAAGGAGATCTGGGTAATTTAGAGGTGGGTGTAGTTAACCAAATAGATAATGGATTGATAATTGGCACTGATTTTAATACAATATCTAGCATAGATACATAGTTTGATATTAATAGGGATTATTCTAGTAAACAACATTTACAGGGTCTAACATTAATTAATACAGGGGCAATCCCTAAACATTTTTCTAGATGTCTAAATAATAAGCAGGTTATAAGTAATTGACAAACATTACATAGTACATCGTTTTTTAAACTTAGGAAATTATATGATAAATTAGTTAGATATAGACAACATATTAGTAATTTTGCATATTTTATTAACAATAACATAATTCCTAAAGGCCTCAGAATAAAAATTATTGCTAACATAGACCAATTTCCTAGGGAACATGCAATTAAATGGGATAATACAATAAGAGAAGCATCTGTTGCATTAATACATATTTTGAAAGATGCATTTTTGGTAAGACTTAAATTAATTGAAAAAGAAATTATACATTTTGGTAGTTGTAATTTAATGAATATAGATGAACAGAAGGAATTACAGGAATGGGTTTTTTTGAGAGAGAAGTTATTGGTGAAGAAATTTCATAATAAAATGTATCATTGGTTCAAAGTTATGGGTAATAAGCCAAGATTTGAATTAGTTACTAATCAGTCACAAACACTAATTAATTGTATGACTTCTGATAATCATACTATATCAGATATTTCTACATTGGATATGATTCCAATTGATACTGATCAATCATTTATATCATCTTCACATTCATTAGATTGTGCTGAAATGTTACCATCTGTTCTTAATAGTGATGCTGGTTTAGCATTGGTTCATAGAGTTACAGATTCTTCTGAATGCACTAACAATATTTTAGTTTCTGGAAATACAAATACTAATAAATCTAACTCAAATATTTATAGCAATGACTTTTTATGTTTAGCTAATAAGGAAAACAATGTGATTAATCTAACTAACATTAATCTTAGTGAGGTAGAATGTTCACTGTTAAATAAAGGTTTATCTTTTTGCCCTACAGTTCAGTCATTTTATCAAAAAAAATGAATTTAAAATTCATCAGGATTTAGATAATTTTTCAAGAAGACTTAGATTAAGAGAATTTTTTGGAAACCAAGAATGTGATACTATTGGGAAATTATGATCTGATTGGACATCACCACATCAAAGGAATGTGTTATTAGATACGTACATTGATAATGTATATCAGGATATTATTAATGGAATTAGACTTAAACAACATAGTAAGTATAAGAGTAATTTAACATTGAGAGAGATGAATGCATTACGCAATTTAGTGAAAAGACAGGATATTATTATAAAACCAGCTGACAAAGGTGGATCAATAGTAATTATGAATAAAGATGATTATGTTAAAAAAGCTTTGGAGCTTTTAGATGATAAAATTTTTTATGAGCCTATTTCACTAACCACTATTAATTCATTATTCAAGGGTATACTTTTTAGTTTAAAAGATATGAGAGCTAGGGGTCTTATAAATAATAATGTATATAACTTTTTAGTACCAACCAAAATTCATCCTAGTAGTTTTTATATTTTGCCAAAGATTCACAAACCTGGTTGTCCAGGCAGACCTATTGTAGCTAGTATTGGTAGTCCTACAGAAAATATTTCAGCATATGTTGATAATATTATTAAATTTATTCCACCATCATTTAATTCTTATGTTAAAGATACTACTCATTTTCTTTGTGTGTTAGAAAATATTAAATCTGAATTACCAGTTGATTGTTTTTTGGTTACTTTGGATATTGTATCATTATACACAAATATACCTCATGATGATGGAGTTGAGGCTATTAAATGTGCTTTACAAGATAGAGAGTATGATCATGGTCTTATTACTACTATGGTTGAATTAATATATTTGGTTTTAAGAAATAATTTTTTTACTTTTGATTCTAGATACTATTTACAGAAACAAGGTACTGCAATGGGTACAAAGATGGCACCAAATTATGCGAATATTTTTATGTCAAAACTAGAGTCCTCTATACTTGATAATGCTAAGCTGAAACCTCACACTTGGCTTAGATATATAGATGACATTTTCATGATATGGCCACATAGTGAAGTTGAACTTCATAATTTTTTAAGTTATTTAAATAATTTTAATAAACATATTAATTTCACAATGAATTTTTCAAAATCAATTGCTCGTTTTCTTGATGTTGAAGTTATTTACACTAATAGAGTTCTTACTACTACTGTATATAGGAAACCAACTGATAATAACCACTATCTACTTTTTTATAGTAACCATCCTAAACATTTAAAGGCTAATATTCCTTATAGTCAATTTTTAAGGATGAAGAGGATTTGTAATGATGAGCAATTTCTTCAACAAAATAATAGTATTTTATATAATAGATTGCTCAATATGAGGTATCCTAAGACATTGTTGGATAATGCAGTAAGGAGATCTTCTTTAATTGATAGAAAGAAACTTCTTTTATCTGAAAAGAGTAAAAAACAATTAGATGTTCCACCATTGGTTCTTACTTTTAATAGAGATTTACCTAATATTAACCGGATATTGGCGAAAGAGATTTACCTAATATTAACTGGATATTGGCGAAACATTTTAACATATTACAGTCCACAGATTATTTAAAATCTATTTTTTCTGATCCACCTAAGATTGTATATCGAAAACATAGATCACTTAGAGATATATTTGTCAAAACAAATTTTATTAGTAGTTCTGTACAGGAAAAAGGATGTTCTCCATGTGAGGATAAAAGATGTTTTACATGTAAACATATTGTTGTGACAAAAGTGGTCTTTAGTACTAAGAATCGTAATTTTAAATGGTATATTCCTAATTATGTTACATGTAAAAGAGTTAATTTGATATATTTGATAGAGTGTAGTAGATGTTTAAACCAGTATATAGGTGAGTCAGCAAATAATTTACATGTCAGAATGACTAATCATAGATTTGACATTTTGCATAAGAATAAAGATAGACCGGTTTCAAAACATTTTAACTTACTGAATCATTCAATTGATGATTTAAAAGTAGTGATTCTTCAGGAAGGTTTTTCTTCTACAAGGGAGAGGAAACAAAAGGAGAGTTTTTTTATTTTTAAATTCAAGACCTTAGAACCACATGGATTGAATTTGAACACTGGAACTATTACATCTCTGGGTTACCTGGTCTCCTAAATGATTTCTATATGTGTGTTTTTTATGTAAAAATTTTCTTATATGAGGTTTTTTATGTAAAGATTGGTTATATGGATGTTTAATATCTGTGTTTAATTGGTTTATAGATAAATAATTAGTTATTATAAATTATTGTACTTTGCACTAACTATAATTTTTGATTAAAATGTATAAGTATTTTAGTTTTTAATGAATATTAATGTGAGCACAGCTATTTTTTGTATGTGAGCATAGTCTAATTTTTCTATGTATGCACATATGTATATTTTAATTTTTAATTTTGGATTTTTTATTTTTATATTTATTTTAATTTAAATAGAATTTAAGCTTGATTAGGAGGGAATGTAGTTTTTTTTTTTTTTGTATGAATTTTGTCATTGATTGGGTAGATATTCTGTGTTAGATTTTGTGACCAATCAGGGGGGTTTTGTTAAATTTTTAATCTTTTACCAAATCTGTAATTTTTGATTATCGCCATTTTACTGTGTATTTTTTCTTTCTGATGAAAACCAGTCCTCTGGTTGAAATATAATATTATTTATTGGATTTATAAGTCTTTTTTTGTTTTTATATGCATTTCCTTTGGTTAGTTTGTTATATATTAATATTTTGATATATATATATGTCAAGTAGTGTAATAAATTGGGAATAAGGAAATGCAAAAATTTCACATTTTGACAAAATAAATTAATGGAGCAAATACCTTAAGCAGTGGACAAGTTACTTAATAAATCTATAGGTACATATTAATAATTCAAAATAAGAGTCATAGATCAATTCATAGATAGCATGACCCTATCTCTTAAGCTTGTAAGTTATAAACAGTGAGGATTGCCAATTCCTCTGCAAGCTTTATGATAAATGCTTAGCCAGAGCCAGCACTTAAAATATCTCTGTCAGGAACCCCTCCCCAAACCCCTGACCACGGTTTCGTGCTTTGGCACTCCTCAGAGAGGTGTCAAGGTAGGTTCAGACACTAGATCTAAAAATACCAACACAAAGCTAAGCACTTAGCTAAAAGTTATCTATTGAGTGGAAAATCTGCAATTTTTAGACATCTACATGTCTTCAAACCCAGATATCCAACTCAAATAGCTATATGGGGCTGATAGATCTTCAGCCATACCATATATTAGTAGTCATTGCAATATAAAATTGCATAAGACTTTTGGCAGAGACTATAAATAGTCAAACTAAGTCATAGATCAATTCATAGATCACATGACCCTATCTCTTAAGCATGTAAGTTATAAACAGTGAGGATTGCCAATTCCTCTACAAGCTTTATGATAAATGCTTAGCCAGAGCCAGCACTTAAAATATTATATTAATAATTCCTATTTAAAATGTTAATTTTGAAACAAAACTATTTTGAATTTGATATGCATTATCTCAAAAATATTTACATAATTTTTTTATATGATGTCAGAAGGATACTTTATATTAATATAACTATTTTATATATAGGTGTATATAATTTCTGATCGATGAAACATAGATTTAATTTGTGTGGAAGCTATTGAAAATGCGCCAGAGAGTTATATATAAATTAATACAACTCTGTCAATAAATGTAAAACTTCAGGACAGCTGCAAAAAAAAAAAAAGCTTGTTTTAAGCGTTAGCATGCTCTTAAGTTTACATATTGGTAAATGCAAGCTATATATAAGTCATGTGACAGCTGACTTTTTATTATTACTTTATTGATGATGTAATTTATACTTGTCCTGAAGGTTTTCATTTATTTATGGGATTGTATTGGTTTATATATAGCTTGCTGAGGATTTTCAGTAGCGTCTACATAAATTTAACCTATATTTGAGCTATCAATAGTTATTTTCACCTACATATAAAACAGTCACTTCAGGACAACTACAAACTGTTCTTAAATCACTATAACTAGTAATATAGTGATTTCAGAAAAGCATATAGTTAATTGTTTTGAAATTGGACCAATATATATCACATGACCATCACCTCTTATGCTTGTGTATAACTGTTGTTAAAACAGGCAAAATTCACTATATATATTGCCACACACAACAAGCTAGAATAATCAATGACTACATAAGCTGATGGGCTTGGATTGAAAACATTAAGGTGTTTTCGGTTTAAGACTCATAGTTTTGTAGTTAAATGGAGATAAAAGGTGGTTGCTGGAGGGTTGCATTAGATCCTAAGATCTAGGTGCAGTGCTCTCAACTCCAAGGCTCCTCACTGACGAAGGCTATAAGCCAGAAACTAGTCTGGGGATATTGGATGAATAGGCACTAGATGGGGATTTTATGCACAAGCCTTCTGGTATCCATTGATTACTCTAGCTTGTTGTGTGTAGCAATATATATAGTGAGTTTTGCCTGTTTTCTTGTTTTGAAATTACATTAATATATTCTAATTCATGCTCTACATTGTAATACATCAGTAGATTGAATGCTTATATATGATCCAAGCTAAGTATAGGTTGATAGACTCTGTACTTTTTTGTTTATTGAGTATTGTATTAGTTTACATATAACTCACTAGGGGCTTTCAGTAGTTTCCATATAAATTTCATACAGGTAAACGAAGAATGAAATGGATTATGAGTAAGTGCAATCAATCTTTCTTTCATTTTCTCATAGAATTGAAGTGAGGACTGCTAAATACCATTAGATATGAAAAAATATTATGAAAAAAAGAAAAAAACAACGTATAATATTTAACTATTTATAGAACACTAAAATTGAATACTTAAATAGACAACATAGAATTAAGAAAAATCTAAAATTAGTTATTAAAAAAAATTACAAAACTTAATTAAAAGAAATAAATGTAAAAATTCTTATCTACTTTTTTTAGGGTTTGAATTTCAGTTCATGCAATTTGTAGGTTTCTTCATCCTCCTTGAGTGCACACAGTCAAATGTTTTTAAAAGTTCAATTTTGTTCCAGTTTTTGATTATGATGAGTTCTTTCCATTTGTCAACAAATTTCTTAATTTTGTTTTCATGTTACTTTTCAAATTAAAAATTTGATTAAACTTTTATGTGGAAATTTTGAAGATAGACATTTTAAATTTGTTTTTGTAGTTCCCCTTGACAAAATCTATGGGCCTGAGTGTGAGAAGCTCTTATATTGAGAATTTCATACAATAAGAATATGATTAAAAAATATATGTGAGACTGTTATAACTTGTCAAAGATTAGGGATGAAAAGAAATATAAATAAAGATAAAACAGTAGAAATATATAGGTAAATAATTAAGAATAAGCATTGGACTGGAAGTTGTAGAGCAGATTAATATTGCTTAATATTTGGATTGTTGAATAGCTGGACTTGGAAGTAATGTCAAAGACAAGTGGAGAGTTCCTACTTATTAACACTTTTATTAGGGCATTTATAAGTATTTACAGTTATTAAAAAAACTGAGAGTATTAAAATATAAATTTACTGTTATGAAGTCAGATCTATATAATTATGCAGGCAAGTTGGCTTGGGTTGAAAACCTTAGGTTGTTTCAAAATTTTAAGCCTTTGACTTGGATTGTAAAATGATCTTAAAAGCAATTGCTTGATGAGTAATTACATTATCATTAAGTTTTGGATCTTTAGGTTCATTGATAAATGCAAAAGACATAAATTGATCTGTGTATGGATATTTAATTACAGTGTTATGGGTTTTGCTATTTTTCAGTAAAAAATATATATATATTTTGTTTATATTTGTTACAGAAATAAATGCATGTCTTCAAAAGGATGTTTGTGTTCCCAATGCTGTGTGCATGCAGGCATCTGGTCTCACTTCATGCACATGTAGACCTGGTTATGTTGGAATTGATACAGAATTTTGCATGAGTAAGTAAATTTGTATATTTAAGTAAATGAAAAATTGATTAACAGAATCGTTAATTTACATTAAACTTAATTAACTTTTATTTACTTATTATCATATTTAATTAATTTATTTTAAAATCAATGTATTATGGACTCATATAAGGTTCAATTACTAAAATGTCATGCTAAGCATAATACTATATCTTTTTCAATGAGCAGTTAATGCTTTCCATTCAAATTAATTAGTTGAGAATTACTCTAGAAGAGTTGTTGAGCCATTGATCATTATTGCTGATCTGAATGGGTTAGAAAAGTCAATTTCTCATATGTCCCATGCAAACATGCACTTTTGCATATTACATCAGAAAAATAAATTTTAAATATAATTTACAGTTGTAAGTGAAAAAAATGCCTAAATTGTTTCAATTTATGCATTCTATGTTTTTGATAGCTAAATATTTCATAATCAATCTATCTCTGTATCACGACTTACTTTGTTCCATGCACTTTAGCATGTGAACATCACACAACCATTACAAAAAAAAATAATTTTGTTTTATTTAACACTTATTTTACTTAAATACATTTATCATGCAAATATTTGCACATGTGCATGAAAGAGATACAAATGACAATAAATCTTTGAAATGGTTGATCACTACTGAGCCCAAGAATATATCAAAAATCTGTAAGAGTATTAATAAATAAAATTCAGATAGCTTGGGATATTACTACACATAAAAGTCGATGTAGGTGAAATACCTTAAGAGCAATTTTAGATTTTTTTCTAATGTTTCTGTTACAAATGATGAATTAACTTGTATTGGTGCCAGATCTTTCTATGGTATTCTACTAAGAAGGACAATTTTCAATGGTCTTTTGACCAAATTTATGAACTATGTGAACCAGATGAAGTAACTTTTTTTATAGGTTACTGAGTATTAAGCCTTTTCCAAAAACTTAAGATCTAATTTACTTATATCTAATAAATTCTTAAGCATTTTGATTTCGATTTTTGATTCATGGCAAAAAGAAAATAAGAGCTACATTATTACCATTAAGATTTATATATCTATTGGGATGTAAAGCAATTTTCCAAAATAAACAGTTGTATTAAAGCAGGCAAAACTCTCCATACAGTAGTGCCACTCAGTGCAAACCAGAGCAATCAATGGATGTCAGAAGGTTTGTGCATAAAATACCTATCTAATGCATACTCATCCAATATCACCAGACTAGTTTCTGGTTTATGGCCTTCATCAGTGAGGAGCCATAAGCCAGAAACTAGTCTGGGGATATTGGATGAGTAGGCACTAGTTCTTGCATCCATTCATTACTCTGGTTGGCACTGAGTGGCAATACTGTATGGAGAGTTTTGCCTGTTTTAATAACAGTTATGAGAAAGTCTAAGAAACAGTGATCATGTGATGTTTAGTGGTTTAACAGTTATATTGTTCAGCAATACTATTAATATTGATGGGATCAGTACTAAGAGAACTTAAGCTATCTACCAAAAAAAGTAAGATTTGTAATGCGGACTCGATGATTATTTAATTTGTGAATTCTATTATGACCCAAGAGAAATATGGATTCCTTATCAACAATTATCAATGAAGGTCTAGTTATCAAATAATTATACAATTAATTGTATATGCTGAAAAACATGCAAGAAAATATTAGTCAATAAAATACATTGCTGCCTTTTTTTTTTACAGAAGCTAACATGTTAAGTTTGGTATTGAACTTAAAAGCATATTGCTTTTACTTGTTTCTGATGTATATATACATTTATAGAAAATATAATGGATAGCAAGCATGAGGATAAGGCCACACTTTTGCCAGTTGTGCTCTGAGAAGGATGATAGAAAGTGTAAATTCAAGAAAGCATAGTTCATCACTATACTATAAACAAAAAAGATTTCCCTGTTCCCTTATCAAAGAATTTGAATATGTAAATAGGACATTTACATAATATGTACTTTATTTAAATGCTATATGAATTTCTGTGGCAAAATATATGATTCTGACCATTAATGTAACATGCTCAATAAATTATAAGAATAATAAAATGGTATTACCTTTCCTTGGTTAAATGTTCAAAATATTTACATATATAAATTAAATTATTTATGATGTAAAATTGTGCTGATAAAATCTAAAATAGAAATGTAATTTTATCATCACACTAATCATATAAGAGTGTGTGTAAAGAACAATGATTCATCATCCTATATAGAATCATGTCAGGAGTTTAGTGAAGGAAGAACAGTGATCGAACAGCTGAAGTAGAAAGGAAAAAAATTAAATACAAGATGCATAAATCGAAAAAATGAAATAGGGCAACCACTCATGCGAAATTTAATCTTAAAATAGAATAATATAATTCTCAAAGATTGTGAAAATCATCAAGGTATCTTAAAGATTACATTATTTGAAAGAAAAAGTACAGTTCTTTGAAGTATGGAAAGGAATAATGTATATATACATTTAAAAAAAGTTAAAATGTACAAATTACAGTCAGTTACGTTAAAAATTCCCATCAGAAAAGAAAAAAAAACTTTTTATTAATTAGATAAATTCTAATTATAGATAAGATCAAACCAGAGACTATAGAATGCAGAATGAAGTACAAAATTAATTAAAATATTAATTAGTGACTTTAAAAAACAATAGCAGAAGATAATATAAAATCCCTCGAAAACCTAATTCAAATTAGCCTGATTGTAAATTCAATCGCTGAAGTAGCTGGATGGTGAATTGAAGAATGAAGAATAAAGGTAATAGAAGACCTTCAGAAGAATTGGTTATTATTCGAGAGCAATGGGGTCTTAGGACCTTTTAGGTTATAATAACTTTACTACTTTTTTGATAAGGCTTAGCTAGGTTCAGATGTTATGAATAATCATAGAAGTAGTGATTTTTATATATTTATGCTTTTATTCTATTATGGTAATTGTATATATTACTGATAAATGTTATATTGAGCTTATTATTGCACATAAAATATAAAGAAATTAACAAATTCATTCAGATGATAAATAGCTAATAGTCACTATTTGCAAGATTATTTATTTAATTATTATTATTGCATATTTCATTGTACTCATGGCCATTCTCACACTCAGTAGATGAAAATATAACTTTCATATAAATTTATTGTATGCAGTAAAGTAAACTTATTTTAATAATAAAATAATTCCATTTTATGACAATATATTTATTAAAGATGTCATATTAATCACATCTACTTCATCCATGATCAATTTCAGAAGACTATAGCTTAGTTTAAATTCATGACTTACATGTATATTAATGAAATATGGAAGAATGTACAAAATTATAAGATGGAAAAAATATAACTTCCACAATTAAATGAGATCTTTTGAATTTCAAACCATTTTAAATGAAAAGGTGAGATATTCCAAGTTATGATGAAAATATTCTAGATGTTTTAAAAAGAAGATACGTTATTAAAAAACAGTATACATATAGTAAGTGATTGAAAGAATGCAGTAGTGAAAGATGAAATGGAAGATATTAGAATTTACAGACCTACAAATCCTTTTCAATTCTCTACAGATCTATACAAAGTTACATGATAGTTGCCCAAGATCTTAACATCAGGAATCTTTAAAGTATTGTCAAGGCAACTTCTATCAACTTTTATTTATAGAGATTGTCTTGACAACAGATTGAAATGGAAGATTTTTGATGTTGATAAGCTGGCACTATCATCATGTGATTTACAATTATCTCCCAATATCATTACAAGTCAACTATAGAGAATGTTGAACTCAAATCATTTTGAAAGAAAACTGGTTATTAATAACAGAAAATCACACCCATGTATAGAGAAATTTATAGATTATAAAAAAAAAAATTGCTTTTATAAATATTTCAGCAACAATGGCAAACATAAACCAAGGATATTATAAAATTTTAAAGAATATTTAACAAAATGCAATAGCTGTGACTATATTATATAATATGACTGAAAAGAGACAACAGAATATTTTCAAAACTTCTTGCAACAATTTTATTGGTAGTAGTTGTAGATCAAAATGAAAAGCGAAAAAGCAAAATTAAATGAAAATGAATTAAGGCATTTAGATTTTCCAGATAATGCAATCATTTCCATAAATAATAGACAAAAACTTTACAAAATGTTACCAAAACTGTCAGATGAAAGCATAGACTGTAAAGTTAATGATCCATGTTAAAAAATACTAAAATAATGTTTCATGGCTTTTCAAGGACTAATAAAATAAAAGATGATGGTTATAAATTAGAAGTTAACATCATTCTCTCTCTCTCTCTATATATATATATATATGAAAAACAAAAACAAGTTATAAACCATGTAACTTGCTATCACTTGCATTTATGATCAATAGATGGAGCTTTACCAAAAATCTCTGAACAAGGGTATTTTGTGTACGTTGGATCCACCTTCAGATCAACTGATTTCAAGATAATTTGCTATCATCAGTGAAGGATAGGGCTAGAAACTAGATCTAAACACTGACTCCCAAGTGTTTATGCAACAAGTTCCTATCAGTTTGCAAGCATAAATTTTTCAGACACGTAATGTCTTCAAACCCAGCCTAACAGGCCAGATAGCTACATGGGTCTGATATCAGTTCAGTTTCACCACATAGTCAAAGCCTCTGCAATATATATCATTACAAAAACCTTTAATGGTACATTTATGAAAAACAAAACCAAGTTATAAATGACGTAACTTGCTATCGCTTGCATTTATGATCAATAGATGGAGCTTTACCAAAAATCTCTGAACAAGACATTACGTGTCTGAAAAATTCATGCTTGTAAACTGATAGGAACTTGTTGCAAAAATGCTTGGAGTCAGTGTTTAGATCTAGTTTCTAGCCCTATCCTTCACTGATGATAGCAAATTAGTTTGAAATCAGCTGATCTGAAGGTGGAGCCAATGAAAAAGATAGTGAATTCTGACTCTTTTGATGTTTATGTAAACAAAATATGCTTGTTCGGAGATTTTTGGTAAAGCTCCATCTATTGATCATATATATATATATTCTAACCCTTGTCCTCCCGTGCAGCTCCACTACACCTCAGGCCAATCACGTTGAGGGCCACAATCTAACCCTTGTAAACGAATCAGGCCAATCTAACTGCCCCGTTCCTGCATCTCCACTTCCCCCACATAAATACAATATAGTGAAAATCATCTGACCGGGTTCTAGCTCTAATAATTAATGAAATATTCAATTAAATGCTTTACTAGCTCAAGTTTCTTAAAATTAACTTAGATTCTGTTTTAAACTAAATCAAATAAATATTCAGGAATTCATGAGACTAGAAGTGGAAATACGGGTGACAAGGTAGATTACATTGAGACAATATCCCACAGGATACCACCTCAATGGCACAAGAACACTATCCCCCCCTTATACTACTATTACATATAATAACTACCTAGTATTCTTATGACTTCCGCAACTTCTAATCACTAAGACTCATTTAACAATTAAAGTATTAATCTTTTATCTCTAATAACAATAATAGTAATCATCTAGCTCAAATGAAATAATCTCAGGTTCTTAAATTTATTCGTATGTTAATAACCTATGGTAGCAAAATATGATAAGGGATTTTATGTCATAATCTACTACTCTGAAATTAGATTAATAATAAAACAATAATAATTACAATCTTTATTGCCTAATCCAACTAGTACAGCTTTTCTTTCATCGCAAATTTATAACCATAATAAATTAGTTCATAATCTAATATACCCCTTTTTATCTTTAAGTAATAAAATAAATTACTAAGTGGCAGTGTTTAGATAATCTGATAAACAAAGCAAGTGGCAACTAATAGCATATAATTTAGCAAAAATCTTATGATAATGGATTGATGACCAGTAACACAATGCAATTATATAATTATTTACTTACAATAACATCAATAAATATTTAAGATTAAACATACTTCTCTATTCATCTTTTGTGCAAACAATCATATACTTAGAGACTATAAATAGTCAAAATAAAAGTCATAGATCAATTCATAGATCACATGACCCTATCTCTTAAGCTTGTAAGTTATAAATAGTGAGGATTGCCAATTCCTCTACAAGCTTTATGATAAATGCTTAGCCAGAGCCAGCACTTAAAATATCTCCGTCAGAAACCCCTCCCCAAACCCCTGACCATGGTTTCGTGCTTTGGCACTCCTCAGAGAGGGGTCAGGGTAGGTTCAGACACTAGATCTAAAAATACCAACCCAAAGCTAAGCACTTAGCTAAAAGTTATCTATTGAGAGGAAAATCTGAAAATTTTCAGACATGTACATGTCTTCAAACCCAGCTATCCAACTCAAATAGCTATATGGGGCTGAAAGATCTTCAGCCATGCCATATAGTAGTAGTCATAGCAATATAAAATTGCATAAGACTTTTTGGCAGAGACTATAAATAGTCAAAATAAAAGTCATAGATCAATTCATAGATCACATGACCCTATCTCTTAAGCTTGTAAGTTATAAATAGTGAGGATTGCCAATTCCTCTACAAGCTTTATGATAAATGCTTAGCCAGAGCCAGCACTTAAAATATCTCCGTCAGAAACCCCTCCCCAAACCCCTGACCATGGTTTCGTGCTTTGGCACTCCTCAGAGAGGTGTCAGGGTAGGTTCAGACACTAGATCTAAAAATACCAACCCAAAGCTAAGCACTTAGCTAAAAGTTATCTATTGAGTGGAAAATCTGAAATTTTCAGACATGTACATGTCTTCAAACCCAGCTATCCAACTCAAATAGCTATATGGGGCTGAAAGATCTTCAGCCATGCCATATAGTAGTAGTCATAGCAATATAAAATTGCATAAGACTTTTTGGCAGAGACTATAAATAGTCAAAATAAAAGTCATAGATCAATTCATAGATCACATGACCCTATCTCTTAAGCTTGTAAGTTATAAATAGTGAGGATTGCCAATTCCTCTACAAGCTTTATGATAAATGCTTAGCCAGAGCCAGCACTTAAAATATCTCCGTCAGAAACCCCTCCCCAAACCTCTGACCATGGTTTCGTGCTTTGGCACTCCTCAGAGAGGTGTCAGGGTAGGTTCAGACACTAGATCTAAAAATACCAACCCAAAGCTAAGCACTTAGCTAAAAGTTATCTATTGAGAGGAAAATCTGAAATTTTCAGACATGTACATGTCTTCAAACCCAGCTATCCAACTCAAATAGCTATCTAGTGTCTGAACCTACCCTGACACCTCTCTGAGGAGTGCCAAAGCACGAAACCATGGTCAGGGGTTTGGGGAGGGGTTTCTGACGGAGATATTTTAAGTGCTGGCTCTGGCTAAGCATTTATCATAAAGCTTGTAGAGGAATTGGCAATCCTCACTATTTATAATCATATACTTAGTTTAATTGTTGTGAACATACTCTGAATTCAGGCAATGATGTAGAGAAAACAAAACTCAGACACAAGTTTTAATAAACAAATTTTAAAATTTTATTAACATCAATAAAATAAATAAAACAAACAAATCTATTTATATCTATTTACAAAGGATATCCTCATTTTTCTTTACACTACAATAACTGAATTATACACATTTATATTTCTTTTATCATTAATTAAACTTATTATGCCTTTTAAAAGTTATTTATTTATTTCTCATTAGGTTTATCATATCACTTATTTTAACTATTTTATGGGTAACACCATTCTTTACCTTTTAATATTAAAGTTAATGTATTATAAATTATATATGTGGATAAACATCATTTATAACATCATAATTTTACAATCAATATGGTTTTTAAAAGAAAATTACATTTTCTTGTAACTTTATATAAGTCACTCAGCATATTATTCAAATATTATTATTACTTTTAACATTTGTTCTCCAATGCTCGTAAACTATAATACGTTTATTCCATAAGCCATACTCATGTATAATACTATAACACGGGTTTAATTATCACCTGTTACAGTTTCACATATACTATAATTATCGAATGTTATTGTATTTTTTTAAATATGCAATACTTATATTTTTTAAAAATATAATCAACAATAAGAAAACGTGAAATTATATTTAATATTTTTGTATATTTCTATTTGGATATACTTTTATAAAATTATAGTTCATTTCTTAAAAAAAAAGAATTAACATAATTCTCTAACCCCTTCCCTTCTTAGGATATCTGCATCTTTCTTTCAATAATCATAATCTACTCTTCGTTAACATTTAACTATTCTTATCCAAATAATAGCATGACATACATTCTAAAATATCTATTGTTTCCCTTTTAATAGACTTATCACATAACGATGTAGTTGCAAGAAATACAGATAAAGATAGCGAAAGATGTATAGGATTTCGGGAAGATAGATAGATAACTTATCCGCTATATACTTCAAAAATGTATGGAACAGTGTGAATAGGTCCGACATTCATTGTCTAATAACCTTGGCTATAAGCATGATGTGGCAGCTATTTACTCAGCTTTTTACCAAACATCTAGTACGATTCACAAGAAATATATAAAATACCACTGTCCAAGACAACATATGTACCAGTCGTAGGGCTTTGTTAACTACGCTGATTAACATCTAAAACTACTTATTATTTCACTCCCTGTAGCATCCTAGTTTTTAATACATCCTCTTGGTTTCTGAATCACCACGTACTACCAAGTCACTACCCAAACTATCTCTTTTTTACTGTATCCAACATCGATAAAATACTAACTACTTTTTAAAACAATAAACAAAATTCGCTAATATAAAACATTTCCCTATTCCATAAGAACAATTTGTCTTGCTTTATTACACTGTAGGTTCAACATCTACGTTTTGTTAAAATAACATTTAAATATCCCAATCGGAAAATTAACAGAAAATATCACATAACCATCGGTTATATTGAACTATATTAATAACACATGAAATGATTATCGTATGCATATTTTTAAAAATCTAATCACATCTCAAAGTGTTTTAGAGTGTTGTTTTCAAAAATGCGTTTTACAACAATAATAACAATAAAACTTTTGCGCTACATTCATTCGATTCTCAGCTGATCTAAATAAATAAAACATACATTATATATCATTAATAATTATAAATGTTACCAAAACAATCTTTATCTTCCTATCAGAGTTCGTAGTAGGCTTCTTTCTCTTCGAGCATCGCAAATATACAAATTTCCACATACATACAATTTTATTTTAAAATTCAAAATCAAAACATATTATTTCATATAATGTTATATTACGAATTAATGTATTTTGTTTTCCCTATCGCTATCTAAAACTTAATATTTAACTTAGATTAGTAAAGAAAATAATTCAAACCATAATCACATATTTTTCTGACGGTAAATCTTGGTTAGTCCCATAATATTTATTATTTCTTCTTTTATCCGAATGTTCTCCTTTATGCTTATTAAAGTTTTAAATAAATTAGTTCATTTAATAAACTGTTTAGACGATCTTTAGTTTTAGTGTTTAATCCAAAATTATTAGAAAACATTTTATTTAGTTATCCCACGAAGCTTTTTAATGTTCTGGCGAATATTACCTCGGCGCATGGATGCATCTTTATTTCTAGTTAGACTACAATTATTCAATAATTACGGTACCAATTGTGTTTTCCATGGATCCAATATTTTATATTTCTCTTCTGTAAAATATTTTTTTCTTTAGGCAAGTGTTTTCCTTGGTAAACTTCATTTTCATTCATTATTATTTTATATACACTACTTGCGATCTTAAACTATTTTCTAGAGTATTTTCTCAAGTCATCTTAAAGAAAGCAATTCAAACTATTTCAATATTAAGATTCCTTTTGTCCATTTATTCTTATACGAATAATACTTATTTTATTTTCCATTATCTTCATTAACTCTGCGCACAATGTCCTTTCATTGATTTTATACGCACGAAAACAGCTTTCATAGTGATACGCTATATAAACTATATCAACGAATAACATTAACATATTTGGAATATTATAAAATTTACAACTTGGTTTTAAGAATCTATCCATTTTCTATTGAAAACTCCGATTATATTTCGATAGAATCCACTGGCAGGTTACTGTAAAGTTAGTGATACATTACTATGAAAAACTTTTTTAAAAAACTTTTATTCTAAGATTCTCTTTGGATGATTTTTAAATTGTCAGTTGGTTTCTTTCAAAGATATTATTAAAATTATCATAAAATTGACTAATAAATTGAAAAAGAAAAATTTTTTTAGAGAGCTTAAAAATTTTACCTCTGCTCTGGAGTCAACACATTTTTGTTCTCCCCGTTTATACAATTAGTTGGCGCGATTTTTTGTTGTCTGCCAAGATCTATTTTTTTATTGGTCAATTCCTACTTGGATTGATAAACAATTTCTAAAGTTTTAAAATTATGACGTAATAGACTTAAATATTAACTCATTATTATTTTTAAATCAATTATTATCTATTACAATTTAACTATCTTTAAAATAATTTTGAAACAATAATTAATAAAAATGCATACTACTTATTTTTATTATGATGTGTGACAATTCCATCCAATTCTATAATATACTATTTTAATATTTTAATTATTAGTATTAATTTAAACCTGTACTTAGACATAGAATATTTCAGACAGTCACATAGTCATTTCCGGTGTTTAGTCTGATTTTATCTGTCTGAATAAATTTGTTACTTATATTATATAAAATAATTATGTGAAATTTTGAAAAACAATTTAGAAAAATATAGAATTAGATACAATTCTCACCATCACAATATTTATTATTAAATATATCATATTAAAAAATTTACTGCTTAATATAATCTATAATTTTAAATACTATATAATATTAATTTTAAAATTTTTTAGTAATTGACCATTTATAACCATCACTGACCTTTAGAAAAGGGCACAATATATATATTACTCAGATTAGTAAAAACAGTTACAAAGATCACATAACCAACAAGGCATCACAAGATTTTTATTTATACTTTTTGCTGTCTAATAAACATAGTGGGATTGGATGAAATTAGTCTGAAACATAATGATTCAAATTATAAATAAACTTGATGAAGTGCTTATAGCAAAAGTAACTTAAAAGAAAATATTCTTACATGTTATGGAAAGAATAAATGGATTCTACCAGTACTTATTGTGAATCTGAAATTTGAATACTTAATAAAGAAACAATACATACTTCAGATTATATAGTGAAATTTGGAGATATATATTAGAATTTAATAAAGAATGATTAAAAATGAAAAATGGGTAAGAAAGTAAAGTATTATTATTGTCATAATTGAAAGAATTAAGATGGTCTAGAAATGGATTTGTCATGTTGTTAAACAGATAAATTGAAGTCTTAAACTGGATTTCAGGAGATTGTAAAAGCTCTGGAAAAATTATGCATGAAATAGATAAGGTAAATAAGTTTGTTGGAGCAAATAATGGAAAATGTATAAATAACAGAAATTGGAATAAGCTTGGATATATTTTCACATTGTAGTGAATTGATAATCGTTGAAAAATGATGATGATGATAAAAAATAAAGTTTGACAAAAAGCTTTATTATTTTTTATTTAAATCAAAAATTGTTTAAATAGTTGAAAAATTGATCAGATTGAAGTCTGTCCATTAAAGTTTGAGGAATTGCTATTTTAATATAAACCATGCACTGATTGGATATATGTATGGGATATTATAATCTGGCCCAATTGATAACTTTTGGTTCTGCACAAAATATGTATATTGATGATAATGTATCTTTTTCACATGTGTTGGATCATGAGTATTAGGTGATTGAGATGGAGTGAAGGATGAATAAACTGAAATATCCGGAATTCAAATCCCTCTAAATAAAAACGAAATTAGTTAAAAATGATATTTGGTTTAATTGTTAATAAAACTGTTAAGATGTTCAGGTAATGGATAGCATTAATATGATCTGGGATTCAAAAAAAGGATATTCTTTTCACTGTTTGCACAATATCTTTCTATTGATAGATGTCTTTAATGTAAATGGGTAATTCCTACACGTTTTCAGGGTGGAGGAGAGAAAATCAGAAGTCAATTTAAGTAATTACTTAAATTTGGAAATATTTATGTAAATAAAAATATTTATTATTTAAAAACTAATATTTTTAAATATTAAAAATTTTAAACTATATTTTAGCTCCAACCCCATGTATGAATAAACTCTGCCCTGCGGGAAGTTATTGCACTATTATAAATGGTACTTCTCAGTGTATTTGCTACGAAAATTTTCATTATAATCCACGGGATGCAACTTGTGTAGGTAGGTAACTATTAATATAAATGATGTGAAGACTTGTTATAATATTACAAATTATTTTATTTTAAAGGAGATTTATACGATCTCTTAGTTTGTCAAATTTCACACAATCTAAACACTTTATGTTTCTGATATTTTAAACAGTTTATCTTTCAATTTTTAATTATTAATTTACTCACATTATGTGTTTTTAGCCAATAAACATCACACGGTACACCATTTTTTATGCTTGCTTACAACTGTTATCAAAACAGGCAAAACTCTCCATACAGTTGTGCCACTCAGTGCAAGCCAGAATAAGTAATGGATTCCAGAGGCTTGTGCATAAAATTTCCATCTAGTGCCTACTCATCCAATATCCCAGACTAGTTTCTGGCTTGTGGCCTTCATCAGCAAGAAGCCTTGGATCTGAGAGCACTGCATCTAGATCTTATGATCTAATGCAACTCCCCAATAGCCACTTTTTATCTCTACTTAACTACAAAACTATGAGTCTTAAATTGAAAACAATATTTTCAATCCAAGCTCATTACCTTATATTGTCATATAGGTCTGAACTCAGTTCAGTACCTATACATTTGAACTCAGTTCAGTACCTATACATTTTGGTGTCTTTGGTTCTTTCATAACCATAGCCACCACTATCCTATTTATGTAACTATATAAGCTAATGAGCTTAGATTGAAAATATTATTGTGTTTTTAATTTAAGATTCATAGTTTTGCAGTTAAATAGAGATAAAAGGTGGTTTCTGTAAGATTGCATTAGATCCTAAGATCTAGGTGCAGTGCTTTCAGATCCAAAGCTCCTCATTGATGAAGGCCACAAGACAGAAACTAGTCTGGGGATATTGGATGAATAGGCACTAGAAGGAGTTTTTATGCCCAAGCCTTCTGGCATCAATTGATTACTCTGACTTGCACTGAGTGGCACTACTGTATGGATAGTTTTGCCTATTTTAATTATGTGTTTTGTATGTAAACATTGGATAAATAATTAAACTGCTTGTATATGATATAGATTTGTAGAACATTTTATCAGGGCCTAGAAGAATATTGAACAAATTTTTTTATGGATAAAAAAATCAAGTTACATCTTAAAAATAGGTTTATTATATACAATTAAAATATGCAAATAAATCTCTACAAAAAGTATATTATTTATGCTATTAAGCCATTAACTCATGATCACTATTTCCTATGCTTGCTCTTAACTGTTATCAAAACAGGCAAAACTCTCTATATGTATTGCCACTCAATGCAAGCTAGAGTAATCAATGGATGCCAGAAAGCTTGTGCATCAAATCCCCATTTAGTGCCTACTCATCCAATATCCTCAGACTAGTTTCTGGCTTGATGAGCTTGGATTGAAAATATTATATTGTTTTCAATTTAAGTTTCATAGTTTTGTAGTTAAGTCCCACATTATCTACAACCAACAGATCAAAGGATTCAGATGACTACTGATGGACCCTGTTTTGACTGTTAAGCAGATCAAAAAGATATAAATAGTGATTATAAGCTGGTTTATTATTATTTTGCTTCTTCTGAGGATTCTAATTCTTCTGTTATTCTGCTACATGCTTTAGTTATTATGCTTGTTTCAGTTAGCTTCCCATAACTCTACTGATACATGTAATTTGGTTCCAACACCATGCAGGAGTAGAGAAGCAGACATCTGCCTCACTCTAGTCAGCCAGTGAAGTATAAATTGTAGTTCATTTCTATGTCCAGAAAAGAAAGTTGTCAACTAATGAAGAAATATCTTGAAAGTTGGGTCCAATATGTATACATGTTATATGAATAAACATTTAATGTCCAAAGCTACAGGTAAAAAACCAGCCTTCAATTAAAGAATAAACTAACACTAAAGCTACCTAGTAAATTTTGAATAATAATTAAAACCCAGTACTACCATAGCTATGGTTCAAGAAATAAAATTTGCCATGATAAATCAATATTTAAAGATTGAATGAAAGCTTTTAATGTTGAAAGAAATAGGTATGAACTTTAAAAGAATATTATAAATCTCCTGAATTATTATTATTTATCTTCTCTCTAATGAAAATGTTTTAATCAAGTAATTGTTTCTTAAATATGTTTATAAGTGGGTATGGCAAAGAGATTGTTGGTTTGTTCTCTTTAGTATGTCATGATTTAGTTGGTGATAATTGTATGCAAAGCAATTTACGTTTATTATCACAATCTATTGCTTTTAATGACTTACTGTTTTCAGTCATTTCCACACTATTGAAAATATAAATAATAATTTATACCTGCAATTTAATGAACTCTGAAAAGAATTCAAGCAGGCTGCAAAGACAGAGTAAATTAATATTATCTTTTTAATAAATATAGCTTTACTTCTCACTATATGTAAAATATATAATTGTTAATTAGAGAAGATATTAATTAGTATTAAAGTTTATCGGCTTAACATTTTCGAGGATCCATGCCTCATATTCATAGCCTTCATAAAATGTATAATATTATGGTGAAACGAAAGCTACAATCAATACTAGACTGGGTCAACATATTTACACATTTAACAGAGCTCAGAAAAACAGCAACATGTCCTCTGTATTCTTGGAGCATGCTAAACAATCTGGACACAACTTCACACCCACCAATCCCATAATATTGTGCTCAGAATCAAATGATCACAAAAGAAAAATAAAGGAGGCATTTTACATCAATGGAAACATCCATGCCATTAATAGAAAGAATACTTGCTTCGAGATCTCGAAGAAATGGGCTACGTAATACTAGCTTATTTGAATATTTGTATTTGCATATTTTATTATACATTTTATGAAGGCTATGGATATGAGGCATGGATCCTCGAAAACGTTAAGCCGATAAACTTTAATACTAATTAATATCTTCTCTAATTAACATTTATATATTATCTTTTTAATTAATAAATTACAGTTTTAAGTAAACTACTCTTGTTTTGAGAAATTATAATTGGGAATATTGATGTAAGTGAATGTAATCTTTATTTTGGACTGTTTTGTTTATGTACAAAATTTATTATGTATTTTATTTCTACCATATATTATCTGCCTTGTTTTTGTACATCTTGGATGATACCATTTGCAAAACTGCTGATCACTCTTATGTGTGAAAGATGCCAATTCCTATCCTATGCTATGCTCCTAGATCACATGTATATATCTATCAGTAAATAATGTAATGCTGATGTTGCCTTTTGCATTTGTTTATATAGCAATTAATTACTTATCTGAATTCGAACCTGAAATTATTTATAGTAGTCTGGATATTGAAATAGTTTATAAATTTATTGTATCTTCAGACTAATAGGTTTACTAACCTTAAAACTATAATAATAATTGTTTTCGATCATTAGTCTTTGCAGCGAGTTTATATCTTTTCAGAATTACTTAATATGTGTTAAGAAACATTTAAACTATATTAGTCTATATATAACATATGTGCATAAACTTAATTATCACATGAATAAACTTAATTAGTGAATCAATCATTCTTTAAACACATGAGCTTGTTTATAAATTGACAGGGCAGTCAATTTATGCTATTGTGTGTGCTATTTTTAATATATAGTCAAATGAATCGTAAAGTCTTATTATATTTTTAGCATTTTGTCATTATTTTACAATCAATAATGTAGTTAGAATAGAATAAGTCTTGTGGGACTGGATGATTTTAGTGGCCTATAAGAAAAAAAAAGTTATTCTGTTACGTTGGAATGTGGGAAGCACATACAGATTGCCCTTAGATGATTTTTGTGTGCATTGCATATTTTGTCAGTTTATAATATTGTAAGTGTAACTTACAAACCTACTAAGCTCACTTGTTTATGTGCAATATTAAACAATAAACTTAAACATATAATTTTTAATTAATAAACAATCAACATGTAATCCTTTTATGTTAAAATAACCATATACACATGTATATAACTTAAACATTGTATTATAAAATTTTAATAACAAAAGTATACTTATATTTCAATCATTCATATATATGTATAAAATTATTAAATTTAACTAATATCACTAATCAAGATGAAAACATAGAGATAACCTTAGGTCAAGTTGTATCTTAGCAACTAAATGTGAAGAAAATGAAATTAGACCTCAATTATGCAATTATTAATTATTATAATGCATTCAACAATAATCGAATACAAAATCGTGAAATGAAATAATGATTTAACACATGCTAATTATTGGAAGTTGATTCTACTATAAAAGCTAAATCAACTAATTTCCACATCAGTTCTATCTTTTACAAATGAATTAGTCACTATGCATAGTTATTTTGCTGTGTTCAAATACTGAAGACATTAAAAAGATGGATCAATAGTTTGAACAAATTTTCCTTATTTGTAAAATCTTTGTTAGCAGAGAACTTTACTAGCATTCAAGAAAAGAGTAAATAAATTACTCTTTAATATCATTAATAATAATTTCAAAAACAAAATTATCTTTAATATAATAATTTTTAAGGAAGATAAATATCATCAAAAACGTGTATATCTAAACAAAATTATTTTAAAAGTTCAAGTGATAGAAAATGCATCATGAGTAAAGACAATTTGCCATAGGATCAAATGCTATTGTTCTAACTTAAAACAGTGTAATTACTCATTCCTACTGAAATGCCTAATATATATATATTTCATCTATATAATTCAATACCCAGCTTCAATTTATATCAAAGTAATTTATAAATGGGAATGTCAACATCATGTGAGAGGAACATTTATAAACAACAGAGTATACTGATTGCCTTACTGATGAAATCAGAATTAAATTTGGATATGAAGAGCTTGGGGAATAAATTATCTAATGATATTGAACAGTTATCAATAGGTCTAAATAATGTTCAGAGATAATATTGAGATGATACAAGTCTTAGAAGAAATAAAAAAAGATGTTGAAGGAAAGGATAACAGATGTCAACAGATTCAAAGAATTTCAGACTAATATCATTGATCAAATAAATATTAAATACAATGAATTGTTTAGAAACTGAGAAATTTTTAAAAATGAAATAGATGAGAAACAAGAGAAAATACTAACATAAATGCAAAAGAATTACATGAAGTAAATCTTAAGATTAGTCAAACCTATATAAAACAAATTAATGATTGAGACATTAATGCAGAATTATTGAAAGAGTTGGATAAAAATTTCAAACGGTTAGAAATTGATTTAGCTTGTATAAGAAATGATAGAATATTGGAAAACATCACATTAGAAAAAACTAACATGATAAAGTAAATCGTTCGGATAAAGCATTTAAACAAAAATCAAATTTATTGAATTACAAATTTCTCAAAATACACTTATATGTTGACCATAACATAATGATGTCCAACATAAAACGCAGATAGATAAAGAAGGAAATATTAGAGAAAGGTCAAATAGAGCTTACTTTTAAAAATCCAAAAAGATTAATTAATTCAAATATAGAATCAACAATAATCAACCGAAGGACAATACTCACAATTATCACAACAATATATACAAAGAAACAAAAGGGTACTATGTTCCATAAATTATGTAATACCTACAAATACCCATTTACATTAATTAAATATGCAAATATAGTTGCTTAATAAGCTTTTAATAAAATGGACCACAACAATTATGACCCTGGGTATGGAAACATAATTATGCAAATTGGAATAATTTTTTTAAAAAGGGACAAAATTAAGACTAAATTAATATTAAACCAAATCACCAATCAAAAACTGAAGATTAAAATATTGATCAAAATTTACATACAATAAATTTCTTAAAAGAACTCATCATACATAAACTCCATAACACTTATAAGGGTCTATTCATCGTTATCAAATATACCAATACAAAGGGTTAATACATTTATAGTGAAGATGAAACCAAGGAAATTCCCAAAAATATGGAAACCATTATATGGAGAAATAGAATGAAAAAATTTTCTTTTGGTCATTTTTTTAAAAAAAGTATATATAAATAGAGAGACAATTAAATCTATTAATAAAAATTTTTTTTCACAACATGTAAATGTGAATTCATGTAATATTTATCAGGATTACAGTTAAAAAAAATCAAGGAATGAATGCATAAAGAAAGGGAGAAACACAATATAAAAACTTGTCTAAAATATATTAAGGAATTAACTCATAAATAAATTTATGGACTCATTTCTAAAACTCACAATGGATTATACCATTGTCATGGAAATGAAGACTGATTACTCATAAGTTGTCACATTTGTAGATGAATTGCAACTGATACATTTAATAGATGCCAGAAAAAAATCCAGTTAGTCTCAAGATTAAAGAGTAGGATTAGCATCTTCAAATAGGTCTATACATAAAGTATGCATAGGCTAGCTAAAATAAAACTTAGCTGCAAATAACCAGATCTTCCACCATACTATCTCTTGGTATAATATTCTATAAATAATAAATATAACTAAGTAAATTAAACATAATAACATTCATTATATTGAGAAAGACACATTGTACGAAAAGTATTTGTAAGAAAAGAATAAAAAGTAAGTAATCCATATAGTAATATTACATGATAAAATAATAAAAATGTAGCAAATTATATTAACTGGAGTGTAAATGAATCTCCTGGATTCACATCTATTAAATTACATTTCAATAAAGCAATTCTAAATTTATTTAAAAATTACCAACCTCCAATTAAACCCAACCAATGATATAAATTATGATATACAAAAAGCATATCAAAGATTAATAAATAAATTAGAGTTTAGAAGTAAAAAACAGAAAGAAAAATAGCTATCAATTCAGAATAGGAGAGGTTTTTTTATAAAGACCCATAACCTTAGTAAACAACTACAAAATAAATGCCATAAATTTTATAATACATATAAAGGACCATTTACTATAATAAAACAAACAAGTCCAAATGTATTCTGGATAGATATAGTTGGGGAAATAAAATGTACTATAATGCCCACATTCTTAAACCATATTTTGGTTAACCAGAAAATTTAGATATCTATCACATGCAGATTATAGAAGAAGAAAGAAAAGGGAAACAGCACTAAATAAATAAAAAGCCTAGGGGTAATCATTTAAATGATGAGAACACCCAGGCTAAATGTGTGTGTATATATATATATATAAATAATATTTTAATAATGAATAAGTATAATGAAATGTGAAAATTTTACAAATCTATTTAAATAATAATTGAACTGCCCTCTAGCTGACAAGTTCAATAACTTTTTACAATAAGAGAGTGGACCACCTCTTAATAAAAAGATCTAAAAGACATTAAGAAGTGGTCCACTCTCTTATTGTAAAAAGTTATCAAACTTGGCAGCTAAAGGGAAGTTCAATTATTATTTAAGTAGATTTGTAAAATTTTCACGTCATTATATATATATATGGTAATAGTATGTATACTGAACCCGACTGCTTGATGGCATTGTTTTTCACACAACGCACATCAATATACCATTTTAGCAGCCTTAACTTATGGATTAACTCACAATAGATGTTGTTTGAGCTGTAACAGGCCACCTGATGATGCTGTATTCTACAATTATGTAATGAAATACTATGTCCATTCTATTGTGACAGTATTCCTCAAGTGAGCACTATTGAACTCTCACTACAGTCTTATTTGATGGTGGCCATATTTGAAAGAGGCAAAACTCTCCAAAAATTCATTGTCAGAAATTTTTTAGAAAACATAGTAGAATTAGTATTACGTATTAAGAAATGTCATGTCATCACACATGCTTTCCTAGGGTTTTGAACTGCACACAACTTCAAAAAGATTCTTTTCAGCAGAGTTCTTCCCAATTTCATGTGCAAATGCAAGTTTACATGTGAATCCTGTGAAAACAGTAAAATGGTGTCTGCAAGTTGTCAAAATTGGTTGAAGCTGAGTGAATTGCCAGCCACAGCAGTTGAGAAAGTGACTTTTTTGTTTTGGTTCCCTATTATTTTATTTGCATGTTACATTTATTTGGCTGCTGTATTTTTATTGCCACTAAAATGGTGTTTTTTATTTGTTTTGGTCACAACTTGTCCAAAGTTTTGTTTATTTTTGATTCAATAAATTATGTCATGGGAAACTGTTGTTGTTTTTGTTGTTCACATGCTTCTAAAGTAGGTAGGTAATATTTTATTTAAAAAGAAAGAAGTGTTTAAGAGTTTCTTCAAAAGACCAAAAAATAATAATAAACAATTGTGTGGTAACATAAATGTTCAAAAAGAAATCAAAAAAGAAGTCTATAATTAAAAATCAAAACAAACCTTTCCTGTACATTCCTCCCCCTTTAAAAAAGTATTCGATAAAAACAAACTGTCTTTTTTAAAAAGGCCAAAAAATTAAGCAAAAATTTTTTGCTATTCTATAAAGGTTTCTGTAGTGTAAATACATATTTGAAAAAAAAAGCCTCATAATAAATTTAAAAAAAGAAAGATGACAATTACAAATCAAAACAACCTCTCTCCTCCACCCTCTAAAAAGCAAGTGTTGTTTTATTCAAAAGTACTGAATTGTTTAAGTCTTTCAAATAAAAACATCCAAAAAAGAAGATAATTTAAAAGCAAACCAAAAAATTAAGGAAGAACTTTTTGCTATCATATAAAGGTTTCTGTAGCATAAATAAATATTTGAAAAAAAAAAGCCTCATAATAAATTAAAAAAAAAGACAATTACAAATCAAAACAAACCCTCTCCACCCTCTAAAAACAAGTGTTGGTTTATTCAAAAGTACCAAATTGTTTAAATCTTTCAAATAAAAACTTCCAAAAAAGAAGATAATTTAAAAGCAAACCAACTCTGCTCCACCAACTAAAAACAAAGTGTTAATAAAAAAAACTTGATGCCTTTTAGGTAAAATAAGTTAAAAAAAACAAAAAGTTATCATAGTATTATATAAAAAAACTGACGGACTGTTAGTCAATAATTTAAAAGCAAATCAATACTCCTACACCATCTAACAACAAAGTGTTTATTAAAAAATGAAACCAAAAAAAAATCTGGGTGAAAAAACAAAAAAATCTTTTGTTTACAGTAATATTATGTAAAGAAACCAATGGATCATTAATTGATAATTTAAAAACAAACCAAAACCTCTACACCATCTAAAAAAAGTGTTTGTTTTTTAAAAAATGAACAAAAAAAACCTGGTGAAAAAACAAAATAAATCTTTGGTGGTTTACTCAAGTATTATGTAAATCTTTTACCATATAATATTATGTAAACAAACAGGCAGCCCATGAATCAGTATATTGATATGCATTGGGCAAAAAACAGTGCCATCAAATGGTAGGGTTCAGTATACATACTATTACTATATATATATAACACTAGAACACATATACTTTAAGTATTGAAAATTTTATATCATATTAGAAAATTTTAACCCTGTATGAGAGGGGAGTTGTAAGGGTAACTTACAATCTTATTAAGTTCACTTGTTTATGTGCAATACCAAATCATAATCTTAAAAAATATAATTTTTAATTAATAAACAATCCTCTTATGTTAAAATACCCATATACATACATATATAACTTAAGCATTGATGCAAAACATGGGGATAACCTTAAGTCAAGTCATATCTTAGGAACTTAACATGAAGAAAATGAAATTAGAGCTCAATTATACAATACTGTTTGCTCATTTCAATTATTAATTATGTTACAGTTGACAATAATCAAATACAAAATTATGAAATGAAATAGTACTTTAACACATGCTAAATACCAAAAGTTGATTTTAATATCATCAAAAACATTTATATATCTAAACAAAATTATTTTAAGATTTCAAGTTATAGAAAATGTATCATGAGTAAAGACAATTTGCCATAGTTTTAATCTAAAACAGTATAATTACTCATTCCTACTAAAACACTTAATATATATATATATAACTACATAAAAATTGTTATCCATTAAGAGTAATTGTAGATTTTGGGGGTGTTTTTTATTATAATGCTTGTAGATATATTGAAAAAATAATGCAAGATGTGCTTGGATTTGGAGATTATATGATTTCATCGTCATTTGATTTTATTAATAGGATTAAAAATATAAAAATTGATAATAATGATGTTATGTGTACATTTGACATATCTGAAATGTATGGTTCAATTAATTGTATGGAATCAATAGAGATTATTGAAAGAGCTTTGTTTTTAAAATCTATAGATAATAATATTAAGAATTTTATTATTAAAACATTAAGATTTGTAAATGATAATATATATGTTAGGTTTAATAATTGCTTTTATAAAATGAATTATGATTGGCCGATGGGTCTTCCAGTGGTATCACAGATTTGTAATTTTCTTATTTCTAGTTATGAGGTTAAGATATTGTCTCAGATAAAATATAAAGGAATTAAAGTATATTGTAGATATGTTAATGATGTATTTATATGTGCACACAATGAAATAATAGTTAATTTGTTTAATGAGTTAAATATGATTAATAATGTAAAATGGGTGTTAAATGAAGAGAGGGAAGATTCTATAAAGTTTTTAGATATATTTATTAAAAGAAATAATAATGTGTTTGATTATAATATGATTTTAAAGCCTATGGACATTAGGGGTTATATTCCATATAATTCTAAAGTTCATATGAGTCATAAATTAGCTGGTTTGAAGTCATTTTTGTTTAGAAATAATTATTTGTGCAAATTTATTAGTGATAAAATTAAAAATATTAATGTATATATTACTGATATGTTGAATGTTGGTTATGGAAGGAATATTATTTATAATACAATTACAAAATATAATCAAAATAAAAGTAATAATAAGAAAATATTAGGTATTTTAAAAAGTGATAAATGGATTTCTATTCCTTTTATATCTAATCAACAAGCTAAATTAATTAATAAACTTTATAGTGGTTTGTGTTGAATTTCTTTTTTCTCTTCAAATAATATAAATGATATGATAAATAACTCCAAAGCCAATATATATATATATATATATATATATATATATATATATATATATATATATATATATATATATATATATATATATATATATATATATATATATATTTGGAATGTGGTTGTGGAATAAAATATATAGGGGAATCCAAATGACATTACAAAAATGATATAATGGTCATAAGACATTATATAAACATGTACAGAAAGAAAATATATCTTCGGTAAATATGAATACTCCATAAATTATATTTGATCATAATAGAACATGTAATTATGGTTTTAAATTTAATAATAGAGATATAAAAATTATTCAAATTGAAATGTGTAGTGAAAAACGTAAAATTAAAGAGGCAATGATGATATCTAGGAATAGAGGTGGTTTAATGAATAAACAATCAGCTAATATAAAGACAACAGAATTGTGGGAAATTTGAATAGATTGAATGATGGGTAATGCAAGTTTTTATTTTTTGTATGTTTATATTAACAGTTGATAAAGATTGTTAGTGAAACAATTGAAAGTACTTCTGGTAAAGAATATATGATTTAATTTTGAATACTGTATTAAATATATTTGTTTGAATTATTAATAATATATATATATTGTATGTATATGACTCATTTCAAACACACAGATATATTATTTAATTAAAAAAAATTTCTTTTATATATATATATAGATTTATGTGTGTATTTATTATTATATAGTTTATAAATAGTTAATGAATAAGCAGTTGTAAAGAGAGAAGGTAATAATATTTAATATTGATTTATTATATTTTTTTATTAAATAAGGTGTTAAATTATTTAACATTAATTCTTATTAAATAAAGCATATCAGAAAGAAAGTGTAAAATAAGGCAATCTAGATTAGAAGATAAAAAAAAATGTACACGTGCAAAAGAGTGTGAAAGAATGAAAACATCTGTATAAACACAAAAAAAATGCTTTTACACCTATTTCTAATGACTATGGATTGCCATCTTTATTGTTTGTTATCTGTATCTAAGATTATTTTTGGAAAAGAGGTGCTTTGATGTAATAAAAGGTGATTAATAATTTTCTTGTAGAATCATGATAGAACAGCTTGTCAAACTGATTTTTTTATCTTGATTTCAAGATAAGGTTTCCAGGTGGTTCTTTTCTTTGATTAAAATTTCACAATAAAAATGAATGAAACAATATTTAGTGATCAATCAGTCAGTTCAAGTTGTGTTTGGAGGAGAGTGATCTAACAATATGTAGTTTTAAAAAGAAAGTCAGTCATTAATATTACTATGGTCAGTTTTTTTTAATGTTATTAGAAAGAGATGTAATGATCAGTTTATTCATTATTATTAGACAGAGATTTGGTGATTGAGTTCGTGAAAACTAAAAGGAAATGGACAGTTTTCATTTTTTATTTTTAAGAGTAAGAGCAATTAATTTTTTTTTAACTCTTTAAAAAAAATTGAGGAGAAAAAAATGACTCTTGTTTTAAAGTCAGTTTAGATGAAGATGTGCGTATATATAAGTATTTCCCAGCAAGATTAAGATAAAGAAGAAAAAAATTGGAACAAAATTGAATTTCTTGGAAGAAGTTATTAACAGTTCTATGAAATGATATTAATATATTTTTCTGTGTATAATACAATAAATTTGCATTGCTAAAACCATCTTTTCTGCTTCTTGAAATTCCTATCATGGGTTAGCTCACTAATGTGTCTATGGACTCATATACCAATCGAATAGTAGCCAACAAAATGATCGAGTTTAAAGCCAATCACACAAGCTATTTGAAATGCTTCTTTTCTGGCTCCTGGTCTATTCTAGGCTCATTACCTTTAAATGGAGGGAGAAGGGGAAAGAAGAGGAAAAGAAAAATGTATAAAGGCCTTATAACCAGGTTTGATTAAGCTATCAACAAAATATTTGTTAAAATTTTCTTCATATTCATCTAGGGGGTCTACAACGATTTTTTTTAAAGATGGGAGAGACAAGCAAATCCACCAGTTCATACTTATCTAAAAGTATTTGAAATAACTCTTTTTGAAATGGTAGAAAAAAGTCAGTCAACGAATTCAGGTTATCAAAAGTATCAACAATAAATAGTCAATTAATTCATGTTTATTTTAAAAGTATCTGCAAAAACTTTTTTTTTAAAATGGAGCAAAGACAAGCAGTCTGAAAATTCAAACTTGGGACATTTATAAGAAGTAAAAGTAATCGGGTAACTATGAACTTTCTTTAACAGATCTTTTATTATTGCTTATTAAAAGTAAACTGTAATTTATTGGTCAAAGCATTATTTTTTTTCTTTTGATACAGAAACATTAAAGGCTTGTTTATCGATAGTTATTCTCAATATCAAATAACATAACACAAACACAGTTTAAATCTTTGAACTTAAATTTTCATTATTTTTTAATTATTTTTTTATATTATATATTGTAATATTGAAATGTTTTTTTTTTATTGTTCTTCATTTGTTATGATAATGAGCAACCTATAAATATATGCATTTATAATGTTTTTTTTATCTTGTTGCATATTAAAATTGATATAATGTATTTTATTTTATTTTGCTAAAAGGTTGCAAGAATATTTTTTATATATGTAATTTATGTATTAATCTCTAATATAGGGGTATACATTTTAAACATATATGTTAACATTACCAAATGTGTGCATGTGTAACTGCTTATACAAACACGTCAAAAGAATAGGTTATACATAATTAGTTTAAATATGAGAAATTATAAAGCAAGGCTTACATATGAATGGAAGTAAAATAAAACACAGGTTACATATGAAATTTATTTTTATGAAATAATAAGTTAGGAAAGTCTTAAGTAAGCATTCCATGAAATATATCTTTTTAAATGTCATTTTAAGCCAGCTTATTTTAAAATTATCCAAAATGATGAACTTGTATATAAAATTTTGTATTAGTTCTATATTGAATTAATGTAATAATAAGCCATTTATCTAATTAGTAAATTTGATTTTAAAGAAGGAAAGAAGAATAGTATTAATAAAATATAATTATATATCTTAATTGGTTTCTGAGTTCTTATTAAAAATATTGTTGTATTTTTCTTAATTCTATTGTTTTAAATGATCATCATTATCATCGCTCGCAGATATTAAGAATCATCATTCATAAATATTGAGCAATCACTTGCAAATATTAAGCGCTCGCAAAATGTTAAGTAAACTAGAATGTTGATTTACCTTTATGTATTTAGCGATTATGCTTGATAATAACCAAATTTTAATAATTCTAGTTCAGCAATAGAAAGCTAAAATTATGTTGTGTCCATGAGTTTTGATCATCCTCAACAAAGATAGATATTGTATTATTGATTAAAACACCTTTTAAACATGGTACTATACATGAGTTATGATCGCCATCATCATTAATAAATTATAATCATTAAATCTAATGTTTAACATAATTAATATATTTAGTAAATAAGGATTTGTGGAAAGTTAAATATCATGCATAGAGATTCGTGATGATCAGTCATCATCACTAGTATTATTAAATCCTAGTTTTAACTATCAAAGTATTTTAGTAAATAACCATAAACTTCTAAATGCTAGTGAATGTAATAATTAAATCCCAGTTTGACATGAGATGATTTTAAAAAGTACTTATGAGTTTATAAAGATAAATTTATTGTTGTGAGTTCAGTATAAAGCTATGGCTGGTATCATCATCACTATTATTATCATTATTTTTATGATATCATCATCATTATTACCTTTATATTGTGATAAATAATCTAGTTAAATGGCCATCAATATCAATAATGGTCTTCAAGATGCTTGTTTAGAAGCCATTAATAGGATTATATTTGTCTGTTCTTCAATATACGTAAAATGAGCTAGCAATGTCTATAAGAGTCTTGATGTATATAAATTTTTGGTGATATGGGGATCTTATGATTTTATTGACATGAGTATAATATAAGAGAGTCATTTTTTTTCATTAGTCATCCAAGTCATGTGTGATAAAAATCTACTGAATGAGTTTGAACTCAGTACACTCTAAACAGATTTATCTAGATTTAAAACAATCTAGTGGCGCTCGTGGGAAAACACATGTACCTAGCTAAACTGAATAAGGAGTGATTTAATCCCTTTCCAACTTAATGATATTAAGTTTATATGATAATTTTATACGTTGTTATAAATAGCACCAGTGTGTATGTGTGACCGTGAATGGTTGTATATACATGGAAAGAGGAATGAGAAGGATTCTTGGTTAAAAGAACCTAGTATTGGAGATAAGCGAAATGCACTCCAGGGATCTCACAGTGGGTAATTTTATTCAGTTGCTATATTTAATATTCTTTTATTTGATGACAATGGCCAGTATGTTTTATTGTTCAAATGACTTCCCAATATCTAAATTATCTAAATCTTTAATGATAATAGTTTTAATTTTCATTGTTGTTATTTTATATGGAGAAATGAGATAATTTATTTATTTCATTATTAGCGTAACAGAGTTAATGTTTAGGATAGCTTCAAGCGGGCTATAATGTTATATTTACTTAATTAAAAAATATAGACACCTAAATAGAGCATGATATGCATATATTCTTATTTATATGTTAGCATCATCCTTATTTAAATATAAATTGTATTTTAGCTAACACAGTGAATTCATTTCTCATTTAATTTACTCGGTTACAAATGATGAACCGCTGGAGCATATCATTATCCTGTTTAGTGTTTAGTTATTGAATTATAGCAACTATCATTTTATCACTCATCAATATATAGATTGTAATCAGCTATAAAGTAACAGCCTTTTATCAACCTTTATATCAGTTCATCTTTATTTATTCATACTGTTACAAAGTAACAGATTATGAATATATTTTAATAATTAATAATTGCTTCTAGTTTTAATTCTGTTACAAATCGTGCGTCAACTAGGGCTCGAAATAAGCCAAATAGGCTTAAAATACACCACATACCTGAGAGATGTGTAGTATATAATGATGACAGATGTATAGTTTAAAAAAAAAATTTTTTTTGTGTGTAACTTTTTTTTTATATTATTGTATACAAATATTTTGGCCTTATGTTTAGATGATGATGATTACTGTTATTGCATTTTAGATGATGATAAATAAATACAGCCATTAAGCAGTTTAGTTTCAATTTTTAAAATATAAAGATATCACAACTTATAATAAGTGTTAAAGTTAATAGCACTGTTTTTAAATATTTTGCTTATCATTGAAATATAGCATTGCTGCTAGATAAGCATAGAAATATTAATAGCCTTGAATTGTAGAATAATAATTTGGTTCATATTTGAAAAGTTTGTGTTATAGAAAATCTATGATTTTGGAGGTTGGATTGGATATTTGACTGTTGGAGTTTGGTTGGTTGTGTTGCAATTTTGATGATGGATGGAGAATTTTTGTCATTGCCTTGAGGATGTGCTATATTCATGCCACTGGTGATTGATTTATCTCATTCACTGCTCCAACCCAGATTATAATATCAGTTATTATTTATCATGAAGCAGTTAACAGTAGGCCTGCCATGATTTCGCCTCTAAGACTCCAGAGAGAGCAAGGCATAGTTTTTTTTGATACATAATATTTTGCCTCTAAGACTCCAGAGAGAGCAAGGCAGTATTTTTTTTTACTGATATATATAATAGTTGCCTCTAAGACTTTAAAGAAAAGCAAGGCAGTATTTGATGAATTAGAACCCCTAAGACATGGAAGTAAGCAGGGCAATGCAACAGTGTTTGCAATAAACTATTATGGGTTGTAGTAGCTTAGAGTGATTGAATTGGGGTGATCATCTGAGTGTTCATGGAACATTGTATGCTTTAAGTGCAGTGATTGAATTTTTTTTATCTATCTCATGATTGTGAATTGCTAATCATTCTTTTGGCTGTCAGTATCTGTCAGATCTCTGGAAGGGTAGATGAGTATATATATAACTTGAGATGTGAACTCTATTATAAATATAGGCACATATGTTATATAAGTAATTTTTTTTTGCTTAGTGTATTAAAATAGGGCATAAAGAGAGTTAAGTTTTATAAAAGCATGAAAAAACTAGATAAATGATGGCATAAAAAAGGGCTTACTTATGCAGAGATAGCTTATTCTTAAATAAATGTTTTTTAAAAAGGGTCTATGACCTCATAATTTGTCAATTAAACATAAGTAAAAATGAGTGATGATGGAGGTTAAGTTAATTAAAGGCACTTAAGATATGGATAGATGGATGGGGAGAATTATGGCTGAGAAAGAGTGGTTGGAAATTTTAAGGTATATGAGTGGATAAATAAAGGTGTTTAACTCTGGGTGTATAGGAAATCAGGGAGCAGAACAGAGTAAATCAGAACAGAATAAAGCAGAACAGAAATAAGTAATATAAATATTTTATAAGTTTATAAATAAATATAGAAAAAAGAGTAATATGGAACAAAATAAAGAAGTAGCCACTGCAGGAATGAAGGAAAAGAAAAAGCTAAGTGATAACAAGTGGATACAAATTTTTATGATCCAATTCAAACAGAAATTGGATCAGCACTTCAAAGAAATGGATCAGAAAATGGATCAGTACTTCCAAACAATTCGTGAGTCTTTTAATGGACAGTCTAAGAGATTTGATAATAAGATGGATCAACCATTGCAAGAAATGAAACTACAAATCAAGTCAACTGATTCAAGTAAAGAGACAGATGACAGGATGGACACAGTCCAGAGACAGGATGTAAAAATATGTGCCAGAAGTGAAGAGTTATGTGACTGTAGACAAGCCATATGAAAATGATGAGGTAGCTGCTGTTCAAGAACAGTGTAATCCCAAAGAGGATATATACAGTGAGATCCATAACCTAGAAATAAAGGTAGCCACTGTACAGGAACAAATTGACCTCAGGAAAGATGTAGTCAGTAAATCTAGTTTCTTAGAATTAAAGATAGCTGCTGATGTATATGCCCCAGTAAGTATAGCAGACATGTTTGAGACAAAGGGAGATACTGAAAGGATAGCTAAAAATTGTCATAGAAAGGAGGAGATCTATAGCTATAAAGTCTCCAATATGAGAGATGGAAGAAACCAGTTAGGCCAACAATTTCCCACAAAACCTGTCAAACCAAACATAGGAATGCCTGGGAATATATATATGGTAGTGGATGGTGTGTACTCCCCAATGAGAGTGGCAGACCTGTTGGATGCCCTGGGAGTTTCAGAAAGTAAAGCTGAAGGTTATTCTAGGAGAGAGGAGAGATATAGTTATAAGATCTCCACCATTAGGATTATGAATAGTAAGTTAGGCTGACACTATCCCACAAAACCTAGCAAACCAAATATAAGTTGGTCTGGGAATAAATCCAATGATCTAAGTGAAAATTGTAAACCCATGATCAAGGAAAATAAAAATCCAATAGCAAGTTGTTCTGAAATCAATAAGACATGATGCAGGTAGAACACTTGTTTAATAGTTCATAAGGATAGTCATCAATAATAGACTATAGTCAAATTTGTATTGAAAAAAAAAACAAATATATATATATTAAGTAGTTGGTTAGTAGTTTAAGGAAGATAGTGTCATGAGAGACTATCAAAAAAAAATTTTTTTTTGTTTGGGAGTGAGGCAAATGTATGTATATGACTCATTTCAAACACACAGATATATTATTTAATTAAAAAAAATTTTCTTTTATATTTATAGATTTATGTGTGTATTTATTATTATATAGTTTATAAATAGTTAATGAATAAGCAGTTGTAAAGAGAGAAGGTAATAATATGTAATATTGATTTATTATATTTTTTTATTAAATGTGTTAAATTATTTAACATTAATTCTTATTAAATAAAGCAAATCAGAAATAAAGTGTAAAAGAAGGCAATCAAGATTAGAAGATAAAAAAAATGTACACGTGCAAAAGAGTGTGAAAGAATGAAAACGTCTGTATAAACACAAAAAAATGCTTTTACACCTATTTCTAATGACTATGGATTGCCAGATTTATTGTTTGTTATCTGTATCTAAGATTATTTTTCGAAAAGAGGTGCTTTGATGTAATAAAAGGTGATTAATAATTTTCTTGTAGAATCGCGATAGAACAGCTTGTCAAACTGATTTTTTATCTTGATTTCAAGATAAGGTTTCCAGGTGGTTCTTTTCTTTGATTAAAATTTCACAATAAAAATGAATGAAACAATATTTAGTGATCAATCAGTCAGTTCAAGTTGTGTTTGGAGGAGAGTGATCTAACAATATGTAGTTTTAAAAAGAAAGTCAATCATTAATATTACTACGGTCAGTTTTTTTTTAATGTTATTAGGAAGAGATGTAACAATCAGTTTATTCATTATTATTAGACAGAGATTTGGTGATTGAGTTCGTGAAAACTAAAAGGAAATGGACAGTTTTCATTTTTTAATTTTAAGAGTAAGAGCAATTAATTTTTTTTTTACTCTTTAAAAAAAATTGAGGAGAAAAAAATATCTCTTGTTTTAAAGTCAGTATAGATGAAGATGTGCATATATATAAGTAATTCCCAGCAAGATTAAGATAAAGAAGGGAAAAAATTGGAACAAAATTGAATTTCTTGGAAGAAGTTATTAACAGTTCTATGAAATGATATTAATATATGTTGCTGTGTATAATACAATGAATTTGCAATGCTAAAACCACCTTTTCTGCTTCTTGAAATTCCTATCATGGGTTAGCTCACTAATCTGTCTATGGACTCATATACCAATCGAATAGTAGCCAACAAAATCATCGAGTTTAAAGCCAATCACACAAGCTATTTGAAATGCTTCTTTTCTGGCTCCTGGTCTATTCTAGGCTCATTACCTTTGGATGGAGGGAGAAGGGGAAGGAAGAGAAAAAGAAAAATGTATAAAGGCATTATAACCAGGTTTGATTAAGCTATCAACCAAATTTTTGTTAAAATTTTTTTCATATTCATCTAGAGTGTCTACAACGATTTTTTTTAAGATGGGAGAGACAAGCAAATCCACTAGTTCATACTTATCTAAAAGTATTTGAAATAACTCTTTTTGAAATGGTAGAAAAAAGCCAGTCAACGAATTCAGCATTATCAAAAGTATCAACAATAAATAATTTTAAAATTGAAGAAATAAGCAAGTCAATTAATTCATGTTTATTTTAAAAGTATCTGCAAGAACTTTTCTTTTTTTTTTAAATGGAGCAAAGACAAGCAGTCTGAAAATTCAAACTCGGGACATTTATAAGAAGTGAAAGTAATCGGGTAACTATGAACTTTCTTTAACAGATCTTTTATTATTGCTTATTAAAAGTAAACCTTAATTTATTGGTCAAAGCATTATTTTTTTTCTTTTGATACAGAAACATTAAAGGCTTGTTTATCGATAGTTATTCTCAATATCACATAACATAACACAAACACAGTTTAAATCTTTAAACTTAAATTTTCATTATTTTTTTATTATTTTTTTATATTATATATTGTAATATTGAAATGTTTTTTTTTATTGTTCTTCATTTGTTATGATAATGAGCAACCTATAAATATATGCATTTATAATGTTTTTTTTTATCTTGTTGCATATTAAAATTGATATAATGTATTTTATTTTCTTTTGCTAAAAGGTTGCAAGAATATTTTTTATATATGTAATTTATGTATTAATCTCTAATATAGGGGTATACATTTTAAACATATATGTTAACATTACCGAATGTGTGCATGTGTAACTGCTTATACAAACACGTCAAAAGAATAGGTTATACATAATTAGTTTAAATATGAGAAATTATAAAGCAAGGCTTACATATGAATGGAAGTGAAATAAAACACAAGTTACATATGAAATTTATTTTTATGATATAATAAGTTAGGAAAGTCTTAAGTAAGCATTCCATGAAATATATTTTTTTAAATGTCATTTTAAGCCAGCTTATTTTAAAATTATCCAAAATGACGAACTTGTATATAAAATTTTGTATTAGTTCTATATTGAATTAATGTAATAATAAGCCATTTATCTAATTAGTAAATTTGATTTTAAAGAAGGAAAGAAGAATAGTATTAATAAAATATAATTATATATCTTAATTGGTTTCAGAGTTCTTATTAAAAATATTGTTGTATTTTTCTTAATTCTATTGTTTTAAATGATCATCATCATCATCGCTCGCAGATATTAAGAATCATCATTCGTAAATATTGAGCAATCACTTGCAAATATTAAGCGCTCGCAAAATGTTAAGTAAACTAGAATGTTGATTTACCTTTAAGTATTTAGGGATTATGCTTGATAATAACCAAATTTTAATAATTCTAGTTCAACAATAGAAAGCTAAAATTATGTTGTGTCCATGAGTTTTGATCATCCTCATCAAAGATGGATATTGTATTATTGATTAAAACACCTTTTAAACATGGTACTACACATGAGTTATGATCGCCATCATCATTAATAAATTATAATCATTAATTTAATGTTTAACATAATTAATATATTTAGTAAATAAGGATTTGTAGAAAGTTGAATATCATGCATAGAGATTCGTGATGATCAGTCATCATCACTAGTATTATTAAATCCTAGTTTTAACTGTAAAAGTATTTTAGTAAATAACCATAAACTTCTAAATGCTAGTGAATGTAATAATTAAATCCCAGTTTGACATGAGATGATTTTAAAAAGTGCTTATGAGTTTATAAAGATAAATTTATTGTTGTGAGTTCAGTATAAAGCTATGGCTGGTATCATCATCACTATTATTATCATTATTTTTATGATATCATCATCATTATTACCTTTATATTGTGATAAATAATCTAGTTAAATGGCCATCAATATCAATAATGGTCTTCAAGATGCTTGTTTAGAAGCCATTAATAGGATTATATTTGTCTGTTCTTCAATATACGTAAAATGAGCTAGCAATGTCTATAAGAGTCTTGATGTATATAAATTTTTGGTGATATGGGGATCTTATGATTTTATTGACATGAGTATAATATAAGAGAGTCATTTTTTTTCATTAGTCATCCAAGTCATGTGTGATAAAAATCTACTGAATGAGTTTGAACTCAGTACACTCTAAACAGATTTTATCTAGATTTAAAACAATCTAGTGGCGCTCGTGGGAAAACACATGTACCTAGCTAAACTGAATAAGGAGTGATTTAATCCCTTTCCAACTTAATGATATTAAGTTTATATGATAATTTTATACGTTGTTATAAATAGCACCAGTGTGTGCGTGTGACCGTGAATGGTTGTATATACATGGAAAGAGGAATGAGAAGGATTCTTGGTTAAAAGAACCTAGTATTGGAGATAAGCGAAATGCACTCCAGGGATCTCACAGTGGGTAATTTTATTCAGTTGCTATATTTAATATTATTTTATTTGATGACAATGGCCAGTATGTTTTATTGTTCAAATGACTTCCCCAATATCTAAATATTCTAAATCTTTAATGATAATAGTTTTAATTTTCATTGTTGTTATTTTAAGTATTGAGAAATGAGATAATTTATTTATTTCATTATTAGCGTGACAGAATTAATGTTTAGGATAGTTGCAAACGGGCTATAATGTTATATTTAATTAATTAGAAATAGACACCTAGATAGAGCATGATATGCATATATTCTTATTTATATGTTAGCATCATCCTTATTTAATTATAAATTGTATTTTAGCTAACACAGTGAATTCATTTCTCATTTAATTTACTCAGTTACAAATGATGAACCGCTGGAGCATATCATATATCCTGTTTAGTGTTTAGTTATTGAATTATAGCAACTATCATTTTATCACTCATCAATATATAGATTGTAATCAGTCATAAAGTAACAGCCTTTTATCAACCTTTATATCAGTTCATCTTTATTTATTCATACTGTTACAAAGTGACAGATTATAAACATATCTTATTATAATAATTAATAATTTCTATCTATAATTGCTTCTATCTATTTTTATATTTCTGTTAGAAATGGTTTTTCAATTTATATTTTATTTCCGTTACAATATATATATATATCATCTACATAATTCAATATCCAAGTTCAATTTATATCTAAATAGTTTATGAAAGGGAATGTCAACATCATGTGAGAGGAACAGCAAAGTGTACTGATTGCCGCACTGAGGATTTATGACTGGAAAATAAAAGAACTTTATTCTTATAAAATATTATTGCTCATATTATGGAAAATGAATATAACAATACCATAAAATTTCAACACATCATATCATTTTTGTATATCAACATCCATAAATATTTAATTTTATTTTCTTTGCTTCTATAATCTACTTACATTGGAATAATACATTTTGGAAAATTATTAGATGAAAAGAAAACAAAAAGATCATTGGGTTTAATATTTTTTTTATTTAATAAAATTTGGGTCTTCCTTACAAAGTGACTTGACCGAGTTAATAAGTAAAATTAATATGTAGGTAAGATTTTATTTTTCTTCATATTAAACTCATTCACTTATGACAAAACGTAATTTTTGTTCATTATTAGCTTAATTAATTTAGTAATATTTGTTTAATTATTATTCTGTATTGTGACAGTATACATTTTCCATTATATTATTTTCAAATTAAAACAAGATTGTAAATATAAATTGATTTATTAAAAATGGAAAACTAAAATATTTATTTAATATATATATTATCACATAGATGGAAAACTTTAAAGCTATTAAAAATATTTAGAAGAAAGTAAATGTAGAAAAATGAGGATCTAAAGATAAAGATTAATATTTTTTTGTTTTAAATAATATAAAAGAAAATAGAAACAAATGCCAATTAGTGAATGGAAATGATTGAAATATAATTGAATGCAAAGCAAACTAGCCCTTGGGGCACTTATATGATTGTAAGGTCAAATAAGAGATAAAAAAATTAAAGATTGACCAATGCAAGCAACAAGCTATGCATGGGCCAAAAAGAAAAACATCTGGACCTTGGGATCAGTGATGTCATGTTCGTGGATCTGTAAAATTTGTGGTAAGGGAGGACTAAAGTTATAAAAGACAACATAATGAAATTTATAATTAATCTGACTATTGATCTTTTATAAAATGTAGCCGTATTGCAGACTCCATGATGTAGGAGTCCTGCAATAGATTTTATTTCCTGACACCAGCCAAGGCAGCCTCACTGACCACAGTTCTCACAAGAATGGCATGTAGCAGTTGTATTCAAATAAAATTATAAGCAAATAATAAAACCAACTGGGAATTTCATAAACCGGATGAAGTCTGGACAAATCATCTTGAATGGGAAATGTGAACTTTTATCAGTTGAACTTTTTTTTTTTTAAAAATATCTCTTCAATAATTATTTAATCTGTAAGAAAATATAACTTGAGTGAACTTTTACCTGACCAAGAATAGGACTCTAGTTCAGTTAATCATTTTCTTTTTTATATTTTATGTATAATGTTTTCTAATCATTTCCATTTTTATTTCATTTAGTTTTATCTGTTAACTAAATTATTAAATTTAAAGTTGAGTGTAGATGGCTGCATAGATTCATTAACATTGTTGGTAAAGAGATATATGGGTGCTCATATCAATATAGTGTGAAGGGTTTAGCATACAGAGCACCATGCCCAAATGAATGCATGGCCCAGAGGTGTAGCCATATCATTGCAATGGATGCAGATATATTTCCTGCACCATTATCCCCTTTTGCTCTATGGGTAGGGACTATAAGATGGCAAGGACTGCTCTCCCTTCATGCAAAGCATTTTTTTAATGATATATATATATATATATTGTGCCCTTATCTATAGGTCATAATAAGGTAGAATGGTCAATTGCTAAAAAATTTTAAATTTTAAGATACGATTGCGTAATATATTGATAATTGTATGATCGATTAGATCTTATAGTACAATTTAAGGCTGAAAAATACCTGGTATATAAAAGTGTAATGAATTATTTAAAAAAACAGTTAAATAAAGCTTAATTATATCCTTGCTTATGGTTGTAAAAGCTGGCCATATAAAATAATACAGCTATAAATAGTTAAAAATATATTATTAATTCGAGTATGATATTTTAAAACTAATAAATTAAATAAATGCTATATGTAGTGTTATAATTATATTTAATAGTCAAAATTAATAGAGTATATTTTGAGATAAACTTTAGGATGGTGAGAATTATATTTAGTTCTACAAGTTTAAATTATTTTCCAAATTTTTTATAAAATATATCAGTTTTGGTAATTTAGACCGAGACATAAATTAAAAAAATCATCTGATAAAGTTAGTAATCATGTGACTGTATATTATATACCTTCACACACACGCTTGTTAGAATATAATAATAAAGTTTGTGAATTATGAAACTAAATATAATTGCTATCTATCGTTAAAGTAAGTGTTGAAATATTAAATAGTTATTTTAAATGTTTAAATGATGTAATATTTAAGTAGTGTTTAAAAGTTGAATACAGTTAATAAAAAAATTAAATATTTTGATTAAATAAAAAACAAGATAAATTAAATATTAATATTAAAATAGATATTAAATATTGTTTTAATAATTGTTTTAAAATTTAAATGATTTTGATAAAACTATAATTGAGTTTAAAAATACTATTCTAAGTAATATTTTGAAACATGACGTCATAAATTCTTTATTTTAAAAGGTTTAATCTATTATAAAACTAAAATGTGTAAATTTGTTCGTGCTAAAAAAGTCATTAACCAATCAACGGAGATAATTTAGCAGACGGAAAATAGGAATTAGACGAAGGGGGAGAAGGTAATGTGTAAGTGAAGGAGGGAGTAACATATTTTTTTAGCTGTATAAAATCGTAAGCTAGAAAAGTGATATAATTTTAAAATTTTGTATTTATTTTAAAAGTTTTTTTTTAACATATAATATGTTGAACTGCCTTTACATGGAGGGCTAATTTAAAAGTTTTCTTACCAGTAATTTTATTCAAGTTTAGCCAAAACCTTGCAGTAAAATGGAAATACTACAGAAAACAGTATATAGAAGTTATGATAAAGGAAAAATATTTGTAAAGTGCCTTGATACAGCTTTACATATGCTCAACCAGAAACTTATAATTATAACTCAGAGGAATATAATTTGGATGTTATACGGAAAACTTAAAAGAGAAGTTACTTGCCATCAGGAAAAATTATGACACACAAATTTATAAGGCTACTCTGAAGTTTTTTTTATTCTTCTCTATGGAAAAATTAAGATGCGTATATTATAAAGAAAAAATTATGTAAAAGTTATAACAGAGAAAGAATGTTTATCTTTTTAAAGGAAACATTACAAAAATATAGTTACCAGAACTTTAAAAGAAAGGAAAAAATTACCAAATAATGATATGAAAGAGCTATTGTGTTTTATGAAAAAAGAACAGAAAAACTTTATCTAAGAAGAATTAAAATATTATAAAGTGTTCATTATAAAAGCGCTTAATAAAGATAGAGATTAGGAAAATGGAAATTTAAATTACTTAATGAAATGGATCCATGGAAACCGAAAAGTTTTATTGAATATTTAAATCAAAGTACCTAGAAGATGCATCATAAAAGTCGCGCGGGGAAATCTTAGCAGAAAATATTAGAAGAGAATATGTAGACGTTTTTCTTTACGGGATTAACTAATGTCATAATTAATAATTGTATTAAATATTATAAAAAAACCAAGGATTGTCATCTATGAATATTTATTAAACAGATCAATAATTGTTTTGCCTTAAAATTGAACAAGCAGGGAGAAGAACATTAAGTGACAGAAGAAGAAATAATAAACATTTTTTTTTTAGCTTTAATATGAACGGTTTTCAAGAAAATTTGATGAAGAAGTACAGTAAATATAGTTTGAAATATTTTTTACTAATTTATTTTAAAATACAAAATGTTATGTGAGATTAGGGAAAACATAAAACATAAATTTAGTAATATTAAAATTTAAATATAATAACTTGATAAAATTATAGAAATATTGTTTAAAAATAAAATGTATGGATGTGAATCTTATATCTACAAGGATCAAATGGATGGTGAAGCCTATGGAACGCGATCGAGAAGATAAAGATCGTTTGGTAATTTTGATAGTTATTTATAATGCATAATGTATTTTTTTTTAGATCGTCTATTGATTAAGAATGAAGTGTGAAAGTTTAAATTATATGTACACATTTTATACAACATTTTTAACATATTATGAGATAGGAGTAATTCGGAATATGCATGCAATAATTTATTTAAAGTATATTAATAATATAATTTAACAGAACAATTGTGTGATTCTTTTGAACTTTCATGTGATAAAGTATTCAGATATTTAAGTAGTTTGTATATGATTAAATATACGAAGGAAAGTAGTAAGCAAGCTGTCTTATAGAACAGTGGAATAGTTTTAAAATAAATGAATTTTATTATTGTTAGTAATGCAGATATGTATTTGTCGATGTACAGTATGGAAAAATCTTGAGAAATAAGATCGGATAGTGATTTGGAAGTACTAGTGGAAAGGAAACCAAGATGATGTTTTTTTTTAAGAAATAGGAAAAATAAAGGATTTGGATCATATTTAGTTTTGTGTGATTTCAGTATAGTTAACTAAGCCCTATGACTGAACACATATAGTTTGGACAGTCTTTTTGCATATTTTTAAACTTTTGATGTTAGAATAAAGCTGAAGAAATAGCTTTAGCATCGTTCCTATAATAGAGGTTGGTAGACAGGTAAAGGTCACTCCTCTATAGTGTCTTTTAATTCACTGTGCCATGATTGTCAAGATATATGACGAGTAATATTCTAGTTGTATTTTGATCCTATGCATCTATATTCACTATCCTTATTTTGTGAATCTGCATCGGTCAGAAAGATATTTTCAAAGAAATAATGAATAAAATAGAACTGAAGATATGTTATCGTTTATGTAAGAATAGTTTATTTGCTGGAATGTATAGAATTGTGTAACTTTAAAATTGAAAGTCCAAAATATCATAAAGAGAGAAAGAATCATATAATACATTGTAAAATTAATTCAGAAATGAATATAAGATTTTGAAAAGAAATCTAAACCAAGTATTTTAAAAGTGATAATAAAATTTGAATGAATTTTTTTTAATAATATTTAGAAAATAAGTATTGCATATTTATTAAGAAAATAGTTCAATAATGTGTAATAAACATATACTTGTGCATGGTATGTTAATGGTTGTAATTATATCATCCGAAGTAAGGCTTGAATGAGAATATTAGGATTAATAAACATCAGATAATGAACAATAAAAACCTAATACCGAATGTAGAACAATGTTTTGACTTTGTAAGATTCCATACAACCAATATAAAACTAAAATTTGTTATTTTGTAGAATTTTACTACAAATGTAAATTTTGTAAAAAATATAATTTTAATAACATTAGGGATGCAAGGTGTTTGTGATAAGCATATAAGAAATGCATTTTGTAATAAGCTAACCATAATAATAAATCAAGTAATAATACTGTATTTTCTTAAGTGTTAAAAAGATAAGATTTAACTAGGAAAAATAAATAATATTTTGATTTCATTTTATAAACTAATAAATTAAGTTGAGATAGGAGAGTAAGGGATATCCAATGTATATAGTGTAAAAATATTGTTAATTTATTTATGTTGTTAATAAACTTTGTTTTAAATTTGTTTTAAGGTTTTGTGTCCGCGTTGTTATTTCTCCACATGGATGCATGAAATCACGATACATTTATAATTGAAACAGACATATAAGTTTTGCACAAAGGGTAAACATAAAAGTGTTATAATAATTTTGAGAATTTATTGGTATGTTAAAATTAAAAAATCATAATTTTATATTATTTATTGGTCATAAGTCGGTTGCCACAATATTACATTAAATTATATGCTAATGTTGCCACCCGTATTCTGTTGTCAGATTACTAAAATATTACCACGTACGTATTTATTTATTTTCATTTAGGAAGAAATAAGATTATATTATATTATTATTGTTATTATTATTTTTATTATTATTAGTTGCTGTGTAGTAGATTATGACATAAAATTCCCTTTTCATATTTTACTACCGTAATTTTAAATCAGTTAGAATACAATTTATGAACCTGAGATTTTATTTTATTTTATTTTACTTCATTTTATTTAATTAAGCTAGATTCTTGTTATAAAGAAGATTAAGATATGATTATTATTTTAATCATAGTGAATAGAGCTTAGAAAGTCGTAAGAATACTATGAGTTAGTTATTTGGTATAGTAAAAAGGGGGAATAGTGTTCTTATGCCATTGAGGTAGTATCGTGTGGATAATAGCTCAATGTAGTCTATCTCGTTCCCCGTATTGTCACTCCATGTCTCATGAAAATAGTAAATATTTGTTAATTCATTTTAAAAATTGAACCGTATTTGTATTTTAAAATTAGAGCTAGTAATCATTTTAATTAATGCTGAATATTTCATTTATTTATTTGTTAACTGAGCTAGAACCCGGAATATTCGTAATAAACAATATAATATTGAAGGAGGATGTGTGGGGGGAGGTTAGAATATATATATATTGTATGTATATGACTCATTTCAAACACACAGATATATTATTTAATTAAAAAAAAAATTTCTTTTATATATATGAGGATTTATATATGTGTATTTATTATTATAAATTTATAGATAGTTAATGAATAAACCATTATGTAGAGGGTAATAATATTTGGTAATGATTTATTATATATATTTTTATTAAATAAGGTGTCATATTATTTAACTTTGGTTTTATTAAAATAGAGTAGATCAGAAAAGTGTAAAATAAGGCGATGGAGATTATTAGATTAGGAGATGAAAAAAAATGTACACGTGTGAAAGAATGAATACATCTGTACAAACACAAAGATGCGTTTACACCTATTTCTGATGGCTATAGATTCCAGGTTTGTTGTTGTCTGTGTCTTAAGATTATTTTTACAAAAGAGGTGCTTTGATGTAGATAACGATAGCGATCAATTTTAAGTCTTTATTGATTGTGACCGATGTCAAACTTGTAAAGCTTTGATTTTTTTTTAAGATAAGGTTTCCAGATGTTTTTTTTCTTTGATTGAAATTCGCGATATAAATGATTGAAACAATTTTTTTAATCACTTAGTCATTAATTTTTTTTTAGAGAGATGATCACTTAGTCATTAATTTTTTTTAGAGAGATGATCACTCAGTCATTAATTTTTTTTTTAGAGAGATGATCAGGCAGTATGATTTTATTTTTTGATCAGTCAATATGATTTTATTTTTAGAGACTCAATATGAATATTTTGGAGAGACAGTCACTCAGATTATTATTATTAAAGTGAGATGTAACTCAGTGATTATTATTTTGAGACTCAACTCAGTCGGTCCTTCCTTGTTATTAATGTTAAAAAAAAAAAAAAGGGAGAAAAGTAAGCGATTTGATTTTTTTATTCACTCTTTAAAAATTAAGAAAGGAAATGAAGTAAAAGACTCTGGTATAAAGTCAATATAGACGAAGATGTGTGTCTATATAAACAATTTCCAGCAATATTAAAGAAGAGAGGAAAACATTGGAACAAGATTGAATTTAATAGAAGTTATTAACAATTATATAAATATGATATTAACATATTTGGCTATGCATAATACTATGCCTCTGCATTGCTAAACCATTTTTTTCTGCTTCCTGGTTAATACAGAATGAGTTAAAATCGCTGATCTGTCTATGAAGTCATATATCAAATAATAACCAACAAAATGATAGAGTTTGAAGCCAACCACACAAGCTATATGGAATGCTTCTTTTCTAGTTCCTGGCTTATTAAAAGCTCATTACCTTCGAATGAATGGAGAAGAGGAAATAGGAGGAAAAGAAAATTTATAAAAGCTATGTAGAACCAAGTTTGAAGCCATGAATCAAATTTTTGTTAGTTTACCTCAATCATCTAAAGTGTCAACAGCAATTATTTTTTAAAAGGAGAGAGACAAGCAAATCCACCGGTACCTACTTATTCAAAAGTACTTATAATAACTTTTTTTGAAATGGTAGAAGGAGGCCAATCAACAATGAATAATAATAGAATTGAAGAAACAAGCAAGTCAATTGATTCAGCATTATCTTAAAAGTATCTGCAATAACTTTCTTTTTTGTTGTTGTTGTTGTTGAGCAAAGAAAAGCAGTCTGAAAATTCAAACTCAGGACATTAATAAGAAATAAAAAAGTAAACAGGTAAATATGAACTTTCTTTAACCGATTTTATTCTTGCTTATTAAAAGTAAACCTTGATTTACAGGTCAAAGCAATTTTCTTTTTTTTTGATACAGAAACATTAAAGACTTGTTTATCTATAGTTATTTGCAATATCTCACAACATAGCACAAAAAATAGTTTAAATCTTTAAACTTAAATTTTTCATTATTTTTTTTTATTATTTTTTTTATTATATATTGTAATGTTGAAATGTTTTTTTTTTAATTGTTCTTCAGTTGTTAATGATAATGAGCAACCTATAAATATATGCATTTATAATGTTTTATTTTTATTTTTATTTTATCTTGTTGCATATTAAAATTAATATCCTGTATTTATTTTCTTTTGCTAAAAGGTTGCAAAAAAATATTTTATATATGTAATTTGTGGGTATACATTTTAAACATATATGTTAACATTACCGAATGTGTGCATGTGTAACTGCTTATCCAAACACATCAAAGAATAGGTTATATATGATTAGTTTAAAATGGTAAATTGAAAAGTAGGACATTACATTTGAATGGAAGTGAAATAACATATACAAGTTACACCTGAAATTTATTTTATGATATGATAAGTAAGAAAAGTCTTAAATAAGCATTTATAAAATATGTATTTTTTTCTAATATTGATTTAAGTCAGCTTATTTTGAGATATCAAGAAAAATGACAAACCTATATGTTAGATTTATTTGCTTATACTTATATAGATTTTTTATATTGATTTTTGTATTGAATTAATATGGTAGTAAGCCATTTATTTAATTGTTGATTTGACTTTAAAGAAGGAAAGAAAGAGTAGTAGTGTTAATAAAATATAATTATATATCTTAATTGGTTTCCGAGTTATTATTAAGAATATTGTGTTTTGTCTTGTCTTAATTCTATCATTTTAATTCATTATCATTGCTCGCAGTTATTAAGTATTACCATTCGTGTATATTGAGCAATCACTTGCAATTATTAAGCGTCCGCAAAATAATAGGTAAACTAGAATGTTGATATTTAAGTATTTAAGGATTATGCTTGAGAATAACCAAATTTTGATAATTATAGTTCAACAATAGAAAGCTAAAATTGTGTTGTGTCCATGAATTTAGATCATCCTCATCAAAGATGGATATCATGTTGTTAGTTAAAAATGTTTCAAATAATACTATATAAAAGTTATGATCGCCATCAATCATCATTAATAAATTATAATCATTAAATTTAATGTTTAGCGTAATGAATATATTTTAGTAAATAGGGGTTTATAGAAAATTGAATATTATGCAAAGAGATTCATGATGATCAATCATCACCACTAGTATTATTAAATCCCAGTATGAAATAGGATAATTTTAATAGATGCCTATAAGTTTATAAAGATGAATTTATTGTTGTGAGTTTATTAATAAGCCATGGCTGGTATCATCATCACTATTATAATCATTATTATGATATCACTATTATTATCATTATTATTATGATATTATTATCATCATCATTATTACCTTTATTGTGATAAATAATCTAGTTAAATGGCCATCAATATCAATAATGGTCTTCACGTGCTTGTTTGGAAGCCATTAATAGGATTATACATGTCTGTTCATCAATATACGTAAATGAGCTAGCAATGTCTATAAGAATCTTTGATCTATAGTATAAACTTTGGTAATATTGGGATCTTGTAATTTTATCAATATAGATAAAATGTAAGAATGTCATTTTTTCATTAGTCATCCAAGTCATGTGTAATAAAAATGTACTGAATGAGTTTGAACTCAAGTACACTATAAACAGATACTTATCTAGATTGAAAACAATCTAGTGGCGCTCATGGGAAAACACTGTACTTAGCTAAACTGAATAAAGAGTGAATCATCCCTTTCCAACTTCATAATATTAGTTTTATAGAATATATATATTTTTTATAAGTTGTCATGAATAGCACCAGTGTGTGCATATGACCATGAATGGTCTTATATATTTGGAAAGAAGAATAGGAAGGATTCTTTGTTAGAAGAACCTAGTATTGGAGATAAGCATAAGGCACTCCAGGAATTTCACAGTGAGTACTTTTATTCAGTTGCTATATTTAATATTATTTTTATTTGATGACAATGGCCAGTATGTTTTATTGTTCAAATGACTGCCCCAATATATAAATAAATACCAAGAATCTTTAATGCTGATATTTTCAAGTGGCACAGTGATTCTATAATTTCTTTATCTATGCTATGATGAATTAATATAGTTACAAATGGTACAGATTGGATAGGCATATATCTAATAATTAATAATTTCCCCTATCTAAATATTTATTATGGTTACAAATGTGACATATTAAAATAGTTACAAATTATAGTTACAAATGGCATGCCAAATAGGGATTGAAATATGCCACACACCTGAGAGAGGTGTATTTCTGTGTTAATTTAAATAGTTACAAATCTTATTATATTAATTTAAATAGTTACAAATCTTATTATATTAATTTAAATAGTTACAATATATATATGATTCCTTCACCAGACAGACACACATTCCTGTACTGGACAAGGATTTGCAGATGCACATTTTTATCAGCATGGTTTTATGCTAACGTTTTCATATTGCATTGGTTGTGTCTGTAGATCAGGAAGCGAGCGTTGGTTTAGCTATGAACTTTTAACCTGAAGTTAGATGTTTTGAAAAGATTTAATTGCATAATCTATGTAGCTCATTTATGCTCAACATTCTAAAACAAAATTATGCAAACTGTCCATCTGTGCAGATTTTAACTAAAGTATAAAATGATAATAACAAATTAAAGCAATATTAATTTATTCTTCAAATTTAAATTTATATATGTGTGACAATAAATGTTTTTGTGTGTTATTACTGGAAGTGGCTTATTTTATTTTTCATTTTAATATTGAAATACATTTAATAAGTTATATATTAAATCTCTGCGTTTCCTTGAGCATATCGTCAAATAAATAAAAATGAAATCTCTACAAAGAAGTATCTGCCTACATTATACATTTTCTAGTTTCAAATGGCCTAGTGATACCCTGTACAGCAGATAGAGAAAGTGTTTATCTTCCTTGACCGTTATAATATTATTATTCTCCACTCTTCTTCAGGTGATACTGGCCTATAGTATAAATGATTAATATCCTTGAATGAAAGGTCTTTTGTTTTAACAATAGGGACCATACATAGATGGGAGGTCTTATAGAAATGTAATCTCTTAGGATTGGATATTATAAAAGTTTTCATTTATATTTATAATGTTTAATTTAAATCTAGTTAGTTATTGTTATAATAATCTTTGGAATTATACAATTTTCTTTACAATCTATTAAATATTATTTGTGTTATGATATATATCTATTATGGGATATGGGAAGGTATCATTTTAAAATTTATATATTAATATAGTAGAAATGTATGTAAAGCATTAATAGTAATAAATTTTGTTATATAAAGACAAATTTAAATTGTTTTAAGTTAATAAATATTGTTAATTTTTTATTTATTTTAAGGAAGTCTCTGATTTATTTAAATTATTTATTTTACTTTCACAATAAAATAAGGTTGAATACACACACACATATATATATATATATATCATCCTGACTTAACATCATGATAACTTGGTTGAAAATAATTTTGGGAATCTATTGAAATTATATTAAGTATTATTATCATCACTACAGGATATTGATGGACCCCTAAAGAGAGTTAAGTGCAAAATTTAGCCTGAGTTCGATTATTGAGCATAACAGAATAATCAAGAGAGGTGAAGATTGAATGAACTGGTCTAAGTTGTATCTGTATTGAATATTTAAATATTAAATTTCCTTATTTAAAATAGATGCAATCATGGATTAAACCATTATGCATCATTCATGACATCCTATATGAAGACCATAAGTCCGACTATAGTTACATGCATTCACCGTCAGCCCTTAAGGGAATGCAGACCGTTACAATATATATATATGAAAAACAAAAACAAGTTATTCACGTAACTTGCTATCACTTGTTATTCATGATCAATAGATGGCGTTTTACCAAAAACACTGAAACAAGTGTAAAATTTGTTTACATAAATGACAAAAGAGTCAGAATTAACTATCTCTATCATTTGCTCACCCTCAGATCAGCTGATTTCAAGCTAATTTGCTATCATCAGTGAAGGATAGTGTTAGAAACTAGATCTAAACACTGACTCCAAGTGTTTATGCAAAACGTTTCCATCAGTTTGCAAGCGTGAATTTTCCAGACCGGTAAAGTCTTCAAACTCAGCCTAACAAGCCAGATATAACAAGTGATAGCAAGTTACATGAATAACTTGTTTTTGTTTTTCATAAATGTCCCTTTAAAGGTTACTTGCAATGATATATATTGCAGAGACTTTGACTATGTGGTGAAACTGAACTGAAATCAGACCCATATAGATATCTGGCTTGTTAGGCTGAGTTTGAAGACTTTACCGATCTGAAAAATTCACGCTTGCAAACTGATAGAAACGTTTTGCATAAACACTTGGAGTCAGTGTTTAGATCTAGTTTCAAACTCTATCCTTCACTGATGATAGAAAATTAGCTTGAAATCAGCTGATCTGAGGGTGAGCAAATGAAAGAGATAGTTAATTCTGACTCTTTTGTCATTTATGTAAACAAATTTTACACTTGTTTCGATGGTTTTGGTAAAACGCCATCTATTGATGATATATATATAATTTCAGATTTTGATTAATGAGCCAAATGCTATTAATAAACATTTCAACACTCTTTTATTTACTAGATTTTTCATTTAACATATATTATATATAATTAATATAATATTGTTTCCAACATAGTATATTACTTCCAGTCTTGACTAATGAACTACAATGCTATTAATAAACAATTCAGCATCCCCCCTCACAATAATTAGATTGCTCAGTGGTTTGCTACTGTAAGCAGTATTGGAGTGCTGAAGTACTAAAAGTCCAGACACTATAAATAATATTGGAAATGATATAAATACTTTTGCTGAATAGTCTAATAAAGGGATGCTGAGTGTTTATTAACAACATTTGTTTTTTAATCTAGACCAGAAGTCAGCAAATGTTTTTAATATGAAGAGCTATTTTGTTTATATCTCTCTCTCCCTTCCCCCCATTAAAGAGCTACAAAGAGAAGTATCTTCTGTGCCCTCTCTCTCCACCCATTAAAGGGCTACAATAAAAGAGACGAAAAATATGTCCCTAAGAATACAAATTTGTGAATGGCTGTGGATATATTTGAATATTTATTTTAATAATAGAACATAATAGAATCCATATATATCATAATAAAAATAGAAATTCTTTTAAAAATAAAAAAAAAATATTTTTCTAGTTTGATCCATTTACAAATTTCTAATACATAAATATTTATCATATGCAATAATTACTAGTAAGGATGAATTCAAAAAACAACGCCATAATATACATTTTACCTCTTCTAGAGTTATCAAAATATTTATTTAAAAGTATAAGAGGAAATAATGTGTTTATGTTTATCATGATAAAAAGAGCAATGAAACTGGGATTAGTGTCAAATTCTGTCTCATGAATCATTGCTTGCTGATCCCTGGCTTATATGAGAAATTATATATAATGCTAGAAATAATACTATATTAAATATACATTTATATATCAACTTGTCTGGAAGCAGATTTAAATTATTAGGTAATATGTTACAATAGGTTTACAACATTTGATAACAATTAGTAATAGTGGGTTTTCATAATTTAATAAAGTTTAATGCATGGTTTTGTGCCCTTTATTTTATTTCAGAGAATATTCATTGTCCAAAGAGATCATGTGCTACAAATGCCATTTGCAAACTTGTATTAGGTTATGTTGATTGTATGTGTCCTTTTGGGACAATAGGAGAAGCATATGACCCTACTGATACATGTCGGCGTAAGTTGATATCATTTGCAATATAACCTTATTTTAATTAGAATATATTGTTTACAATTTTATAAATAGTCATAATATTAAAATAATCTATTGTTTACAGCTGTCTTTTTTGAATATGTTGTTCTATGGTATATATAAATAATAACAATAAACATGTTATAGATGTTTTAAATGCATGTAATTTGATTATTTTATTTAAATCTAAACTGAAAATTTTCGACTATTTGGCAATCTTCTTCAGAAACAATCTTTTTCAGAGCTTATATTTTGTTTACCAAAAAAATATTTTTTTCTGTGCAAAGTCTACTGAGCAATTGAAACTCACTTTAGATTTGGATATAATTATCAGCTTCTGGCATTAAATTTATTTGAACATGATTACTGTTATCATTTATTACTATATTAATTATAATGTCAGTCATTAAAAATTCACTTTAATTTTTAAAGTCATTATATAAATTTCATTTTTCAAACTATCTAACTTAGTTATTTACAATGCAAAAAATCATATCTTACCATATATTTTATTATGATAAAGCACAGAACATATATGCATTAGCCAGAGTGGTGAGTTTATTGGCTTTTTACCTCCGAGTTTAAGAATATTTTTTCCAATATATACAATTATGACAGACAAAAATAAATCATGGCCCTTATTCTCAGAAGGCTATAAAGTCATCAACCAAGGCAGCGATTGGTGGCCGAAGGCAGAGGGAGCTAAGAATCTCCTGATTGCGGACTCAGGCCGCCATTTGATGATTACTTTTTATTTAGGTGCTTACAACTGCAGATCACTTTTAAGTGAAGGAAGATTGCAAGAGTTAGAAGCAGAATTGTCTTATATTAAATGGGACATTATTGGATTTTGTGAAGTTAGAAGAAAAGGTGAAGAAACAATTGATTTAAAAAATGGTCATATACTTTACTATAAAGGCACAAATATTGGAAATATAAGTGGAGTAGGATTCATTATAAATAAAAAAATGGAAGAATAACATTGTGGAAATTGATGGTGTATTGGATAGAGTGGCAAGATTAGTTTTACAACTTAATAGCAGATATCAAATGCAGATAATTCAGGTTTATGCCTCAACAAGTTCTCATAGTGAAGAAGTAGTAGAAGATTTTTATATGGATCTACAAAAGGCTTTTGATTAAAGTAAACAACATTTTAAAATTGTTATGGGAGACTTTAATGCTAGAATTGGTAAACAAATGAAATATGAAAATGCTGTAGGTAATTTTGGTTATGGTAATAAAAATGACTGAGGACATAGACTTGTGGAGTTTGCAGAAAAAGAAAAACTTTATATTATGAATTTTTTTTGGAGAAAAATGTTAAAAGAAAATGGACATGGAAGCATCCAAATGAAGGTACAGTGGAATTGGATTAAATTTTGACTAACAGAAAATACATATTTCAAGATCGTAATGTTCTTAATAAATTTAATGCAGGAAGTGATCATTGATTAGTAAGATGTAAGATACATGTTAAAGCAAAACTAGAGAGACAAAAATTATTAAGAAAAACAATATTTACAGTTGATATTCCTAATCTTCAGAAACATTCTAATGAATTTAAATTAGAACTAAAAAATGTTTCAAATAATAGTAGATTTTGAACATGATTCAGATTTGAATGATATTAATAGGAAAATAACTGATATACTTTTAAAAACTGCAACAAAGATAGCTGGTAGAAAGAAGCAGCAATTGACCAATAAAATTTCTACTAGAGAATTTATGAAGAAAAGAAGGAATATGAGGATATACAATAATGATGCATTAAAAAAGATTGAATATCTTGAATTTTGTAAAATGATGTGGAAAAGAATTGAAAATGATATTAGAAAGTATAATTGTGAACTAGCAAGGAAAGCTGAGAAGAGAATAAAGGTCTAAAGAGTGTAAAACAACATTTTGGTACTGGTAGGGAATTTATATCTGCAATAAGAAAAAAAGATAGCATTCTTACTAAAAAGAGAGATGACATCATGAAATGTGTAGAAGACTTCTATCAAGAATTATATAGTAGTAAAGAACAAGTGTCTCCTATACCTATTATATGTTTAGAATTGCCCAAAATTTTGAATAAGGATGTGAGACATGCAATTAAATTTATGATGAAAGGGAAGGCTCCAGGTAATGATGGAATTATAATTGATATATTAAAAGAAGCAGGTAAAAAATTGGAATTTTTTTAGCAAATTGCCACAGCAACATCTAGATTACATAATGATAGTATGAAAATCAACATTGAAAAGGGTGTAAGACAGGGTGACTCCATATCTCCAAAACTTTTTACAGTAGTGCTGCAAGAAGTATTTAGTGGATTAAAATGGGAAACTAAAGGAGTGAAAGTAAATGGAAATTATTTAAATCATTTAGATTTTGCGAATGATGTAGCTGTTTTAACAAATAATGCTTTAGAGCTACAGGAAATGTTGCAGAAGTTATCAGATGAAAGTAGGACTAAAGATAAATGTTAAAAAGACTAAAGTAATGATTAATAGATTTTCTCAAAATATGAAAATAAAGATTGATTATGATGAGTTAGAAGAAGTTAACAGTTACAAATACCTTGGTCAGATTATTAATACAGATGGAAACACAATAAATGAAATTAATCATAGAATTAAACTTGGTTGGATTGCTTTGGTAGAAATAACTTGATCTTAAAAGGAAATATGCCTATGAGTTTGAAAAGGTTTTTAATAAATGTGGTTTGACAGTTCTTACTTATGGATCTGATAATTGGACACTTAATAGAAGAGCAATACAAAGACTTCAGGCCACTCAAAGAAGTATGGAGAGATGCATGTTGGGAGAAGAGATCGAAAACACAATGTATGGGTAAGAGAACAAACAGGTGTTAATGACCTCATTGAAAAAAGTAAAAACTGAAGTGGATTTGGGCTGGACATATTTCTAGAAGTGATGATAATAGATGGACAATTGAAATTTTAAACTGGATTCCAAGAGATTGTAAAAGACCCAAAAAGAGACCATATGTGAGATGGATGGATGAAATAAGAAAGTATGCAGGGGTGTTGTGGAGAAGAGAAGCTAAAGATAGGAAAAGATGCATTGAACTTGGAAAGACCTTCATCCTGCAGTAGATTGATAATGGTTGATCATGATGATATATGTAACTTTTATATGTTGATTATTTTCTTTAGTTGTTTTAAATAAATGTCATTATCCTATTATTTGAAAATAATAATACATCATAAATATATTTGAAATACGGGCATTTTTCATATACCTGGAGCTTAATTGTAAATATAGGGGATTTGAACCCAAACTTTCAAGCACTCTTCAACTATCCATGCTATCTCATACCACTGATACACATGACCACACACATGTAAAAAAATCACCAATATATGTATTTTGTGCTGAAGCAGCAATTATGAATTGGACCAGATTATCATCTCCCATACATATATATATAATCAGTGCTTAGTTTATATTAAGATAGCAAATGTTTATACTTTAATGGAGAGGCTTCAATCTATTCCAACCTCCAACTCTTCAGTCATCTATACCATTAAAAATCTAATGATGGAAAGCCCAAATCGCATGCTGATGCCAATATTATTGCCACACCCATGTTGACTTCAAGTTACTCTGATTCCTCATGTATTTTTTTAAATACAGAATAGGAATGGGCAGAATACAGGCTTGATGTGTAAATATTTGAAATACAGACATTTTTCATATACCTAGAGCTTAATTGTAGATATAAGGGATTTCAACTTCTCTTCAACTAGGCAGAATATCTAAACCAACTGATAAGGGGATATATAAATTGTAGATCAAAAGTACCAATGATGCATAAGGTGGCAAGTTTTAAATCTTTTTTGTTTCGGAATGAAAACATTACCAAAGTGATAATTTAAAAATATTGAGATATTTGCCAAGGAATTGCTTGATGTTGGTTATAAAATGGAACAAATAAGAAATACTTTATGTCAATCTAAAAAAAGTTATAATAATATAAAGGGAATAAAGATTAATAGTAAACAGTTGATATCTATTTCATTTATTTCAAATCCACAAATGAAATTTTTTAGGGATATATATAAAAATGTGTTTAATGTTTCATTCTACATTCAAAACAATATTAATAAATTAGTCAATAATTCTAAGGATGTCATACCTATCAAGCAGAAAAGTAATGTCATATATCAAATTTTTTATGATTGTATGCTATCATATATAGATGAATCTAGGTACACTATTAAGAAGAGATTGAGGGAGCATGAATTGTTATATAAACATGAAAAAATAAAAATAATGATGATTTAATTTCTCCTTCAGTTTTCTTTGATCCTGAAAAAAACATGTAAATATAAATTTAAATTTGATTTTGAAAATGTGAAAATTTTTCATGAAGAGAGAAACCATAATAAAAGAAAAATTAAGGAGGCAATTTTTATAAATAGGAATAAAATGCATTTAATAAATAGGCAATCTGCTAACATTAAAATACCGAGATTCCTGAAATTTGAATTGATGATGTTTGCTTCGCTTTGTTTTTGTTTTTTTTTTTTTGAATTTTAATGGCAGTTGAGGCAGGTTCAAGAAATTAACTGAAAGTACTTCTGCGAATTTAAGGATTGTTTATAATAGTTTGTTACCATTATTATTATTTTTATTGTAATTACAATTTTGTTTTAATTAATGGACATTTTATTTTTATATTATATATACACACTGATGTTTTAAATGTTGGTTTAAGAAAAAATTATTCCTTAATAATTATGAAAATTTTCCTCTAGCTGAGCATGCTTTTAGCCAATGGAGCTAGAATCATAGAACTCACAATCAGAAGTGGATATGTAGAATTTAAATGGAATATTAATTTATGTAAATTGATAATTTGAATATTCCATTTTTAGAAAGTTGTACATTGTTTTTTTTTGTTGATTGTGTGGGAATTGTTAAAGATATACCATGCTTCTTTTACCTTTTGCTTTTTGCCTCATGTTCATTGCATACAATGTTGATCTTTATGGGGTCAAAAATATGGTCCAAATCTCACTCATGCTCGAGAAAAACTGATTTGTATTTAGAGTCATTTTTTGCATGTTTATGCAAGTATTTCCATCGTGCAACTCTCATGGCAATATTTGCAAAAGCACTCCCCATAATATATAGATCTGCAGGGACATTATTGCATTCTTGTATGTTACAATTGGTTTAAAAAAATGAAAAAAAAAACTTTGTCAAATTAATAATATACTGAATGAATCAGATCAAAATCCTGAATTAGTATAGCAACTACATTATTAGAAAAATAAATGGAATAAGCAAAAGGAAAACAAGAAAGATCAGCAATTTTCAAATAATATTAAATAATAATAGGTAAGATATACAAGTTATTAAAATTAGGTAAATATGAAATTTAAAATGTTAAATTAAGTATAAACATAAATTAAAAATATTATAATAATAAAATAGTAACCAGCATTTAATAAATATGGCTGAAATAATATGTTTAATGATCTGTTAAATCAACTTTCACCACTGAGTGTCTATATCAAAGCATAACTGAGAAATAATTTGCAGAGAATGGCAGTGTTTCTGATTATAAAAGGTTGAACTAGGAGGTGTTAGAAGATTTGGATAATTGCACATTTAATTAGTAAGTGCCACCAATCTTCCAGAATTGAACACCTAGTATTTGTTAGAGGAAACAGTAATTGACTCATATGTTTATTTTATATGTGGAATTAATTATGTGCCAAGCTTCTTTGATTTTATGTTTCCTCTGATAAATTTTCTAGGCAAACAATATTGACAGAAGCAGGTATAAAAGTGTGACCAATGATTTTCTCATGTTCCACAAACACTGAGCTATATTATGTATTTGTTTTAGCTTTGTCATATAGATAAGTGTTGTGATATTTTGGAATTCCAAGTTGGCATGAGTCTCCATAAAGTATTTGCTATTGCAGGAGGGATAGGCTATGGAATAAACTAGTTAAGCTTTAATATCACTGTTATGCTCGTCCTTAGAATTATTAATGAGTGTGTTGAGTGAAGGAGGGCATTGATATTAAAGTCTTTAGAAAGGATTGAGGTTAATTTTGTATGGATGTTAGCGATAAAAGATATGATGATCTAGGGTTTTGGATTGAGGGTTTAAAATATGATACAAATTACTTAAAAATATAACCACAAACAATAAAGATTTTTTTTGCTTCAGACAGAGATAAATTGAGTTATAGCTTGGAAAAAGATTAAAAAAGCATCAACTGATATATAACATATAAAAATAAGAGAAATAATGATTTATAAATAGCATCTATTTTCTTTGATCCTGAAACATGATGTGAGTTTACTTTCACTTTCAATCTGGAAAATAAAGATTCTCCATTAGAAGATAAACCATAATAAAAAAATTATAGAATCAATTTTGATAAATAAAAATAGGGTCAGTGTGCAATTATTGAAGTTGAAAAAAATCTTGAATATAATATGTTGTTGTTGCTCCTGTTATATTTAAATGATTTTCAGTTGAAAAAGATTAGGAAATTATCTGAAAGTAATTCTGTAGTTAGGACATTTTATTTTATTTATAAATTTATGTATTAAATTAAATCTTTGCCATTACTGTAAATAATTTAAAAACATTATAACAATAAAATGACAGCCTGTTAAGCTAATTGCGCAGACGCTGTGAGAATGTTATTAATAACATTCTCACAGCGTCTGCGCAATTAGCTTAACAGGCTGTCATTCTATTGTAATTATAATCGCACGCAAGAAGTTATAAAAATAAATGTTTATTCATGTATAAACATTATAACAGAAAATAAAGTATAAAATTAATTTAAAAAACTAAGTATACTTTCATCATATTAGCTCAAATGTGGGGAATATTTTTCTGTCATTATTTATACTTATCATTCACGAGCCACACACCATTATTGACTTAAAAATTAGCTTGCTACATTTGAACAAAATTTTTATTAATTTACTCCTCACCATTAGGGTTGGTCAATCTTTTTAACTGGTAGGTCAATTTTGACTTTCCCTTTTCAATGAGGGCTATAATTTTTTTAATGAATTAAAAATAGAGTAACATCATTATCATTAATGACTGTTCCACATTTAACAACAGTTTTCCAATTTGCCCTGTAAATATTCTTTGTGATATATTTATATTCTTGAATTTCTTTTTAAACTCTGGACAGATTCATTCTATAGCAGCTAGACATAAAGTCTTCTTCGGAAAATGGTTTTGAATTATTTTTTTTTTGAAAGAATGTTTGTACTTTTTTATCAAACATCAGTCAGCTGACGTAACTTCTTTTCAAGTTCTCTATTTTTAATTTTTTTTCTTTTTCAGCAGTTAGTTGTAATCAGAATGTTTGGATAAATAATGCCTCTTAATATTGTCTTTGTTATTAATTGAAATACTTTCTAGACATATCAGACACATTGATTTACTATTTATTACTATAAAAATATGTGTTGGTCCATTTCTTTTGAAATGCATGTTTTTCTATGTCAATTTTTTTTATTTTACTTGGTGTAGCTAGCATTATAATAAATGCAGAATAATAATAATAAATGGAGTGAAATTTGAGTTTTATTTTTGCTAATATATATGTTCATCTGTGAAAATCACCATAAAAATAAAGAAAGTGTCATCAGAGTCATAGATTGAGTTCATAGTCAGAGAGACCACACAATGTTTTTGGAATTCTGATAGAATAAACTAGAACTATTATAAAGTCTGGATAGAGAAAAATATTTGCACTGTGCATTTAGATAGAAGTTTTATGCAGAACCAATTTATATGTTTTTGAAAATGTCCACAGACTGGATTGAGAATTTGTATGGACCAGAATTGGCCCATGAGGCAGAGGTTTCCCACTTCAGTGCAAGAGAATGTGATCTGACCAACTAACGAATGCTGGTTCAAAATGAAGTGTGCATCTTGGGAATCATAATTTTTTTACATATGTCTTTAGTCATATATTATGATTACATTCCTTCACAAAGTGTTCAAAGTGGATAGAAACCAGTCCTTACCTTGTGTAAAAATGGTGTAGGGAAAATTGCACTACAAAAATATTATTCATGTGAGATAAATAATAATTTATTAGGAAGGTTGTAAAATGATTATTGATTAAGCTATTTTCAGTTTATTCTGGCCTTAGTCAGTTACTATTAATGGTGGTTTATTTAAGATCCTAGAACTTGATAATGAGAATGTTGCCATGGTAACCAATTGAATATATTCTAGTGGTGTATTCATGGCATTAGTCATCAATGTTTTGGCAAAATAACATTTGTGTTTAACTATTTAAAAATGTTATTATATAATTATTGCAGTGATATAGAAATCTGTTTAATTAAATTAGAAATTTAATTACTTAATTAATAAAATTTGTTAATGAAAGAAATATTACAACAATTTTCTATATCACTAAACATCACATGATCACTATTTCATACTAGCACATAATTGTTATTAAACAATTCAAAACAAAGCAAAACTCTCCATATAGTAGTGCCATCTTGTGCTCTCAGATCCAAGGCTCCTCACTGATGAAAGCCACAAGCCAGAAACTAGTCTGGGGATATTGGATGAGTAGGCACTAGATAGGGATTTTATGCACAAGCCTCTGGCATCCATTGATTGCTCTTGTTAGCACAAGATGACACTACTATATGGAGAGTTTTGCTTTGTTTTGAATTTTCTATATCCTTGCAGCAATCATATAGTAGTATCTTAATCATTTGAAGACAAATATCATTTTTCTGAAATGTTAGTATAATTATATTTTTTAATATTTCAACCAGTTAATCATGAAAATCGTATGAATTACATATATATTGTATATATTTTTTCCTTTTAGCTATAATTGATTGTGAAGAACTAAACTGTACTCACAGCTGTGATGTCAACAATGGAATCTTATTTTGTAAATGTCCTGATGGTTTAACAGGAAATTTTTATGTGGAGGGTTGCCATGGTAACACTTTTTAAATTCTTATTTTAATATTATTAAAATAAAGAAATTATTACAATTGGTGAGTTGGAATCTTATTATCTCAATAAGTATTCAAATACTTTTCTGATTAGGGGGAAAAATAAAACATTTTAATTTTCACTTCAAACAAGTAGTTTTTTCTGGTGGACATTATCTTTTTTCTGCTAATTTTTTCTAGAGATATTTATTTCACAGGAGTAGTCTTTCCTAATGAATATTGTCTTCTGAATACTATTTTTCATTCTGGAAAGATATAACGATGCCATATAACATATAGAGTCAAAAACATGGTAAGCTATTAAACACTTGATATTTAAAATATGATCTAAATCAGAATCCACAATGTCAAGTCATTTCATTTACATAATCATTGTATGACATAATTATCTGAAGACATTTGGAAATAAAATGTTTCAGAAGAGATAACTAGATAAAATGAAGTCAGGAAAGAATACTTTCTGAATATAAATTCATAAAGATTATTATTATTATTATTATTATTATTATTATTATTATTATTATTATTATTATTATTATTATTATTATTATTATTATTATTATTATTATTATTATTATTATTATTATTATTATTATTATTATTATTATTATTATTATTATTATTATTATTATTATTATTATTATTATTATTATTATTATTATTATTATTATTATTATTATTATTATTATTATTATTATTATTATTATTATTATTATTATTATTATTATTATTATTATTACTACTACTACTACTACTACTACTACTACTACTACTACTACTACTACTACTACTACTACTACTACTACTACTACTCAATTATACTTAATTGAAATAAACAACTTCTTTAATATAAATACTTTAATCAAACCAGTTTTCATCTGATATTCTGACCTTCTCAAGACATATATATTAATAGAATTATATCATTACTTCATCTAGCATGATTATTACATACTAAATTAAATTACATTATATACTACCTATAATACTTCACTCACATACACTTTAATGCAAGTAATTTTCTTAACCTTGTTTATTTTCTTACAGTTTCGACTGTCCAACAGTCTTTGTCAGAGCTTAATCCGCCTCACAGTTTTAACCTTAATTAAAGATTTTTAAAATTTTTTAATTAAGGTTAAAACTGTGAGGAGGATTAAGCTCTGACGAAGACTGCTGGACAGTCGAAACTGTAAGAAAATAAAGAAGGTTAAGAAAATTACTTGCATTAAAGTGTATATGAGTGAAGTATTATAGGTAGTATATATGATTATATGAAGATATGCAAAGAAAGTGAAGGAGAAGAATAACTTAAATTACATTACTTATATAAATATACATATGTACACATATATACATACAACTCTATAACTCAACAATAATATCTAAAATCCATACATAAATTATAATCAATGCATATTACATAACTATTAAATAAATTCTTTACATTAATTAAAACAAATCTTAATATATATGTCATGAGAAGGTCTGAATATCGGATGAAAACCAGTTTGATTAAAGTATATATATTATATAAGTTGTTTATTTCAATTGAGTATAATTGATTATGAATAATAATATTACTGGAAACAATATTATGGACAAATTTATCATTATATATATCTCATTTGTCCATTGGTAAAGATAAAGATTATATATACAATCATATTGTTTGTGTAGTATTTATTATTCATAAAATGTTATTGAAATTCAAATTATTATAGAATTGGGATCACATAATTTATAAACATTTTTCAAAGATAATAATCATTAAAAGTTTTCCATTATTTTATAATAAACACTAATTGTTGTATTCAGCAGTGGTTTTCAAAGCATATTCTGCAAAACACTGGTGTTTCATGAATCTGCTTCATGTGTTCCACAAAAATGGAATTGTAGAAATAATAATAGATAGCTAGATGCTATTGTAGCCATGTATTTTTTTGATTACTGACTGTATCTACAAGTTTTGGCTGCGTATGTGCAGAATATCCAGTTTCTGTGTAACCTACATTGTCATTGAAATGGCCTGAATTTATACTATTTGTTATTTTCAAATGGTCAAGATGTAATAATTTCTGTAATGGAACTGTATGCTAGTGCTCCATATGAAAAATATTAAGTCAAATGTGTACTGCAATTCTACGAAGATTGAAAACCACTGGTATACAGTACCACATACCAGGTGATGTTTTTGGAATGTAAAATTATTTGAGTCTTGCTATGCAAAGTGGTATGATGACCATGAATAGCTACAAAGTGCTATTGATTGAGATCAATAAAAATAATACTATAGGTGCTTTGAAAAAAAATCCAAAATAATAATAAAATGTAAATTATAGTTAATGTAATTTATAGAATGGAAAAATTATCCGGAAGTTTTGATTAGCTCTACAATAATTTGGTGTTAGTACTTGAAGTTTATTTAGCTCTCTTTTGTTTGATTTACAGCATGTATAATACCAAATTTATTTACAGTCTTTGCTGGCAAGCAATATTGAAACAGTAAGATTCACATTTGAATCTTAAGTTTCACCTTTTCTATCATCTCTCACCCACCACTCTATCCTACTCAAATTTAAACTTTTTTGGTATCGAATTTTGTGTGTAGCAATATTAAAAATGTATAAATATATGTAAAATCCACCATAAACACACACACATTTCGATAACAAATTTAAAGCAATAGATAAAAGTAATTAATGTAATTTGTATTTTTTTAGTATATAAAAATATATAATTTTAATCATTTATTTTAAATTATAAAGTTCGTTATTTATTGCTTTGTTTAAATTTCATTTAATAATAATTTTAAAAATCTGATTGTAATATTTAATTAAAAGTAAAAATAATCGTATGTTCCCTTTTGTATTTGAAGTTTTAAAAGTAACGGTCAGTGAGAGATAATAGATTAATTAAAAAGAAAAATTCCATAAAATCTAATTACAAAAATGTAAATGTAAAAATAAAATCTAACCAATAGAAATGCAGCTTTCTATATAAATTAAACATATAATAATGTATTGATTATCCTCGGGGCAAATGATTGAATCCAAAATAAAATGTAACAAAAGTTAAAAGATAAGATCAAGAAAAGAGGCCATTTTGGACTTTCTAAGAACTTTCAGTTGAACTTTAGCTGTGCTCTCGATCAGTTGAGCATCTCCAAATATATATATATTGATTTACTTGCCACAGTATGCGTGAGTAGAAAGCGCCAAAGACTATTCTCCCTGGAGATGGTCAATTGTCTGCCACGAACCTATGCCTGTGCCTTCCATAAAATCAACCAAAAGGATCTGCTGCCCACAATCAGAAAGCTGCTGCTGCTATTCAAATAACTAAATCACCTAAATTCTGGAAAGAACTGCTACTGCTGGAATCATGAACAATTTGCTATTGACCACTGATTCAGAAAATGTCATATAAAACAGGTACCTGTTCCCAAGCTCTAGAGTACTCTACTAATATCATGCTATAGCTCATTCTTTATATAACTTATAAACTATAAACTGTAAAATTCTCATTTGTAAAACTATAAATTTAATAATTAATTTAGTATGTAAAATTCGTTAATAATCTAGCTTACCTAATTCTATCTTTCTTGGGTATGTATTTCTAAATTTTACAGTTATATTATTTAATTATCACATGCTTAAAAAATTTCTGACCGGACCTCGCCAAGTTTAAATTTATTTTAATCAAGATGGATGCCATCTTGTCCAGTGGCCTCTTAATATATTTCTTTTATATACTGTTGGATAGTCTGCTCGAAAATCTCCATAATTTTCTAAATGCTTCATTTATTGTAAGGCGGGGGTCTACTATTTAGCAAGTGGCTGACATATTAGTATTAATACTCACCCAGTCTACCTATTTTTTATATTTTAATAAGTTTTTAAGTAATAATTGCATAAATTACATTTCTTTGAGAGCCTCAAACATTCTTTATTAAATGTTGATAATGTAGAGCTGAGATATAAAAATATATTTTAATCTTAGCAGAATAGTCCATAAATTATACATGGGTTATGTTTTAGAGATGTGATGACCTATTAGAAGCCTTGGATGCTCCAGATTCTTTAGGATTTAAAATAATCCCAGTTGTCCTACAAAAGCTGACAAATGAATGTCCTGTAGGACTTGATGACCGTCACGCAGCCCGGAAGCAATCATGGCATGAACCACTTGCCCCTGATTATGCTTATGTGACATCTTATCTCTTTGGGCCTATAACAAATGCCAGCCTGTTGTTCTAAACTTATCCACGGCTTTGCAGTTTCAATATACTGCCACCCTTATATCGCTTTTCTAGACATACCACATGTTTCTTTGTATTAACTTTATTATTCAATGTATAACTCCATCTCTGCATTAGTGACATCATTCACTCTCAAATAAATTTTTGCCCATAGTAATTAGTAAATATCTTTAATTAAATAAATATATGTCCACCACTATGATTAATCCTGCTTTAGACTCTTGCATTGCAAAGGTATAAATTCCCAAAGGCATGCTCTTGAAATACTTGCTCGAGAATTTTAGGTAGCTCGATTATGTCAGCCAAATAAATGTATTTCTCGATAAAATATAATAGTATCGGAAACACCGTTACTGAGATTTAAATAATCAAATATTATTAGTTAAATGATTTATTATTAAAATGTTTTAAAATTTCAAACTATACATCTGCTGTTACATCTTTATTTATTCGATACCCATTCCATATAATATTTCCTCAATTCTGTAAACTCAAAAATAAATTCTTGATTCTCTTGCATCTCCCTGATCACCATGCCTAAAGAAGTATTTACTAATGTAGAATCAGATGCGTTGTTTTGTAGATTGTATTGTGGAATCGATAAACTATGTTCAAACTTAGTACTATGGGTGGCTTCTCTATCTAGATGGTGCTGCAGTTCTGTATGGTGGTCGAATTCTGCACTATGTTAATGAACCAGACGAATCTGACTATTACAATATATAATAAAAAATTACTTCCACAACTCAATATTTTTAATTACTTAATAATAAGTAACAAATCTATTTGAATTGACAATTATACACAGATACCAAATCTATGAATTTAACCCTTCAAGAAATTACTAGATTATATTGTTATATAACAAATTGGAGGTTAGAGAAAAATAATCATCTCTTTATTTGATAAAATAAATCAGCATTGATAGAACCAAAAGTGAGCATTATTTACAAGTTCATTTAAGTGATTGTTTGGAATTTTAACTTGTTTAGTATTAGAACTTGTTCCTTACAGGAATAGGTTTCTATCAAATAACGTCAAATACAAATAATATTTACAAGTAATGTCTCTTTCTCTCTCTATATATATATATATATGATTGTTTGGAATTTTAACTTGTTTAGTATTAGAACCTGTTCCTTACATGAATAGGTTTCTATCAAATAACGTCAAATACAAATAATATTTACAAGTAATGTCTCTCTCTCTATATATATATATATATAAGCAAATGTACTTAAGAAATAATTATTAAAGTTTGTTTTCATTTTTTTTTTTGTCATTTTCTATTTGATGTTCTGTAGAAAAAAATTAAAATCTTAGTTATGGACGGCAATATTTATACCGTACTCTCAGAGAAAACAATAAAAGGAGTTCATAATGCATTTTTAATGTCAAGCACCCAAATGTTTATGAAGAATAGTGAGCGCTGAAAATGCAATACAGGTGGATTAAATATTAATTTTTTCTTCATTGTATATGTAATTCTTTGGTGTATGCATGTCTCTTTATGAAACGGCTTTATTTCATTTAACTGAGTGCCTTTCAGTGAACACATCGAAAGTACATTCATTTAAATAAAGCAAAAAAAATAAAATAAAATCGGTTTTGTAAAGCATACACACATATGAATGCAAAAGAATTACACTTGTATTTAATATTTCAAATATTTCTCCAAATATATTAGTCCTGCTTGTAATTTATTACATGTCAATGATGTAATTATCGTAATTACAAATTAGTAGAGTCATTAGTCAAATTTCTTTCATACATTTTCAAGAAATAAAAAATATATGCGCTCACGATAATGTATATTAATTTATTTTTGTGAATGAAACAAATGTAATATTGACATTTGGGATTTGAATTTAAATGAAAGTTATAAATATTTTCAGATTCCAAATTAGTTTAGTTATATATATAAAGATGGCTGATTTGTAAATAAGTAGCAACCCCCTCCCCCCAAATAGTGATTTTATTAAATTGATATCAGCAAATATATCAAGAGAGAAAAATCTTAAAATCCTCATTACATGATATTTATACATGAAAATATCAGATCATATTTTTATGCGTAAAAAAGCTGTTAAAACAATAACAAATTTCTCTATATAATAGTGCCATCAAATGCAATCATAATCAGTTAAATGCTAGAAGGTTGAAATGGTATTGTTTTCATAGTTTTTATATAGATGTCCTTGTTCAGAAGCTAATTAATTTGCTTTGCGTATCTAAATATAGCATATCTATACATGCAATTTATAAATCAAATTTTATGTATCCAGTTCAAAGGTGTTAGAATAAAATGCTAATTCCATTTGCCACTGAGTATATCTGTAAAAGTGGCAAATGGAATTAGCATTTTATTCTAACACCTTTGAACTGGATACATAAAATTTGATTTATAAATTGCATGTATAGATATGCTATATTTAGATAAGCAAAGCAAACTAATTAGCTTCTGGACAAGAATCATCTACCTAAAAACTATAAAAACAATATCATTTCAACCTTCTAGCATTTAATTTCATTGGAAAAAATTGAAAGATTGAAATGGAGTTGGACTGGACATATTGTTAGAAGAGATAATAATAGATGGATAATTGAAATATTAAACTGGATTCCAAGAGATTGTAAAAGACCCAAAAAGAGACCACATGTTAGATGGATGGATGGAATAAGAAAGTGTGTAGGAGTGATGTGGAGAAGAGAAGCTAAGGAACGGAGATGGTTTGAACTTGGAGAGAGCTTCATCCTGCAGTAGACTGATAGTGGTTGATGATTATGATGATGACATACATTTATAAATAAAAGAACCAACATTTTTTAATTTTAAAATAAGCTAGTATTGTCACAGGTCAAAACATGGAGAAGAGAGGTAAATACTACCATTTGAAACATTGCAATATAAACTAACATGTGTTCTATTACTAGCAGTTGAATGTATTTGAAAAATTTAAATAAAATTTGAGCTTTTCTAAACATGTTTAACAATTAATTCTAGATGATGTAAATAAATCAACATTTAATTACAGATAAAATACCATCATTACAAACTTTTAGAAAATATTGTTTAGCGTATTATTTATTATTACTTTTCTAGCAATCCAGATAAATAAATCAAACTTTTGTAAAGTTATGAGCCCAATCGATTGGAAATTCAGATTATTTTAGTAATGGTTGTCTTTATTAATAATTTACTACTTTATATTTCATACAGGAAAGAGAATGTTAACCGTATTCTGTCCAATAAAATAACAGCAGCGAAAACTATCTTGTGTGTGTGTTTTTTTAAAGTAACTTTGATTCAGATATTTTACTCATTTCATAATGATTTTGTTTCTATAGGTTTTTTTCTCATGTGTCATAGAATCAGCCGGCCCAATAAATATATTAAGACTGTGTTAATAATGCTTAATGGTAACCGATTTGTTTACTGTAAAGAATTTATAATATATTTCGTATAATTTTCAGTCTTACGTATCCTATGAAGACCTGCTTTTAAGTAATTTTTATTAGTGTTATCCCTATATTGGATTGGCTAATCTCATGATCTATAAGTAAAGTATATGGTTTTCATATATGGTTCATAATGACTAATCTCTCGAAATTTAAATGTTAAATTAATACACACAGAAACATTGGAAGTGCTCTTCACTTGGTAAGATAAAGCTCTATAAATTAAATGGCCAAATATGGTTTTTAATCATTGTCTACATGTTCGTAAATTAAACAAACATATGTGTAACATCTTCTTATATGTGATATACATGTTCAGATTAATGTAAATGAACCACAACTATGATTTCTGGAATGGGAAGTTATATGTCTATATGTCTTCAATTTCTGATGATAACTAATGTCTTAATGTAATTGATATGAAATTAATTGCTTTTTTTATGTATACAAGCCTAACCTCCGATTTTGTTGACTGGTCTTCACTGAGATTGATATATAAATGCCCTTTTTTATAGATGGTTCTTATGGCTTGTGAATAAATTTTCCTTTTGAAAGATAGCATCAGCCGGGAAGTGAACCCGCCAATACAGGACAACTGCATGTAAAGCAGCTGTTGCTGACCTCTCGACCACCAATGCTTGACTTGTTGGTTTCTATAGTTTTAATAAAAAGAAATGGTAATGTTTACAAGCCAATTACTTTGACATCATTTGAGATTATTAGAAATAGATGAATTTGTATCATTACACATACCAGAAATGCAGGACACAGTGAAAAGTTTATAACATGATAATTAATTGTAAGAAAGTATGTAATTTGCTTATACTGAATGTTTTTTATATATGTAATTAGAGGGATATGAATTCAGGATTTTCTAGTTTATTCATCCTCTTCTCCATCTCAGTCAACAAATACACATAACTACGCACATCCCCAATATGAATAGACTGAAAAATTCTAGGTTGAAATCCCTCTAATTATATATATATAACATGGGCTATATACTGAAAAATTCTAGGTTGAAATCCCTATATATATATATAACATGGGCTGCAGAAAGGAGTTTTGCTATTAACTGAAAGGAGACCCTTTGATTCCTCTTGGAGGCCTTAAAGGAACCGAATAGGGCAAATTCCTAAATGTCCACTCCATACGTTCTTGTCATTGCAGCTGTTATTGCTATGTGATTATTCATGTAGTATACGAACATGGATGGGCTGCTCACCAACATGCATTAGCCAGCGTGGTGAGTTTATTGGCTTTTTACCTCTGAGTTTAAGATCAAGAAACACCATGGTCTTTCTTCTCAGTGCCTGATAAGGCAGAATGAATGTTTGTGTAAATGATAAATATTTTTCCAATACATATATACAATTATGACAAACAAAAATAAAGCATGGCCTTTATTCCCAGGAGGCTGTAAAGTCACCAGCCAAGGTAGCGGTTGGTGGCTGAAGGCAGAGGGTGCTAAGAATCCCCTGATTGCGGACCCAGGCTGCCATTTGATGATGACTTTTTATTTAGGTGCTTACAACTGCAGATCACTTTCAAGTGAAGGAAGATTGCAAGAATTAGAAGAATAACTCTCTTATATTAAATGGGACATTATTGGACTTTGTGAAGTTAGAAGAAAAGGTGAAGAGACAATTGATTTAAAAAGTGGACATATACTCTATTATAAAGGCACAAATATTGGAGATACAAGTGGAGTAGGATTCATTATAAATAAAAAGTGAAGAACAATATTGTGGAGATTGATGGTGTATCGGACAGAGTGGCAAGATTAGTTATACAACTTAATAGCAGATACCAAATGCAGATAATTCAGGTTTATGCCCCAACAAGTTCTCATAGTGATGAAGTAGTAGAAGATTTTTATATGGGTGTATAAAAGGCTTTTGATCAGAGTAAACACCCTTTTAAAATTGTTATGGGAGACTTTAATGCTAGAATTGGTAAAAAAATGAAAGATGAAAGTGCTGTGGGTAATTTTGGTTATGGTAATAGAAATGAGAGAGGACATAGACTTGTGGAGTTTGCAGAAAAAGAAAAACTTTATATTATGAATTCTTTTTTTGAGAAATATGTTAAAAGGAAATGGACATGGAAGCATCCAAATGAAGGTACAGCAGAATTAGATTATATTTTGACTAACAGTAAATACATATTTCAAGATTGTAATGTTCTTAATAAATTTAACACAGGAAGTGATCATCGATTAGTAAGGTGTAAGATACGTGTTAATGTAAAACTAGAGAGACAAAAATTATTAAGAAAAACAATATTTACAGTTGATATTCCTAATCTTCAGAAACATTCTAATGAATTTAAATTAGAACTTACAAATCGGTTTCAAGAATTAGTAGATTTTGAACATGATTCAGATTTGAATGAAATTAATATGAAAATAACTGATACACTTTTGAAAACTGCAACAAAGATAGCTGGTAGAAAGAAACAGCAATTGACCAATAAAATTTCTACTGAGACTAGAGAATTTATGAAGAAAAGAAGGAATATGAAGATATACAAAAATGATGCATTAAAAAGAATTGAAAATCTCGAATTTTGTAAAATGGTGTGGAAAAGAGTTGAAAATGATATAAGAAAGTATAACTGTGAACTAGCAAGGAAAGCTGTAGAAAAAAATAAAAGTCTTAAGAATGTACAACAACATTTTGGTATTGGTAGGAAATTTATATCTGCAATAAGAAAAAAAGATGGAATTATTACTAAAAGGAGAGATGACATCATGAAATTGGTAGAAGATTTTTATCAAGAATTATATAGTAATAAAGAACAAGTACCTCTTATATCTATTACATCTTCCAAACTGCCCAGAATTTTAAATGAAGAAGTGAGACATGCAATTAAATGTATGAAGAAAGGAAGACATGCAATTAAATGTATGAAGAAAGGAAAGGCTCCAGGTAATTATGGAATTATAATTGATATATTAAAAGAAGCAGGTGAAGAAATAGAAATTTTTTTTAGCAAAGTTATATACCAAATGTCTAAATGATAAAGATGTACCGGATGATTGGAAGAATGCAGTAATAATATTAATATTTAAAAAAAGGTGGTAAAGAAGATATTAGAAATTACAGACCTATCAGCCTTTTATCAGTTTTATATAAAATTTTTACCAAGATAATTACAACTCATTTACAGAGAACATTGGATTTCCACCAACCATGAGAACAAGCTGGATTTAAAAGTGGTTTTAGTACAGTAGATCATATCCAGGTATTGAAAGAAGTTATAGAAAGGACAAATGAATATGAGTTGCCATTATGCTTAAGATTTGTAGATTATGAAAAGGCATTTGATTCTATAAACATTTCTTCAGTGATTAAAGCATTAGATCATCAAGGTATAGATCCAGGATATTGTCATATTTTAAAGAATATTTATAAAAATGCAACAGCAACAATTAGATTACATAATGACACTGGGAAAGTCAACATTGAGAAAGGTGTAAGACAAGGTTACTCCATATCTCCAAAACTTTTTACAGCAGTGCTGCATGAAGTATTTTGTGGATTAAAATGGGAAACTAAAGGAGTGAAAGTAAATGGTGATTATTTAAGTCATTTAGATTTCGCAGATGATGTAGTTGTTTTTGCAAATAATGCTTCAGATCTGCAGGAAATGTTGCAGGAATTATCAGATGAAAATAGGAAAGTAGGACTAAAGATAAATAGTCATTTAGATTTCGCAGATGATGTAGTTGTTTTTGCAAATAATGCTTCAGTTCTGCAGGAAATGTTGCAGGAATTATCAGATGAAAGTAGGAAAGTAGGACTAAAGATAAATGTTAAAAAGACTAAAGTAATGTTTAATTGATTTGCTCAAAATATGAAAATAAAGATTGATTATGATGAATTAGAAGAAGTTAACAGTTACAAATACCTTGGTCAGATTATTAATACAGATGGAAACATAATGGAGGAAATTAATCATAGAATTAAACTTGTTTGGAGTGATTTTGGTAGAAATAACTTGATACTAAAAGGAAATATGCCTATGTGTTTGAAAAGGAAGGTTTTTAACAAATGTGTTTTACGAGTTCTTACTTATGAATCTGAGACTTGGACACTTAATAGAAGAGCAATTCAGAGACTTCAGAGCACTCAAAGAAGTATGGAGAGATGTATGTTGGGAGTAACAAGAAGAGATCGTAAACGCAATGTATGGGTAAGAGAACAAACAGGTGTTACTGACCTCATTGAAAAAAATAAAAGATTGAAGTGGAGTTGGGCTGGACATATTGTTGGAAGAGATGATAATAGATGGAGAATTGAAATTTTAAACTGGATTCCAAGAGATTGTAAAAGACCCAGAAAGAGACCACAAATGAAATGGATGGATGAAATAAGAAAGTGTGCAGGGGTGATGTGGAGAAGAGAAGCTAAAGATTGGAGAAGATGGATTAAACTTGGAGAGACCTTCATCCTGCAGTGGATTGATAATGGTTGATAATGATGATGATATATAACATGGTGTACCATTTCCAGTTTTTGTATTTAAACTGCCATTGGCTTTTAAAAAGTGTGTATATTTTTGACACCGTGTAAATATAGTATTTAATAAATAGGGTATATGAGCAGAGACTTTCACACGACCCACCACTATCCACACTATCTCATATGAGATAGTGTGGATAGTTGGATAGTGGTGGGTCGTGTGAAAGTCTCTGCTCATATACCCTATATACTACATATATAGACACAGGTATATAATAAGCCTGTGTGTTTCAGTTAGTATTTAATAAATTAAATGTGAATTAGAATATGAAGCGGCCTCTCATAAGTGTAATATGTAATAATATATATTGCATTGTTCAACAGGAGTTTCAATTGTATCGGCTCTTTAATATAATTAATTATATGAACGTTTAATAAATAAGGTAATACACACTATTGATATGAAGATTTTTTTTTTTTTAATATTTAAAAGAGAAATTTGTACGACTAGTTTTACAATAGAGTCTTATTTATTCCCATAAAAAAAAAAAAAAAAAATCTGGAGAGAAATATTATTGATCAACTTTCAAATGTTTTTCTTCTATCAGTGCCCACCCCATGTTAATTCGACCATACCATAACCATTCACCGTAGAAGAAATTCAGGCCTTCATTCCAACTGTAACATTCCAGCACTCAAACATCTTACAAACTCTCAAATAATAATGCAATTCGATTATTACTATGAATAAGATGAACTAGAGAGATCAAATACCTGGAACTTCATATATGTCAATACATTTCGTCCATCTTTTTCATACAAGATGTAGAGTGTCCTTTCTATCCATTTTTAATATCTAGTAAATGCGCGGACAATCCTTCCACTATAGATATATATTTTCAAATATTTATTTTTTATGAGTGTGTCATCTCACTTCCATCACTCTTACTTTCTCTTATGATGCATGTACTTTACAAACAAGTTTTATTTATCTAGAAAGCTTGATGTATCAAATATGTGTATCTTTATGTGTGTGTTGACAATCTAATATTTTAATTACTGTTCAATGTTTAATATGCATTTCCTTAAGTTTTATTAAGTTGAAAACAAAGAGAAGATAATCACTAATCATTAATAATATTAAAAACCTAAACACTGCTACAAAAATAATATAAATAGCAATTATTACGCACTAGCATTTTACTAATTACAAAGATACTTATCTATCTTGCTGCCCATTCACTCACCTACCTACCTACCTACCTACCCACCTACCTACCTACCCATCTGTCTGTCTGTCTATCTATCTATCTATCTATCTATCTATCTATCTATCTATCTATCTATCTATCTATCTATCTATCTATCTATCTATCTATCTATCTGTCTGTCTGTCTGTCTGTCTGTCTCTCTATCTGTCTATCTATCTATCTATCTATCTATCTATCTATCTATCTATCTATCTATCTATCTATCTATCTATCTATCTATCTATCTATCTATCTGATCTGTCTATCTATCTATCTAACTATCTATTTGTCTACCCGTCTACCCATCTATCCATCTACCCGTCTATCCATCTACCTGTCCATCCATCTACCCATCTATCCGTCTACCCATCTATCCATCTACCCATCTACGTGTCTATCCGTCTACCTATCTACCCATCTATCCATTCATCCATCCATATATCTATCTATCTATCTATCTATCTATCTATCTATCTATCTATCTATCTATCTATCTATCTATCTATCTATCTATCTATCTATCTATCTATCTATCTATCTATCTATCTATCTATCTATCTATCTATCTATCTATCTATCTATCTATCTATCTATCTATCTATCTATCTACCTATCTATCTATCTCAGAAGTAATAACTGATTTATTCATGGGAAATACAGAAACTCGTGCTTTATAATCATCATCTTTAAAATCTCTCATTTGCCTCAGATATATAGATGACACTTTTGTCTTACGGCAACATGGAAAAAATAAATTAGATGATTTTTTCTTAAATTTAAATATGTATCTTGTTATTAAATTTACAATGGAGACAGAGTCTGATGGAAAACCTTTTCTTGATGTTCTAGTCACCAGAACACCAAATAGTTTAAACTTTTTCGATTTACAGAAAGAATACACACAGGGACAGATATTTACATTTCCATTCTCATCATCACACAACTCAGATAGTTTCTGTAGCCAAAACTCTTTTAAGTAGGGCAATTAACCTTTCAGATAAGTCACATCTGAAAGAATGAATAAATCAGATTAATAGTGTTTTAAAGCAAATAGTTATAATTATAAATTTAAAAAAAAAAAACCTTATTTCGAGCCGAAAATGGACAAAATAGGAAACAAAAAGATGATAAATCAGCTATTAGGATTTGTATTCCACATGTAAAAGGAACTGCAGACAGTATTGGATGTATAATATAGATACTGCATTTTCTACTCACCAAATGATCAGCAATATAATACCCAAGCCTAAGGATTCAATCCCTCATATTCTCATGGTGCTTATCAAATCTCATGTAAAAATTGTAAAGCTTCTTACATAGGTATGAGTAATCATTGCATCAGTGTTAGGAGAGATGAGCATGCTAAAGCAGTTAAACAACATTCATCATCATCAGCACTCTCTATACTATAGAATCAGGTCATAAAATTGATTTTTCTAGTATCAGGATCATATGCAGTTGTGATAATCTCTACCAGTGCAAAATTAGAGAAGCCATTGAGATATTTAAAAGGCCAGATTATATCAATAAGCAAGATGATACATGCAAACTTCCTCCTATTTGGAAAGATTTTTTTAAAAAACATTCTTAATTTAACATTTTTGCTATTGGTGGTACTTTAATGTTATTTTTTTTCTCAAATCAGTGATCGTAGCACCTCTATAACTGTCTTTATATCTTTTACCACCCAATAGATGACTTGTGGGATCAAGTCAAAATGTCCAATATATGAATATTTAAATTTTTTAACATGGATGAACTCGCAAAATATGGCTTTTATATATGCAACCCATGAAAAGCTTCGTATCAACATATTTATATATAAATACAGTCTATTTTGGTTATACCATATATTATTTTATTTCCCAATGTTTTAATGAAATAACATTTTTCCTTGTCAAGTTCATTACATTAGCTTCTATAATGCATTTTTTTAGAAATTGGTCACATACCTACCTTTGTTATTAAACAATTCAAAACAAATCAAAACTCTCCATATAGTAGTGCCATCTTGTGCTAACAAGAGCAATCAATGGATGCCAGAAGGCTTGTGCATAAAATCCCTATCTAGTGCCTACTCATCCAATATCCCCAGACTAGTTTCTGGCTTGTGGCCTTCATCAGTGAAGAGCCTTGGATCTGAGAGCACTGCACCTAGATCTTAGGATCTAATGCAACTCTCCAGCACCCACCTTTTAACTCTATTTAACTACAAAACTATGAGAATGAATTCTGGGGATATTGGATAAGTAGGCACTAGATAGGGATTTTATGCACAAGCCTTCTGGCATCCATTGCTTGCTTTTGTTAGCACAAGATGGCATTACTATATGGAGAGTTTTGCTTTGTTTTGAATTGTTTAATAACAATTAGGTGCTAGTATGAGATAGTGATCATGTGATGTTTAGTGGTTCAATACCTACCTTTGATAATACTATAATACTAGCTAATTTGATAAAGTGTAATTTAGGAACTATGAGAAGGCAATCTACTGAAATATTGAAAAAATTAGATGATGTAAAAAAATCTGATGAAGCATTATCTATTAAAGCTTTGTGGAGACCGCTTATTTTATCTCTTTCATCTAAATTCAACTTGGAACCAATTAAAATTCTCTGGTTAATTAACCTATTCTGAATGATCATGCATCAAATATATATATATATATTGTAATGGGCACATACATACGTTACATTATTTTTTATTAGTAAACAAAAAAAAAAAGTTCGCCAATAAAAATTTCTTTTTTTAAGAATTAAAAATTAAAAAAAATCATCTTAAACTCATATATATATATAAAATCGCACAGATAAATAATTATTAAAATAAAACTTTATTAAAAAAGAGTAGTTTAAAACTAAATTTTCAGAAAAGATTTAGAGATAAAAATATATCTTTAATCTTGGAAAACACATTAATTAATCAGAAATGGAAATGATTGTGTTAATTAGTTATGTAAACTAGCCTTGGGCATTCAAATGTAAAAACATCGGTCAGATAGGAAAACAATAAAAACAAATAGCCAATGAAAGAAATCCATCGGGAAATCGGACCTCAGCGAAGGATCATCACATCGATGACGTAATGTCAATTCAATCCACAAAATTAATATAAAAGGACAAGTTTGAAAATTATTGACGGATTATTATTGAGAGAGTGGACAGAGGTGTGTTAGCACGGAAGTGAAGGAGAAGGGATTGAAAAGACGCACTCTTCAATCCCTTCAGTTTTGCTAAGAAAGAAAGAGAAACGAACTATCGTTTTTCTACATTGAGGACCAGTTAAAGCAAAAACCTCCGGATGGATAAATAAATCGGCCAACAGAATACCAATCTTAGGACGGCATGGGAATTCATGTTTTAACAGTCAGAATCGTCTATCTCGCTAACACACTGCAGAATTCAAACCCCACACATAAAACTGAACATTCTAGGAGGGATTGCCTTCTAGATATATTAAGTTCGAATTTAAAGCTCAAATTTCACAGCACCATCTACATGACAATGCAGCTGATGCCACTAATAGTATGACCTTTGACAGGTGCCTGGTGGTCAGGGAGAAACAAAAGACTCTATACTAAAAGAAGTTTGGGTGGCTAATTAATGTCTATGGATTTACAAAAGAAATGCAGAAAATATATATATAGACTGAGACAGTGATAGGATTCAAATAAAATAAGAAATCAAATTAAGTTTTAAATAATTTCACAAAATTTATTTATATAAATTATATGTATAATGCCACTGTCTGCTTATATGAGACAGGGACACATATTAAATAATTATTGGCATTATATTCCAATAAATGACAAAAAGGTTCTAAAGCAAAGTGATATATTCTATTCCTCGGTCTAATAGCATTACGATAATGTGCTTGAAGAGATAGGAACATGTGCGAGGTGCTTTGAGTAATTATACAAGTTTAAGAAAATATTTGAAATTAAGTGTTCTAGAATATTTATTGATTTTGAGAATAGCATGGACAAAAGCTTACTAAGCAACAAAGTGGGAATGTGATCAAAGCATTTGTCTGAGAATAATAATAATAGAGTTGCATTGGGAGGTCAGTTTTGCTGATAATGAATTTATTAAAGTTGGAGGGTGTGACACGTTTAAGTCATGGATGCTTTGTAAAATAAATATAAATATAAAACAATATTGAAGATCCGGAATAATTACGGAGGGCATCTCGCCACTAACCCGTAGGAAAGTATTTTGATGAACAGCCGAAACTTAGCGACTGGGTGACGATTGCGTTTAATTCCCAGGTGTGTCATTTGTGAACACACTCTGCCTGGAAACTGCAATAGCGAAAAGAGTCCTTGGAAAATTAAAACAAAGTGGTCTCAACAACCAATTCATTTACCAGCAATACGAGACTAGTGTATATAAAACATACTGAATGGGTTTTACTTGGATTAAGAGAAATGCCCAATCAAATTCCCAGAAATTTATTTAAAAGGGTCTGCACATTCTCGACGTCAATGATGAACTTTGTAATTAAAGTAGAACACGGTAATTAAAATAGGACAATGCATGCTTGCGGGTTTGAAAAGTAAGTATAGATTTATATACGCAATCATGCATTAGGGGACACATTTAATCATTAACCTCGCACATACTCTCATATTAAATTAAAATCAATAACATGTAGATTTTAAACTATGTGATTATATTATATATTAAAGAAAAGAATCACCCTCGAACGAGTGATTTGCAAGATAATAAAATTGGAAATTATTTAGAAATTTAAAATATGCCTTTATAGCGACGTCTTATTTTCAACAAAGGGAATAATTCACTTGGTCAAAGACGATTCTGACACATTATCATAATAAAATAACAGAAAGCTTAATAAATAGAAAATATTAACCCAAGGATAGAGAGAAAAATGTTGAGTATATTTAAACACGTTAAAGAAATACATAATGAAGTCATGTGAAATATAAGAAAAACAATTTTAAATAGCTATAGCATGTTAGTTATCACAAGAGCTCTTGGGTTAATTTAGGGTTACCTCTGGAGAAGCATTTTCAGGTAGATGTTCGCAGGTTTTATAATTCAGCAGCAAAATCTGGAAATGTTCATATTTTTGGCAGCAGCAGCAGTTCCAGGGTTCCCAGTGTGATAACTTCCGATGGTCTACGGCAGCATATGACCATTTCGGAGAGAAATAGCCTTCTTGCACTCTACTCTGTCATGTCAAGATTTACAAATTACTACTATAATTTTGGTTAGAAACATTAGACCTCAGAATGATTTCTCTTAGAAACATTAGAAGAAACTAGAGAACAAAAGAAAAACCTCCTTTTTATAGAAGAATTTAACAATAGAACTGCCCTGGAGCATTACAAAAATATCGGACTTATCAGCTGTAATTAAATCATCCGAATATCTAAAGGAATTCAACATTAATTAATTTCTTTTGTTACTTTCCTTGTCGACATTCAAATTACAAACTAGATTTAATTAAAAATTACTTTTATTAATTAAAGAAAACCTTAAGTGGACATCTGCTGTTTTTAGATAAACTTATATAACATTAACTAATTACAACATGAAATAATTAAACTATTGTCCCTCATTTATTTTAACAGAAATATTTGGAATAACATTTATTAAATTAAAGAAAATGATTTTACTTTTTAAATTGCAATATTTGAATCTATTTACTAAACGAATATTTACAAAATGAATTTTATTTTAAATCAAAATATATTACGATGGTAATATATTTGTAAATAGATTCAAACAAAATAACTTTAACAATTTATAATTTTGATATGTTTTAAAATGCATATCATAGTGTGTGCGCAATTACGATTTATATAACCTACTTTTTAATAAATCAAAATTATATAAACATATACATAATCTATAATCTTTTATTTATTTGGAAATGAGTTATATATATAATACGAGCATTGTACTCGTGGTTTAAAATTAGGTGGGATTTTCGGTATATAAGCGTATTGCAGACACACTACGATAGATTGGGGTTCAAACTAAGGTATGAGGGTAGGAAATAGGTGAGAAAAGGTGAAACAAAGATCTGCAAAGCAGACCTTACTGTTTCAACATTCATGGCAAGCAACGGATAAAGATGAACTGTTTTAAACTGTAAGAACTTTATAAATAATGAACATTAAATTAAAACTTTCCATATTTAAATGATTGCAATATTATCCTATCTGACCAACATTATTTATTAATTAGTTATAATTTTATTTAATGTATTTATTTTGTAAAATCAGTTCCATTTATTTATTTTTTGTTCTTTAAGTTTTATTATGATTTTTGCTGTGCGATAAATTAAATTATATAAATGTTAAACTTAAGTCAGGCGTGAATGGCTGTATAGATTTGTAAAGTTATATTAGGGGAGGATAATCTTAGGTTATTTGTGTTGTAGTTGAATTGGGTCAATGGATTGGATATATTGGTGTGATTAGTAGATGTAATATGGATTCGCTACGGGCAGAATCGCTTCATACGCCGCACACTTCCATTTGCCTATGGAAGGAATTAAAAGTCGGATACCGCAGTTCCTTTCTATGGAGTTTTTTTTTATTGCTCTTCTTCGCAGATAGATGTAATATTCCTATCTGATGAGAGGCAATTTCTTCTCTTAACTTTTTGTGCTGCCGTATTTTATTACATTGAATACATCGATATATCAGATGGATTGATGCCAGTTTGACTACGAATTTTAGCCTAAGGTTAAATAGGGATAGAATGTTTATTTTCAAATGCAAATCTATGTAGTCTATTCATACTCGACACTAAATAAAAATGCATTAAATTTAAGTTGGGTATAGAGGCTTGCATGGGTTCGTTACCGGTTGATTATGTTTTTGGTTTTCATATTTGATCAAAATATATAGACATTCGATAAATAATGATACCTTACGGTGAGTATCTAATGTATTTATTCGGATGTCTTTTAAGTTATTGTGTCACTGCGGTGTCTTATGATGAACACCCTGGGGTTTCTTGTATTCCCTGTGCAATTGACGGTATCAATAATTTTGTATTTTGATAGTTTATGTTTCTTTTGAAATGTTTTTGACCGTGAAATCTATTTAACCAATCTATACTCAACATATTAAAGCAAGCTTTTATAATCCCATCTGTGCGAACTTAATTAAAATGTAAACTTATAATAGTATAACAATTAAAATGTAAATTAAAATCTAAAGTAAAGTTAAAAATTTAAGTTAAAGTAAAAAAATGTAAACTGATTCTAAAATAATGTTAAATCTTATATATATATATATGTAAATAAATTCTTGCATGCTAATTACTGGCAGTGGCTTACTTTATTTATTTTTTAATATTGAAATATAATTAGATAAGATATGATATTATTAAATCTCTGCTACTCCCTGAGCTAGTGACTTGGGCTAATGACCGGAATCAAAATTTAAAAAAAAAAAAAAAATTTTTTTTTTTTTTACTTACGTATCTGCCTACTTTATAAATTTTTCTAGATTCAAATGCCTAGATGGCCTCCTGTAGTGCAGATCACGTTAAGTCTATCTCATCCGAATTGTTACAATATATATATATATATAAGAATGATTATTCTTAATTTAACTCTCAATATTATTATTACTTAAGAAAAAACAGTTTTTTATTAAGACATAAATTTTGATACGGATATATATTATTTCATTGAAATCTTAGAAATTTAAATAATAGACGATATGATTTTATTTTTATCATATAATTGTGAAAGTATTGATCCATATCTCCAAAATTTTTTACAGCAGTGCTGCAACAAGTATTTTATGGATTAAAATGGGAAGCTAAAGGAGTGAAAGTAAATGAAGTTTATTTAAGTCATTTAGAATTTGCAGATGATGTAGTTGTTTTGACAAATAATGCTATAGAGCTGCAGAAAATGTTGCAGGAGTTATCAGATGAAAATAGGATTAAAGATAAGTGTTAAAAAACTAAAATAATGTTCAATGGATTTTCACAAAATATGAAAAAAAAAAGATTGATTATGATGAGTTAGAAGAAGTTAACAGCTACAAATATCTTGGTCAGATTATTAATACAAATGGAAACCTAATGGATGAAATGAATCATAGAATTAAATGTGGTTAGAGTGCTTTTGGTAGAAATAAATAATAAGAGGAAATATGCTTATGGGTAAAAGAACAAACAGGTGTTACTGACATCATTGAAAAAAAATTAAAAGATTGAAGTGAAGTTGGTATGGACCTATTGCTAGAAGACATGCTAATAGATGGATAATTGAAATCTTAAACTGGATTGTAAGAGACCACATGTGAGATGGATGAAATAAGAAAGTATGCAATGGATTGATATTGGTTGAAGATGATATATATATATATATGTTAAAACGAAGATTTGCACGGGTTAAATATATAAAATACATATTTTGCGGGTTCATCCGTGTTAAAAACTTTTAATATAAATATACTGACATTTCGACTTGGTCACACAAGTCATTCACAGAGTTATAAAAGGTAGAAAGACGGTTGTAGAGGTGCTACAATCACTGATTTGAATAAAACGTTAAAAATTCCACCAATAGCAAAAATGTTAAATTTAGGAATGTTTTTTAAAAAAATATTTCCAAATAGGAGGAAGTTTGCATGTATCATCTCGCTTATTGATACAATCTGGCCTTTTAAGTATCTCAATGGCTTCTCTAATTTTGCACTGGTAGAGATTATCACATCTGGATATGATCCTGGTATTAGAAATCATATCCAGGATCATATCCAGATGTGATAATCTCTACCAGTGCAAAATTAGAGAAGCCATTGAGATACTTAAAAGGCCAGATTGTATCAATAAGCGAGATGATACATGCAAACTTCCTCCTATTTGGAAAGATTTTTTTAAAAAACATTCCTAAATTTAACATTTTTGCTATTGGTGGAATTTTTAACATTTTATTCAAATCAGTGATTATAGAACCTCTACAACCGTCTTTCTACCTTTTATAACTCTGTGGATGACTTGTGTGACCAAGTCAAAACGTCAGTATATTTATATTAAAAGTTTTTAACACGGATGAACCGCAAAATATGTCTTTTATATATATATACATTGTACCCTCACTTCCAGGAAATATAATATATCATAAAATGGGTCTAGCTCAGATAACAACCAATTACACTCAGCTAAAATGCATATAATTGATAATAAAAATATTCTACATTAATGTTAATTGTTTTACTAGCTCAAATTAATAAAATAATAATATGGTTTGGTTTATAAATTAAATAAATAAACATTTATTAAATCATGAGAATAGGAAGTGAGATACAAGTGGTAGTAAAGAATTACATTGAGCCAATATCCCACAGGATACTACCTCAATGGCATAAGAACACTATCCCCCCTATTACAATATCTCAAATAATAAATCTATAGCATTCTTACGACTTCGACAATAATTAATTATTAAGATTACACTAATAAATAAATCTTAATCTTTTATTTAAAATAATCTAGTTAAAATAATCTCAGGTTCTTAAACTAATTTAAGTATCAAAATTACTGTAGTAAAGCATGATAAGGATAATAATAATAATAATAATAATAATAATCTTCATTGTATGATTTAATCTTATCTATCTTCCCCGTTATAATTCTTATCAACAATAATAACAATAAAGAAATAATATAACATAATCTTTTATCTTTTATATGATACCGTAAATAAAATATGTGTTAATATCTTTCTGAAAAATATAATATATGTCTGGCAACGGATAGCATTATAACTCTGTGTAATATTATAATAATTAACTTATGATCATAATGATAATGTAAATGTAATTTCTTAAATAAATAATCTTAAGAAAATATTATAATTCTTAAATATTAATTTATTTATTACTGTGCAAACAATATGTTTTGATTCAAACCCTTTGTGGTCAAATATTTTGCAATGCGGATAACACACAAATTTAGAAAACAAGTTTAACAAAATTTTTATTACAATAAAACTAACAAATAATTTATTTACAATATTTACAGTTTTCAAATAAATCTTGCATCATTACAATTTTCAGTTTTTTCACAATAAACTAATAAAATAAAATATAAAAAACATTAAGTCTTCACTCCGACTTTTAAAATAATTTATCAATTTTACATGTTCATCTGAATTCTAATTATAATGATAATAATTAATCTACATAACTTTTAATATTATTTTCCATTAAATGTCACTACGATATGCTTCCTTTCAATACACATCAGTTATGAAGCATAAACAGAAAATACAAAAATTAATAATACTAATATGCCTCTCTTAATTTATCATTAATCACTAGCAATAATTTATCATGGGAATGTTGTTATTATTAAACAAAATATATTTATTTCGGTTCATTAACAAATGAATGGAGACAATTGATAATCTAATTATCATACATAATATTTCTTACTTAGTATTGATCTAATATGAAATAGCCGTAAGTATTGATGTATTTCTTTATTATTAAATAATAACTATGAAATATAGCCTCTGCTTTATCCTATACTGTTTTGTTTTTACACACTATCCATTAACAATATGCAATACCTATAAGTTTTTAAGATACTTAAAGTTATTCAAAATTCGTGAACAACCTCATTCATCATTTACATACTTTCATGAAATTTATTTTACCAAAATAAAAATATAGAAAATACTTTATGATTCTTTATGTTTAATTCTTTTTGATTCTCAATTTCATTTGCATTTATTCTTATCATCCTCCTAAGTAAACAAACCTATCTTATTTATTTCCAATAACTATCCTTAAACTCTAAAATTATCTATCATTTCCCATTAAAATACAATTCTGTGCAATACTTTAGAAAATTGTGATAGCGAATAGGATAGGAATAGATGCATAGGTATAGGGACAAACTAGAGTCTTAACCCAATAGTACATAGATTAGACAGTCATCATGGTACAGTGTATAAATAAAATGAGGCATGACTTATCTGTCCAATGACCTCTACTACAAATAACTATGTTCAAGCTATTACTTCAGCTTTTTGGAACATCAATATTCAATATAAAAAGTAAACACTGTCCACAGAAAATATACAAGCTACAGGGTTCCGTTATCTGTACCTGCATAGTTATTAATATCATAAAGATTATTCCTATTCCCATAACAAAAACCTACATTAAAAGCACCTCTTTGGTTTCATGTTTAAATTACTTCCAAGTCACTACCCTTTATAATTTTTTTTATAGATTTATCAATTTACATCGACAATAAGTCTGACAACATATTCAAAAATAACAACTAAAATTCACTTATAAAGATAACGATCTCAACTGATCAACAAGAAAAGGTTATTTCACTTTCTTATCAAAATATTCTTAAACAAAATACAAGTGATTATTATCAATACTTTAAACATCTAAGAAATATTAAAGTTCTTTACAAAAGAATCATATAATTATTCATTATCAAGTTGTATTATACCAGTAATATGGAATAAAAGTATGCATATTTTTATAATAAATAAATTCTGACTTCTATAAGCTTTATGTGTGTATAATGTATTCACACATACCCATATGTTCATATTATAAAATTACATAATACATTGATAATCTAAAAAAATACATCATAAAATTATTAATATTTACAACCATTACCTAAGTGATGATATCTACTTGTTAATCGCTTATATGCTGTCTTCAGTCCACAATCAAAATAAACATTGCATAATATACATTCATTCATACTATTATACTTAAAATATTAAACTCCTTAAATTATTAAAATATATTTTATAAAATTACAATATTATTAGTAAATAATTAATCTTTTATGTATCTATCCTATTCTAATTATAAATAACATTACAATTAATTCTAAAGATTAGTTTTTTAAAAAAAGTCAAATACATATCTACGTATAAAACTTCAATGATGAATGTTCTTTAAAAAATGTTTTTATTTCCTCAAAATTTCTTTTACCAACTCTTGAGGAGCAATTAAAACTCTCAATGCTTGTTGCTATGCTTTTTGTTTGAATGCGTGACGATGAGAAAACTCTTCACCGAAAAATGATGCATGCTCCATAGATTCCATTCAAACATAATAAACGAATTTAAAAAAAATAAATGAGAAAAAAAAAGCAAAGTTGATGTCTAGAAATCTGAAATTATTGATAAATATAATCACTGATCTGTTCTGAAAAAGTTTGTACAATAATAGTCCATTGTCTCTATTATTCAAAACAGTGATTATTGAAATTATTTAAACTTATAATCCTTTTAAAATAACACTTCAAAGTTTTCCTTCTTAGGATCCTATGCCAGCTTCCAGTGTCCTCAACATGGCAATATGAATTAGTACATCCAGATATGATTCTTGCGCTTTTTTTAAAAATATTTCCAGAATTCAATATTTATTCATTATCCATAATTCCATCGTATATAAGGTTTATTGGTCAGGATATTCATTATTACTTATCCAAGTATATGTCTTTCCATTATTAGAAATAATTTCATAATGTTCTCTTCAAAACAAAAAAACATTTCTGCATTTTTTTCACTTTAAAATAATATTTACTTTTACCTTACTAAAAGATTTTAAAGTTTTATCATATTATTTTTCATTTCTAATATGACTATCTTCCAAAAGAAAAATGCATTACTATTTTAAATTTTCTATCAATTTTCCTGTTCAGCTCTTCACACAATGTCCAATATATAATTTTAGCTAATAAAATAATTCTTCCTGTTAAAATTATTAAGACTATATTTTTAATTATAACTTTTACTTCCAAAATTCTTTTAAAAAGGTAGGTATTTCTGCTTGGTACTTCTATGTTTTATGTGACATTTAATTAAATTTCAACAAAAAGTCTGATAAGGGAATCTAGCTGCCTAGCACTGAATAATTTAGATAATAAATCTACAACTTATTTATAATACTCTCTTTGCTAAATAATTAAAGTGGTACACTTCTTGGTTTCAAATAAATTATTAGAGAGCTATTATAACACTGAATTGACTAATTTAAAGCAAACTTAAATTAACAGAAGCAAAACAAACTGACAGAAGCCAATTTTTTTAAATAGAAGCACATTGAAAATAATTGAGCATTGGTATTTATACCCAATTAAATCAGACATCGGATTGGTGGATTAAACTTTCACCTGATAGCTTAATTTACATATAACTTTGATATTACACAATTAAAATCAAAAATAAAATTATGTCTTATTCTTTATTAAAAAATATTACTTAAAATATTAATTTTAAATTAATTTTTATACTTTATTAAAAATAACTAAACACTCTAAAATGACTTTTAAAAACAATATTTTATCAATTTATCCCACCTTTAATTTTTAATGTATCTATTTTCTTTAAAACCAAAATATTTAATTTTTGCTAATTACATTCGTTTTAAAAACTATTTAAACATTTTATGACAACTAATTTTAATATTTTCTCTTGTGATAAATAAATCAATATCTTCAATTCTACAGTGTAATTTTAAGGTAATATTTGAAACTTTGTTAACAAAAACACTAGTAAGCACGCATGTATAACTGCATACATGTTGCATGACTTACAACTGAGACAGACTGTATCAAATTCTGTCTGGGAAAATTAAATATTTAATTGCAACAATTATTATATTAAAAAAATAATATAATAATATAATTTAGAATAATAATTTCGATACCATAAAATTAAATATACATTTTTCTACCACAAAGACTATTTTTAAAACATATAATATTAAATATAATTTATACTATAAAATATAATATTTATTTAATTTTAAGCAATTGCTTTTAAAATTCAACTTTTAATACATACTTTAAAGATTTATTATCATATTATTTTATTATGGCCAGCTTTCCTAACCATATACAATTCATACGTTTAGCTTTATTTAGCTGTTTTAAATTCATTTAACACAATTTTAGGCATTAAATATTTTCATCTTACTTAAATTAAGCTTTTTAAAAAGATTGTCAGCATTACATAAGTCATTATACCAAGAGAACACATTTTAAATTTTTTTTTTTTAGTAAATTGATATAATAAATTTATTCTGACCTAAAGAATAGAGCACAATATATATATATTGTAACAAATGGGGTTCGAATACAAGCATATGTAATATATTACTAATTGCGAGTGTTAATGTTGAGCGACTATATACGAAAAGATATATATGTAAATAGTCATTCGAACCCTGTTACAAAGAGTGTGACTGTTAGGTAGGTATGCGTATATAAATATATTTGTATATGTGAGTATAAAATGTGTGTATGTATTAACAGTGATGGTTACAAGCAATTATATACGGAGCTGTATAAGTTGTAATTGATTATTCGTATATATTTTTATCCGTTAAAATTTTTCTTTAAGTCTGGTTAATAATGTTGTCAGTAACACGTGTTTTCTTTTGCTAATTAATCTTTTGAACATATGAAGATAGAAATAGAAATAAATCAGTTGCTGTAGGCGGTTTAGTAATAACTGGCATCAAGAAGTCCGAAAACGAGTCAGGTGGGTATCTTTGGAAAACAATAGAGCAACGGGACAGTGGCATAGGGATATTGGAAAAAAATTTTACAAAGTTAAAAAGTGAAAACAAAAGAACTTTTTTTTTGTGGGCTCGAGAGGAGAGAAAAAAAAAAAGAAAAAAATGCGGTTTGGACTACGGAGTGTGTGGACATATAAAATTTTCTTAAGAAGTTTATTAATATTTCTCACTCAAAATGTTGGGGTAATTCAACAGCGCTAGTTTCGTTAACCGATCCAGTGGACAGTTGTCATGGAACCCATCTGAAGTGGACCTACGAATTTCGCTATACAAAAGAGTTCTTGTTCATCAAGTGTAATGGCGATGAAAGATCTATGAAATGGGACCCTTTCATAAAGTGAGTGAATCATCTACTCCACCTCCAGAATAAGCTATTCGATATACCATATTGGAAATCCTTGCCATCCGTTATATCAACCAGACCAGTATTCGTGGAGAATTATAAATGTGGACTTGTCTTTGACCGTGTGAACAGTCGACGGTACTTAAGGTAATTGACGTTTACGCTAAATATATGTTCAATGAATGCGTCTTGGTAAAGAAACTAGTGTTACCTCAATATTAATTGCTATAATAAATCTCTTTTAAATTAAATAAAATAACAACTTTAAATAAACAGCTCTGATGTATAATTGCACTATTTTGATGTGTATATGAATTATATATGTGTGTATCAGGGTAAATGGGCTGTGCGCTTGAATATTGATATATTTATATGCGTGGATAAATGAGATTTTATCGGTATTAAGTATGGTAATAAATAGAGTGAATTGTATGATAACATTCGGGTTGGGTTATTAGATTTATAACGGATAAATTATCGGACAGAATAGATAGACACATAAGACTTAGTTGGGTAGTGTTTGGCTTTGTTCTCTAGTTAGACTATAGTCCCCAATCCCTGAGATTGAGCTGGTATGGATGCGCTACCATAAATAGAGGTATATATATATTTCCAAACCCTTATTTACATTTTCGATGAGATAATTCTTATCCATGTGTAAGATTGGCACGTGAGATGGAATCAGACCATGCTCACAAATATCCTCACTCGAAGCTACGGGTAGAAGCGTACAATGGCGATATAAAATATAATGGGTGGTATTATAATATATATATATATATTGGTTTAACAGTAGATTAGTAATTATATATTTTAGAAATCTCACTCTTATTCAGATGGGAATCTAGATGAATTTATGCTTTGAAATTAAAAATATCTAGAATAGAGATGTAGCATGGAATACTGTTAGTTAATGAATATATTAAATGTAATTAATTATTGAGAGTCATAATGCTATTTTAGTTAACAGACTCACTCAAATATACAGTTGCTGACCTAGATCAGAACTATAAATCTGTGCATTGACAAAAGGCATTATATTGACATTGACCTTTGATACCTGCTAATTACTCTCTTAATACAGACATAAGATAGAGTAATTCACTGATATTAATGTATATATTCAGTGTAAATCATAACAGATAATTTCTGGTTAACTAAAATAAAATTTAAAATCAATTACAAGGATTTACTAGGACTTATATTCATATATTTGAAGTATGTCAGTAAATGTACATTGATTAAAAAAATTTAAGATACATCAGATTACCAGTGTAAAACAGAGTTGAAATGGTGAAAGAATTTGAGCATATCAACACCCATGTAAAAATTATATATATATAGTTGTTTTTTTCAAAACCTATTATTTGAACATAATAAAAATTGATTAATAATGATTTAGATATTTTTCAAATAATTGTTGAGAATGGATGCAAGCTAATGAACATATTTGAGTAACACAGACAAATATTTCCTTTTCAATTAACATTAAATCAATATAAAGGAAGCTTTAGTTAAGTTATTGCTAAAATTCATATTAAAACTTTAATATCAAACTGACCATTGCAAATCTATTTGAATATAAATTGAGTTGTTTTGTGTGATGTGATATCAATTGGATTCCTGAGCAGCTGATGATGTCATGTTTGATTGCCAGAAATGCATGTTTTGCAAGGATTAGTTAATTTTTTTCAAACATGATTATTTATAAGATTTTAAGCTTTTCTAAATTTCTATAGAGGGTATAAATAATGTTATACTATAGATTTGTATATATAAATAATATATCACAACTGATGTTAACTCTATAATGTATTTATTAGGTCAATTATTTATTACAGAACTTAAAGAAAAGATAGTAAGACCAAGTAGATCATAAAAAAAAGCCAGATGCATAGTAAAAGAAAAAAATAGTCTAACTAAGACAGAATATAGAGAATATTGAGAATAAAATAAACAAGACTTTTAGTTGAGAATATTTTCATCAGTGAGGATTTATTAAACTTCATAATTAGTAAATATATTACTGAGTTAACATTAGTTACAATAAATAAAGATTATATTTCATATTATATATATATATTTGTTTGAATTATTATTATATGATTTAAAAATAGACATTTAATGGTTGTAGTTATATATATATATATGCACGCACACACTGAAGTATAATATTTTTTTTTAAGCTTATTTGACTACTTGTTCAGGAATTGCTTGTCCCTCAGGTACAGAATGTATCAGCATAGGTGATTCACTAGTTACATGCCACTGTCCTATAGGAACTTTTGGATTTCTTTCCACATCTTGTATGCGTAAGTTAATTTTAAAAGCAGAATATTTTCAACTATAAATGGATAAATTAAAAAATAATTAAATATGAAATAGCAGGAAAAAAATAGAAGCTAAATATTTCAATATCTTGTTAAATATTAAAAGAAAATAATTATGGGACTAATTTAATTTACTAAAGATATATATATATATATATGTGTGTGTGTGTGTGTGTGTGTGTGAAATTAATGTTTATTAGATATAATTACTTAATATTAATTTTTTTATAAATGTATTTTAGCCACAGAAGAATGTACTGATATTGAAAATAAATGTGGAGATAATACATTATGTACTTTTCATGGCACTAATTGTGAATGTTTACAACATTATGTAGGAGACCCATATAGTACTGTTGGCTGTTCAAGTAGGTTTATATATATATATATATAATGCATTAAAATTTGTAACAATTTATTTTATAATAAATTATACTGTATATATATATGTTCACATACCTTTCCAAAGATAGATTAAGATATTTAGACAGTAGCAATCATTTGATATGTTTAGGTTGGTTCCTCTTTATTTTAGCATCTCACTTGTGCTACATCAATAGAGTTAAGCCTGCGAATTGCAACATTATTTTTGTCAGATTTAAATGTAGGTGTAAAATCTGACTGAAACTAATTCGTATTTGCAATATCTCACAAATGCAATTTTTTATTTTTATTTTTATATTCAGACATAAAAAAGGGTAATTTGTCATAATGCTTAGTGCATTCAATTCCAAGCCTATGGTTTAAAGTTTGAACCCAACCAAAAGTTGGATTTTTTTTATGTTCCACGCAATCCTATGATATTCTTCAGGTAACTCTTCAATAGTCAGTCACTATCCTATTATTGATCAGATAGTGTATTTGCATATTTAATTTAGTAATATAGATTTTTTTTGGGTAGGCTATAAACAAATTATCACAAAGAAACTGCTAGAGATTCCATTCAATAAATAGATTCATTTATGCCTTTATTAAGACCTTCAATTCTGCCACTATAGCTATATGTTTGACAGTCATTAATAGTGTAGTTTATGGTTTGTATTTGTCCATATTTAGATAGATCAGTGGCTGCTAAATTCTATTTATGAAGCAGAAGAATGTAGTGACAACAAATTAAATCTGGATTTGTTGAAGAGACTTTAATTGCATTTAGGAAGATAAAATCTGGATGACTCTATTTGTTGGATCTGAAAAGAAACATTATTTGGAACTTATAAATATTCAATTTTTACACCAAAATTCTTCAATTGTTATTCAACATTCAAAAAGAGAATCTCGATTCAAAAGGAAGCTTATGTGGTGAATTTATATTCTCTGTTATTGATAAGCCCAATCTTATTAATGACCTTTATACATATCTCATAGAGGATCATATTATTACCATTTCATATACTTACACATGCAATTAATAAGAGTACCAAACTTTCTGTACAGTAGTGCCACCAATTGCAAGCCTTCATAATCAATGGATGCAGGAAGGTTTGTGCATAAAATTCCTATATAGTGCCTACTTATTCAACATCCCCTGATTAGTTTATAGCTTGTGAGTTTTATCAGTGAGCAGACTTAAATTTGAGAGTAACATATCTAGATCTTAGGATTGCAACCTTCCAGCAGCCAGCTTAAATCTATTTGGGTTAATTTATAAAGCTAGGAATTGAAGTTGCAAACAGCATAATGTTTCCAACCCAAGATCGTTTGCTTGTATAATCATATAGATAGAGAATTTATGCAGAAATCTTCTTGCATCTGAAAGCTTGCACTTGATTGCATTATTGTATGGAGAGTTTAGTACTCTTATTAACAGCATGTGTAAGCATATGAATTGGTGGTCATGTGATGTTTTCATGGTTTTATAACTATTCTGCTCAAAGGATAATGGTGCCTGTGGTTTTTGAAAACCAAAGACACCAAAATGTATATGTGCTGAACTGAGTTCTGATCTGTATAACTATAAAAATGAAGGAGCTTGGGTTGGAAACATTATGGTGTTTTTCATTTTGGGTTCCTAGCTTTATAGTTAACCAAATAGGAAAAATTTGACTGCTGGAGGATTGCATTAGATACTAAGATCTAGCTACAGTGCTCTCAAATCCAAGTCTCCTCACTGATGAAAGCCACAAGTGAGAAATTAGTCTGAGAAAGCTGGATGAGTAGCACTAGATAGGGATTTTATGCACAAATTTTCCTGCATACATTATCTATGAAGGCTTGTACTTGGTGGAACTACTGTATGGAGAATTTGGGAATCTTATAGAGAAATATGTGAAAGAACAGAAAACTACTAAAAATAAGTAAACTTAATATGCCAATAGTATTTTAATTTATAATATTCAATTGAATATCAAGTTGTTTTACTGTGGAAACTTTTTATCCAAATAAACAATGTTCATAAGCTGTGTATGATAATAGAAAACAGTCCATAAAGTTTTTCCATAGCAATTGCAAATCATGTTAGTTGACATTCAAAGTAGGCTACCACTAAAAAAAATAATTTGATTTAACTTTAGATAAATAAGTGAAATAAATTATACTATGATCTAAGATTACATGAATATAGTATGGGATAGGATTATATTTGTCTATTATTGCAAAAGGTTATATTTAGATTATAAAATGCCCCATATGATTTTAGATAGAAAATTGAGCATAGTGTTATTATTGGAATAAAAATAAAGTCTTCGATTTTTGAAAAAGATTGGTATCTGGTTATATTATTAAAAGCCTTTTTTATTTCAAGAAATGATATCTTTGATGAATTCAAAGCAATATCATCAGCATAGATGATTATCATGTATTCTGAAAGATCTCTGATGAATATGTTAACTAAAATAAGTAAATATATTAAATTTAAGCGTAGACAGATAATATATAATAATGTGAAAGCTAAACACCTTCAAACAGATACTCTTTAAAAATGCTTATGTGACAGCCAATTAGATGGAATAATGGCATCACATGGGACCCTAAATTCTAAAACACAAGCCAGAACTATTAGAAAATCGAATCCTGAACAAGATCATTATATTATCATTTAGAGTTATTTAAACCTTTCTACTAAACATAATTTTATCAATTAAATTAATAAATTTGTAGTTTTTAAGAATTTTAGAAACCTTTTAGAGCATTTTTTCATCTAGCATTATAAGCTGAGATTATATCAATAAAGATAACACCAGTTTTTAATTTATTTTGAAATAGCCTTTTTCTATGTGGTTGATTAAAGATAAAACTTATTTACAGCAGCTTCTTTTTGGTCTAAACCTAACTTGGTTATAGATAGCTGGTTCTCTATGACTATAAAATTTTTTGTTAATATGATTCTTTCAAAAAGAATAAAGGGATTACATAATAATATGTTTGGAAATAAATTTAAAATTGACCCAAATGGTGTCACATGTCAGAGAATTTGACCTTCAGTTATGTCACTTATCAGAGAATTTGACCCTGAATTGTATCACTTGTCGGACAGCCAGTCTCTTTAAGATCTGAGATTCAAGTATAAATGATCATTTTGTACTTGTAAGTATTTGAACAAAGAGAAAATGATGATAAAATTACTATTGAGAGTACATAAAAACAAATTTATGTTTAAATTAACTGTTGAATCTAATAATAATTCTCTTATATATATATGTTTCAGAAAAATTTTTGAGCTGTAGTGAAGTAATTTGTCCCATCAATAGTACGTGCAATCAACAAACTGTGAAATGTGAATGTATTCCACCATTTGTTGGAAATCCTCTCAGTGACACTTGTTATTGTAAGTGAATTATTTATATATAATTATGTTAATTCAGAAAAAGATACACTACCTAAATAGTGTTTAAGAAGGTTGCCTTGACAACAATTTGAAATTGTTGATTGTTATTGATATTGGAACTGTCTAAGTGTTGGCTGGTTTTTAATGATATATATATATCATAATGCTAGCAACATATATGTTATGAAACAAACATATATACCAAAATTACATAAATATAATTTAAAAATAAATGATTAAATTATAAATAGAAATGAAAATAAAAACAAAATGTAATATGTTTTAGAGTAGTTTTCTTTTGTTTTGAGAAACATAATTTTGGATAAGCAAAAGATTGCAACATCTTTTTTTTTTTTAAAATAGAAAAGTTTTAGTATTGAGAGCAGGTGGGAAAAAAAATCCAACACAAAAAGATTTAAAACCCATCCTCTCCTTTTTATAAATTAAAAGAAATTAAAAGAATAAAATGTATAAAAATAAGTTAATATAAAAAATCTGAACAAAAATTAGGTTGTGAAAAAAATCTTGAAATTAGTTCAAAAGATTATTGGTTGATAAAAAAAAACAAGGTAAAACTGATAAATGAATTAATTAAAAAACATGTAAACTGCCTCATAAAAGTGATAGTAGGTTAATCTAAGAAAAAGATTAGATAACATGCAATTTAAAAGATAATTAAAAACAGATTTAAGTTAAAATCAAACTTAAAAATAATGATAAGGAATTAAAACAAAATTTTCCAATCCACATAGCTATATTTATTGATGTGAATATTTAGAAGACATTCATTTTCTTTTGATACCCTATTATTAATAATTCACTCCCCCAGAGATTTTATATATGTTAAATATTTTTATGGATTTATTATGATATAAACAAAGCAAAATATGAGACTCTTTCTATATAAATAACTAGATATCTTTACTTAGGAGTTAAACAATTTTTCTTTAGTATCCTATAATAGCTATTTTGTTTCCAGTATAAAGATATATTGAGGTAAAGATATTTCTAATTATTTACATGGAAGTAGTATTACACTATTGCTTTGTTACTATCATAATAAATTCATAAAAATATTTAATTTTATATGCATAGATATATAGAACAAAAACCAAGTCTTACATATCTTTGCATGTATGTATCTTTTTCATAAGATGACTATTAAATTTATTAAATATTTTGATACATATATAAATTTTCTTTCCAATCTAAATGTTTCATAATAACAAATAGATTAACTATTATTTATTTTATCAAATATCTTTCCAATAGCATTAATAATCTTTCTTTAATTATTTTTTAAAAAATAATTTTTGGTGCATTATGTTTAAAATATGTGAGATATGTGTGCATGAATATATAGTTTATGACTTTGTTTATATAGTTATTGCAAAATACAATTTAATTTTTTTCTTTATTATTCTCTCTTTTCTTTTGGAATTAGAAAAGCAATATTTATTTATAAGTTGTTGTCAAACAATGTGTGTGTGTAGTGAGAAATTGTGATCTGAATCTTCTCATGAATACAGGTTTAGCATGATGCATCTTAAGTGGCATTTATATTTTTCAAATATGTTTTCAAGAATTTACAGTGAAGTAAAAGTTTTTAAGTATATTTATAAAAGATATTACATGTGGTATAAAGGATCAAGTATTCTTTACATTTATGTTTAATTGAAAAAACATTTCCATTAATCTTTAAGTGAAATTTAACATTTAGGATAGTAATATGATAATGTCTATCCGAATAAAAGATTAGTAATAATTATTAATGTGTGTTGTCTGAAGTGAATGGGTTAAAGTTGTGAGTGGAGAATATATGTATATTCATGAGCAACCATGATTAAATCTGTCATTTCCCTGGAAAAAATAAAAGGAAAAATAGATGTGGTTTGCAATATAAGCAATCCATTGGCATATGTGGCATATAAGCCTGGTGTTCTGCTTGATTGACAGTTTACAAAGCTACCTTGTAACTTTTTGGCAATATTTTCTTTGGATTAAAATTTTAAACTTTGATTAATAATAGATTCTACATGTAGTTTATCTTCAGTTTAATAAAGTTGTAAGTGATAAATTTGAAAACTTAAGTTTCTAGATCAAAAATCAACTAGTTACTCCTAGTACTTAAATGTCACATGATCTGAATGAATAATCATTCAATTTTTTGCTTACATTTCATAATAAAGACACTAAATATTCTATTTATTTAGTGTTATTTTGAAATAATTTAAAACATAAATGGTATTAATCTTTGGAATAAACTTCTGCTCAAGTTGACAATAAAACCTGTTTTAAAAAATCTGTTAGCATTTATTCACTCCATTTGCCATCCTACAAAGATGTATGCTTACAATAGCAGGTTTGTTACATCCAAATTCAGAAAACATACTGATTTAATTTACAATATTGATACTATATTTTTAAAATATTACAAATCATTTATAACTAAAAATGTTCCATTGCTTTTATGTTATATTTGTAGGGGAGTGGGCCATGGCTAACTTTCATACAGCATAATAGCCATTCTGAGTCTATCTTGCACTTTAGTACCCAAGTCTATCTTTTTACTTAAAAACATTTTTAAAGGAATTGGCAGTCATCTAAATTAAAAGTTGCAAATTTCTAATAAAGATACACTCTTAAAGAAAGAAAAATTTATTAATTATACATTGATCCTGCTCATAGCGGATAGCTGTTTAACAAAACATGACTAAATTAAGTGGATAAGCTAATGCCTACCAATCGCATGTATATATCTTTAAGAGTAAATCTAATTACCATAAATGTCCCTGGTTTAAGTTATTAGAGAAATATTAAAATTTATACCTGTGAGTTAAATACTCCAATGAATCGCACACACAATTATCAAAAATTACTAATAACATATATACAAAAAACTTGGCAATAGCAAAGAATAAATAGAAAAAAAATCATTAATAAGAAACAAACAAACAAAAAAATATAAAAATATAAATGATTTTACTTCCCGAAGGCTTCGTTCTTCTCTGGGCTAGGGGCTTCTGAAGGAAATACATAATCTGCCAAACAGGTGATTGCAGGTGTAACTTTCATGGAGGGTTGGCAAAATTGTTCATAGACAGATATACTTTACAGGAGCAGAAAGTCACATAATTTGGTGGCTACATCGAATTTGAGTAGTGCAAATGAACCGAATTGGATCCTCTACTTTATATTTGTTTGTGCAGTACAAATAAATCTTGATTTTATTCTTCCAGTGATATCAAGCTTCAATTCAGATTTAACATAGATTTCAGCTACTTTCTTTTAGCTTTTGTGCCATATTTTGACTTCTTTGGTTTCTAATGCAAGAGTGCTCTGGTTAAAATTGTTGGTATCGACGAAGTTATATTATTTTGGTTTAAAAATTTTGGAATTTCTCTCTGTCATATTTCTGTCCTTCTTCAATATCTTTCCTGGTTACATTTCCATATCCATTCTAAATCTCCGTCTATGATTTTATTTCTTCGGTTTGATATAACTTCAGCTTGCTATAACTCATTGTAATTCTCCTGCTTGTTCAGGGCTATTGCTTACTATTACTTTCCTCGCAAAATTATTTTTCAAAACTTTCCGCTTGAACCAAATGAATTAGATTAATCTCCTATTTCTTCTTGGCCAGCACTCCTCAGAAAAAAAATTTAATAATTATTATTTTTGATCAGCATTTCTCAAAAAGAAAATATTTAATGATTTTCGTCTGCACTCTTCAAAAAAAATTATATTTTCTCCTCTCCATTCCTCAGAAAAAAGACAAATTATCAATCCCTCAATCTCACCTGATCAGCTTTTATATACCCCCCCCCCCCAATTACAGGGTCCCCTCTACAAATTACTGCTTTTACATTTTTTTAATCAATTACTAACATTTCTCTTAAAATTCCTATAATGGAATTTATTTTTAGCTATTTCTTATTTTTCTCTTTTATTTAGTTTAATTACAAATTATTTTGTCTTAACAAAGATTTTCTTATCTTTTTAAATCCATTTGAGAATTTCTCAGACCACATTAGTGGTTCAAATTCCTATCCCATATTTCTTTAATTAATTACCGTTCTGCAGGTGTCAAGCCGAATGACTTTTAATGCGTTTCTACATTTTTCTCTGAAGCATTATATAATAAAAAAAGAGGTCACTGACTTGCCTGTGATCATGAAAACTAAATTCTAAAAAAAAGTTTTTATAAAAATTTAAATTGTATATGTGTTGTAAAAATTAAAATTGTTTATAAGTTGTCGTAATATATATATTCAACACGCAACAAAAAAAAATATACATTAAAGTTTGGCAATATAAAATAAAACATATTTAACTGCTGTGTCACTTACAACTACATTTAAGTTTCCCAGTATAAATTTATATTCCCTCCACCATATCAAATATAACATATTTATAACACAGAAAAATATACATTTCAATCTCATGAACGCGATTGTGCATTTATAAAGCGTATCATCACTATTTACCTTTTTTTAAAAAAATATATTACATGCATAAGCAAAAAAAAATATATACTTGCCCAGACCAAGCCTTTTATTATTTTATATACATTTGTTCAGGCTGCAACTAAGCTTGCAGCCATTTTGTGCCTGACGTTTAATATTGTCCGGTACAATATATAAGTCAAGAATATTAATTACCTCTCTTATTTACTATTTATTTAAATTAATTGCTAAATGTTATTTTGCTGCATTAATTTACTGATGATATGATAATTTATTGAGGATTTTGAATATAAATTTAAAAAATAATTGAATGGTATTATTGCTCAGGCACACCACCACCTTTGACAATAGGATGGATAACAAAATTAAAGGCAGAAATAGCAAAAGACACTCTCAACCCCCCTCATAATAACACAACAAAAATAACCTACTGGGAAGGATATCGCTTCACTAACAAAGTACTTGATCCAGAGCCAACATTGTTGAACATCACCAATCACAGAATACTAAAGAATTTTCAAAAGATGGTCCCTTGAACTTAAATTCTATGATTTCCTAGTCAAAATAAACTTGGAGGCATTACCTACTAATTAGTTTTTGGTATACCACAGAGGCTTTAAAAATATAGACTCTATTTACTCACTATGCAAGAGAGAAGAGGATACCTTAACCATATTTTATACGATGTATTTTCCTTCAGGATTGCAGAAACACAATCCAAACAATATACCAAAATCAAGAAACCACTAACCTCCCTGATCACACATGCAATCAATAATGGAGACCATGCCACTGTGAGAAGTTAAAGCAGTATACAACCCCAACAGCATGGTGCTATTCCAATCTTACAGGAAGAAACTAAACAAGAGAAGAACTCATGACCAACTACATGCACCCCAGATGACCTTCAGGTTGACATGGGAAATGATTGATATAAATAAATAAAATATGAAAGAGGGCAATCTGACACCAAAAAATATGACAGTAACTATGTAGATGTTAGCATTACTAGTAACTAGAGCAACATAGATGGAGTCTTATCCAAAAACAATTAGCTAATGAACAAAAGAAAAGCTGAATGAGCAGTGATTGCAAGGTTGAACTTTTATAAAATACAATTATCACATAGGAAAGATGCCAAGGCTATTTTTAGACAAAGGAAATCTTTATTACCATCTTTGTACCAATGCACCACTCATAAACATTTGTAACAATAATAGGTCATTATATTAATAAAAAAAATAATTTTATGAAGTATAAAATAAGATTAATAAAGTTAATAAAAAAGTCAATAAATCTAATTTTAAACATTATGGAGATGATATAAAAATAAAATGATTATTAAAATGAATGTTGAAAGATAAAATTTGAAAGTAATAAAAGTATTTAAATAAAAATTGCATTGTTTAAAGGCCAATTTCTTAAGAGTAGATTACAATTTTTATGGATTATTATTAAAGTTACTCTAAAGGTAAAGACTAGCTAAATATTTTGTTTGAAGAATGGCTTCATGTGAATAAAATGCGATTAAGAAACAAGAGGAGAAAATAATTGATGGAAGTTTTTGAGATGTGTTCTGGAGAAGAGAAATAATACTAAAGTGTTGAGAATATTAAATAAAAGACATTATAAATCAGAAAATAAATTGTATTTGATCTATAGAGAGCACCTCTCTGAAGAGTTTCAAAGCATGAAACCATGGTACGAGGATTGGGGGAAGATTCCTGACAGAGATATTCTAAATGCTTTCTCTGGCTAAACATTTATTACAAAGCTTGTTGAGCAATTGGCAATGCTCTCTGTTTATATCTTACAAGCTTAAGAGAATTGGGTCATGTGATCTATGACTTATTTTGACTATTTATAAGTTGTGAAAGTCCGAGAAGGAAAATACTTATAGAATAGAAGAGTTTGAAATTGAAAGATATCTGAGCATTTAAAAAATAAACAACAACAAAAAAGAGTAAGACTTTGAAAATGTTTTTGAACTATTGTGCAATAGTATCCACTTGATTAATAGTATAAAATCGATAAATAGGTAAAAACAGGTATTTTCAGGAAGTTTAAATATAGTGGACAGATAAGTTATTTAATTATATAATATAATACTTTAACACCAATGTTATATTCTTTTATTTTTAGTACCTGTTATATGCTATGACAAAATTAGAAGTAGAGATGGCTGTGGAAAATTTGAAACTTGTGAACAATTTAATAACACATTTTATACATGCAACTGTTATACAAATTATAATCGGAATAATTGGTTTGAGTGCACAGGTTAGTATATTTTTCATTTGTCAATGGTGACTGCATTTATGTTTTATGTATTATATTTCTTTTTTTCATCACATTGTAACATTTTATGTACTTTTATGAAGAAATTTAACAGGTTAAATACTCTTTTAAATGCTTTATTTGCATTATTAATAACAACAATCAAGTTACTACTTGTTTTTAATAGTTAAAAAGTAAAAAACATTCATCATTATCTAATATTCAAATTTTCTTATTAGTGCCATCATTACACACTAGGTTATTGTGCTGTATTATTGTTACAATAGTTCAATGGTGTTTTTTGAGTGTGGAGAAAACTGTCAAACCAAAGCATAAGATAGAGACTTAAGATGGGCAATCTTATCTTTTCCAAACTCTCTATCTTGTCCTTTGGTTTGAGAGTATCCTCCATATTCAACTCAACAAACATCATTGAGCTATTATAACAATATTAGAGTGCATGTGCCTAGAGTGTAAATTCCTCTATTTAAAAAATTCATCATTATAATAATCATTTTAAATCTTAGCAATCTGCTTTATGATGAAAGAGATTCCCAAATATAATTCATTTTTTCCAGTCCATATCCCCAGTTTAAGATTTCAATAATGACTTAATCATAATTGAAATAGTTCAAAAATATAACTTTAAAAAATGCATTTTACTTCACTGTTTAAATAATGTTACATACTTACAAGCAAACATCTAAGGAATAGTCTGAATAATGGGAACCCATGTAATATCTCTATTAATAGTAATAAGTGCCTTGATGATTACTTCTGTTATACAAGAAATATGATTCATAATATTTAAACACTGCCTAGAGATTATTATCTCTTCCCCAATAAGTTTTATTTTTATGAGAAATAAAACATTGAATTTTTAAAAAAATATTAACAGAATTTTTATTTATTTAAGAATATTTCTCAGGATTTCAATAAAATTTTGCATTTAAACAGTTACAATGGGGAATCTATTAGGTGTGTAACATTATTCTATCATTATTTGACAGCATGATCTGTATAAATAAGACTCTTATCATGGTGGAAAACAGTATTATCTATGATGATTTGCACCATGATATGAATATGATTTATCAAAGAGGTTAAGTAGTTTATAGAAGTAATACAGTTTTTCAGAATAATGTTTAGCCATCAAAATACTAAAATTTGGTTGCTAGTTTTGATAGTTAAATGCGTTGGCTATGAGTCAGTGACCTAAAAAATTCAAAAGCTTATTAAATTTTCTTTTTAATTTTTTTTTTATCTACATTCAAACTCAGGTTATATATATATATGTTGTTTGTCTTAAAATTTTGTGATGGTGGCATTTTACTTGTAATTATATGCACTGATATGATGTTTATACTTCTACTTCATGACAAGTAATGAGTTAAGATGTGCGCTAATACGCAGCTGAAGAGAAGTTTATTTTTCAAAATTAAAATATCAAAACAATGCTGAGTGCTTTCGAGAGTTACATTATTCTCATAATCATAATTTAAAATTATTAAAAAAAGTTGAAATAAAATTTGAATTTTCTAAAGAAATTTAATAATTAATTCTAGGTGATGGAAATAGCCCAGTATATGTAACTTTATTAAAAGATGCCACTATATATTAAATCTAGACTTCTTTCCAATAACCAGTTGTAATTTAATATTGATAATTAATATAAGAAAATACCAAAGAAAGAAGAAAGTCTATTAATAAAATTAAATTACAAACAAATATTGAGAAGATAAGAATTATAAAATGAAACTATTTCAACTAATAATAAAGCTTGAAATAAAAGACAAGTTTACCCAGCATGAGTTACATTTGACACCTATTTAATTTGACATATCAATATTTTATAATTCAAGTAATAATCAATAATAATAAAAAAATTAAACAAAATAATTTATTTAAGAAATAAAATAACAATAATGCCATTATAATTTAATAAACATGTATGATTAATAATCAGCGACATTGTCAAAATAAAACATGCTATCATTATCTCAGTATGTAGTATCAGTGTAACCTATGTACTGAAGGTTATAAGATTAAACAATGGGTAAAATGCTTGTTATATATATAAGTTTAACTTTCTGTCACAATATTCTAGGTAACGGCATAAAAGTAACTATTCTTAAAACTTCATATATAATATATTTAAATATTAATTCTTCATCATTGTCGTAATATTTATAAAGATCTAACAAAATCATTACAAAATAAAGCCATATATATAAAATAGATATTTAACACCATTTAAATCATAATTTAAAATTATAAACACAATTAAATAACACAGATTACATATTTCATAATCTGTATTAAAATGTGACGTCCATAAAATAAAATAAATTATCATTTATTACATTTGTTTTATTTTGAACATTATATTTAAAACATTTTGAAAATATTACTTGCTTATAGCTTTGATAATTAAGCACATAGAGATCGATCCAATATTTAAGAATTGAATATTTAAAATAATTAATATCAGCATGATATTTCTGTGAAAAACAGTTTATTATAAGTAAAAAATATTTAATCAAGATTTACAAATTATTTTGTAGTTTTAACTTATTTACCATTAATATTATCCAAAGTTATGATCTAGCAGACGATCTCTTTCACTATAATGGCGCTTTATTTTAAATATTGAAGATAGATCTAAACGAAGATATAGAAAAAAATCTTGATTTTGCAGCAATTGATGATTATAATGTAATCCTATTGATGATGAATGGAAACAGGAATAAGTTGATTATTCATATGAATCTTGATTCCCAAAATTCTTGGAATAAAAACTATCTATTTAATGATTCATTTTTGGTGAGTTTAAAATCTAATATTATAAATTCCCACAACGGATTTTTTTTTACATGATAAAAACAGTTTTCTTGATAATAAATCATTTGTGGTTACTTGTCAATAGAAGTAACCATAAATAAATAATCCTTCAGTCTATTTTTAAATTATTTGAAACAAATTGTAATTTCTTTAAAATTAGTATTTTAAATTAAACAATTGAATTTCTTTTTAAATAATCGTTGAATAAAATCAATTTAATTTATAAGAGTAGCGTATAGTGTTTTTCAATATCAATAAAAATACCAATTTAATATTTTAAAATATTAATGACATCACACTTTTAAATTAACGAAATTTTTTGCATACATTTAATTACTTTATACACCAATGAAATATGTTCCAAAGAAATATACTATTTTAATATATATAATAGAGAATGCCAAAAACTAATTTAGATAATATAATAAACTAATTACTCCAATTTACAATTAAATCATTAACCTAAATTAAATTACAAATCTTTTACCAATGCTTTCCCTTAATAAGCTAATAACTTTCTTGAAGTTCTTTTGATATTAAAACTAATGTGGTTATGAGTTGGAATTATGGGAAGATTATATTTATATATACAGTATATGTTTTATGTTGTGTTAGTTTGCACTTAAGCCTGACTTGTTATTGAAACGGTAAAAGTCTGAAATCCGGGCAAAGCCGCTTGGAGCGTTGATGTTAGACAAAATCAATGAAATATAACATTACCGGGCCGCAACTTTTTGATTTTTTTTTATAATACAACGGGATTTTTTTTTTATCGATTAAACGAATTTTGATTTTATTTATAACATGATTTTTATATTATTTAACAAATTGTTATATTAATTTTCGTTGTTGTTTTTTTTTTTTTTTTGTAACCTCACATTTTTCTTTATTCCAATAAATTTTGCTAATTTAATTTTGTGTACGTTTTATTTTGATGATTTTAAAACTTTGTACCATTTCACGACGTCCAAAAATTTGTTTTAATCCCACCGCCGAAAAAATAGAATACAATTATTTGCGACTTGTTTAGACTTTATTCTACCTTTTTTTTTTGTTTGACTAAATTGTTTTTTTATTCTTATTATGAAATCGAAAGTAACTTTCGTGTTGTTGGGGGTTAAAAAATTGTTTTGAAACACCCACCCTCGCATCAAGAATTGTAACAAAAAGTCAAGACCTTTTTTTTTGTTGTTTTTAAAAAAAATAACCTTTTTTTTGTTTCACTTTTGACTTTTGTTTATATTTCATTTGAATTAGTCTTTTCTTTTTTTTTTGGCTTCTACAATAAAAACAGCTTACTTTTTGGTGGTCTTATCATACTGTTATTATTAACAAAAAGTACACCAAAAGAGTCATTTATTTAAAACCCCGACCTTGTTTGAAATAGAATGCAATTATTTGCCAATTGTTTCCAATTTTTTTGACCCCTTTTTTTTTTTTTTTGGTTGACAAAATTGTTTTTATATTTTTATTAAATCAAAAGTTAAGTTTAGTGTTTTTTTTGGGAATAAAAAAATCGTTTTCAAACTCCGATACTCGGAAAAGTAATTGGAACAAAAAGTCCGTAATTTCTGTCGATTTTCAACAACTTTTTTTCTCAACCCTTTTGACTTTTATTTCTATTTCTTTTGAATTTTTTTTTTTTGCCTTCTACAATAAACTGCTTTGGGGGTGGGGGGTTGGGGTTCCTACTTTGATAGTATTAACAAAAAGGAATCATTTCTTTTAACCCCGGTGAAAAAAGAAAAACATCATCCAAATATTTGTCAATTTCTAATGAAATCCAAAAAAAAAAAAAAAAAAAACTACACAAACTTTGAACTTTTTGAACCGATTTATTATTTTATTGCTGTAAGAATCAAACAATCTGGTATTTGTGAGGACATTATGTGCCAGAAAAAGGGACACAGTTTCCCTCACCTTTCTGTATTCGGCATTTGTGAAAAGTGTATAAATGGCACATACTCATCAGACATGTTATTGGTCTTGTCTAGTTTCCATGCAGAAACATGACTTAGCACGTGAAATTTGGAGAAGCATGTTGCAACATACCCATTGCCAATTTTTTACATATTAACATTTTTTTTAGGGAAGGGTGGGGACCGTATGACAATTATTAATAATTAACAACATTATTTAAATAGAAATGACATTACTCTATTACGGAGATTTGAAAAAATGCTACCACCTTGATATTTAAACACCCTCAAGTGATATGGGAATCAGCTATGAATAGAATGAATACGCGTAAATAGTTTCAAAGCACAAAACAGGCCATAATATTTTTGTGCAATCTCATGTAAAGCAGCCTAGCAATGAGTTAATACAATATGTAAATGTTGTATTAGCCTGTAAGGCTGGCGGCAGCTGCTGAAATGGAATTTTTATGTGTTTTGATACATACACAGTGCTCCAAGCGGCTTTTCCTGGATTTCAGGCTTTTACCATTGAAACTATTAGTTTTAAATTTTTACTTTGATTTTGACCAGGGATTTAATTGTGAATTAATGTATATATATATTTATATGATTAAAAAGAATGTATGGTAATGTAGAGGTTATTTAATATATTCATAAAGTAATTACTTCCCACTGAGTTATGCAACGTCGAACACTCTGAAAAGATAAAAGGAACCCATTCTATCTTTTAATTCTGTTGTTATATAAGCTTAGTTTTTTGACATAGTTTTCAATTATAGGATGAATTTTATCTATTATTTTAATTTATGTACAGGATAAATGATTTGAAATGATAATTGATATATTCAGAAAATCAAGAACATGTTTTAGTTTTAACAACCTCTGAATATTAAATTAAATGTAAGTTTTAATAAATGTAATATAAGATATATTAGCTAATATTTTTCACATATCTTATCATTACTATAGTCTAAAAGTTCAGATTATGAAAGACATAAGAATAAGACTTCAGTGACCATTACTATATTAAAGATGTGGTCACTCACAAAAAAATACTAAGATTCTATATAATTTAATCCTCAAAGAATGATTTTAGTTTATAAAATTATTAAACAATAAATATAGTTTTAGTTACCACAATATTAATTAGAAAACTCTTGATAAAAAATTAGCCAATCCTGCTGAAGATGTAAAATTAGATATATCACAAGGCAGGGAGTATAGATAAAACTAGTATTTTATTATGGTTGTCAACGATTAGCCACCATATCCCGCTTGATAGTCTTGTTCTAAAAAACAATTCAACACATTTCTTGGCATGTGATTTAATCTAACATATTCTAGCATAATTCTATATAACCTTTTTTTTTATTAAAATAAAAGTATAATCTTTTTTTTTTTAATATGTTTTTCATTTTATGATTCAATATAACATTTTCTAGCCTAATTTTTTTCTTATGGCATGCGAATCAATGGAAATTTGTTTTTTTTTTAAATAAAACTAAACTGTTTTTAATTTTATTTCTTTTAACTAAAAATAAACTTTTTTTTTTAAAAAATGTGTTTTTAGTTTGATATTTTAAACTAAAAATAACCTTTTTCTGGAAATTTGTTTTTAATTTTATTTGTTTGGAATAAAAGTAACCTTTTTTTTTCTTAAAAAAAAATCTGTTCGTAATTGGATTGTGTCCCTCTTTTTTAACTATATCGATTGATTTTTAAATAACTATAAACAAATAACCTGAGAATGATTTTACATCTGTTATAACTTAGCCAAAACATTTATTTAGTCACCAACTAAAAAACATTTCAGTCCTCAATATTTCAAGAAATAATACTAACAATTTTTTTTGACTGAAGAATGTTTTAATAAAAAAAACACAAAATATAACTATTGTGTACCGGGTTGAACCACTGAAACCATTTACTTACATGTATATATAAGTTTTGGCCGGTTTCAAACTCCTTCATAATACATTTATAATCTTATAAATGTTACGTGAACGAACCGGCACGTTCGAGCAAAATGGGAGATCTTATTGATAGACCAACTATCAACAAGGGCCCACCTCAGCTGCTAGATTCAAACCCTTACTATCCAAACACTTTTATTTGTTTCGGAGTAAACTCCAGGCACCAGTTATCTATTCAGAAGAATAAACAATGTATTTGGTCAGTAGGCTCATAATCCAGTGCTTGAAACCATCCCATAAACTAGCCCAGTCATTTTAATCAGTAATAAAATATAGAAAAAGAATTGATAAAAAGAATTGACTGACGAATAAGGTTTAATTTTAAAGACAATTTATTAACTAACACTTATGAATTATAAACATTTCTATAAATCTATAAATAACACACATATTTTAAGTTAACATACTATGATATATTTTATGAAAGAGCAAAAATAATCTTTGACATTTAAATTATCTAACATTCACAAACATGCACATCAATAGTTCATTTTATGCAGGCTTATAGAGTTTATATAATTTGAATCTTGAATTTTTACAAATTACAGCGGTGGCTACTACGTATAAATGATAATAAATAAATGTTTACCTAGGATATTTGGAACATGGATATTGCTTGTTGTCAGCTGCTTCTGCTGCTTCTGATGGAGTATGTCTAACCGATTAGATTTTGATGTTTCTTGAAGAGAATTTATGCGAATCCATTGGTTTTATTCTTGAAGACAGTTGAACGTTTGACGGAGGATTTCTGAGTTGTTATGCAGACATTATTTCACAGGCAAGTTTTGATGATCTTGTTGGACTAAAAGGCTGAAGCATGAGCATATATTTCTGAAAGCTCCTCAACAATGCATTTTTACTTCTGGATACATAATAGAAACTGCACTGTTATCTGAACTGAACAAGACTGTCACTGGAAACTAGACTGAAAAAACTCTCTCAATTAATTCCCGATAATAATAAAAAAAGTCTATTTATACCTGCAACATGTTGTCAATGTAATATCCTCCAGCAAATATCTGTTGTCGAATTCCATCGGTAATTAATCCTATGACGTGTTTTTGATTGATTGTTTAATTAGTAGTAGCTTTCATAAACATATTGTTTTTTTTATCTTTAGTAGCCCACCATTGTGTTTTTAAATATATTTCATTTCAATATTTATTTTCATGTTTTTTTCAATACAATTTTAACACGCATTTATTATATCTCTTTTTAACAGCTTACATTTATTTACATTCGCACGCATATATATATTTTACTATTCTAAAATCAAAAATAGTTTTAAGATTATTTTTCTTTTTTAATTTAAATGAAGAGATTTATGTATTTTCTTTAAACCTTTTAAATTGTATTTCAACTAATAATAATAAACTTTTTACTTCCTTTTTATAAAACCTTTAGTTTAACTTTAATAAAACCCCTTCCCACTTTTAATCAATTATTTTTCAACTTTTATTTCAACTCTTTTACGGAAGATTTTTTTTATTTTAATAATTTTTTTAGACAAAATTATTTTATATACATGTGCCAAATTGGCCTTGGCTCATTACACCCCCATCCATTTTAGAGTAAAATGCATCATTTTTGACCATTTTATTTCTTGCAATTTCAATTCTTGACTCTAAAGATTTATTAATTTGTTATTTTTCTAAGTTAGCTTTTTAATATCTTTTACTTAACATACAAAGGGCAATCTGTTTTGACTATCCTTTCCTTCTATCTATGCCAAATACATTGCTCACAATGATCTAAATCATGGATAATGACCACCAGGACAAACTAATTTTGTGGCACAGGGATCTTTGGAAATGATGCGGAAGCAGATTCGCTGACTTACACCAACTTACATGTGTATAAAATCGAAACTTCATTTGCCGATTCTCTTGATCAGCCTTGGAAAAAGAAAGGGTCACTGCGAAATGGCAGGAATTTTCAACTGTCCATTTTCGACTTACGCTTTGGAAAGAGGAATGATCCCTGACAAGTCCGTTACGGGTACTAAAATTTATCCAGTTGGCAGCTTTAAACGTATCTTTAGCTAAACTTATTTCTATACTACCCTCATTCCCTTTTGCTCTAGATAAATTCCTACACATGTGTATATGTGCAGCATAATTCTACACCTACTATTATTCTAGATATCGAGTTATTACTGGACTTGCTTACAGAAAATCTATAATAAATAAATCCCTTTTTGCATGCATCATGAGGCCCAGCAGTGCCAAGAAAATAACCTAAAAGGATATATGGATAAATACATTTAAGATACGCATCATGAGGTATCGTATTTACCGAATATTACCAGTGTATGTGCGTGTATATACACTTGTATACTTACACACTCTTAATACACCTTAGATTGACTTTATATTTTTATTATTAATCTTACAACATTATTTTTAAATTCACATGAACAATATCTTACATTATTTATTTATATTACAATATTATTTATAACCCTTAAGAAATATTATTTAAAATATTTATTTACACTAATCTTATAATATTATTTTTAAATCATTACAAACATCTTTATTTAACATGCGTGTATTCAATTAAAAAAAAATTGATTAGTTTATTACGAGTCATTCTTCATTATTATTTACTATAGATTTATTTATGCTTATTTATTTAACTTGATTTTATCGATTTTATTTTCACTATTTAACCTACTTATTTATTTACGAACATTTTTCTTGATTAATATGTGCATTGATCACTTTTCCTAAGTATTGACCACTTCAAATTCTTATTTTTCTAGAGTGCATTTTTAGTTTTTATTTTCATCATTAGGTAATAAATGTAATGTTAAGAGAAGTAGGCAGCAAAGTATAAGGCAATTCAACACACAGATAGATCTTGTGCTGATTCAAACCAACCCTCAATTTCTTGTGGAAGTGGTGACTACAGCATGGGCAACTGTTGTGCACAATGGATCCTGAAAAGGGACTTTGAGATTTGCGAATGGCAGGACTATCTCTACTGTACATTCGACTTGCTAAAATATTTATTTTATTTGGTTCTACTGGGAATTTTTCTTCCAGATTTATTACTTTTTATATGTCAGGACTTTTCTACTGGCGCATCATCATCAGTATTATTTATTTTTTGCACTACCCATCTGTAAAACAAAGTCACCACAAAAAAAAAAACTCAGTCCAACAAAAGTCAGGCCTGAAATTTATATCTTTGCCCAAATACTTGCACACATCTCAATCATAATTTAATACACTTCTTTTTTTTAAAAAATTTATTTGATAATGTTTTATTTTCATTCATACTTTCATTATACACTTATTTATTTCATTTTTATTTTTAAAGCATTATTTTTACTCTCCTTTTTTTTAAAAAAAAAAACATTTTCATTTTGCTTGTCTATTTTGATTTTACACATTTATTTCGTTGGCATCATGCTCCACTATGTTCTAGACTTATGAGCTGGGATATCAATATAATCGATAAGACATAATCGAGGGTTTTGACATAAATCGTTTTATCGTTGCTTTGACATTTTAAAAACTCTAAGATTGTTATTTTATTTTACTAAGACTAACTTTAATCGTTTTTAATTATTCAAACTAACTTGATACTCATTGTTTCATTTATTTCATTAAACATTTTCCATTATTCCGAGTCCATGGTCGTTAATAACTAGGTCAAGCCGGCGAATCCATCAGATTACATATTTTTAATTTTTGTCTGGCAGTTCTTTCTTTCTACATACTAACTCTATAATATAAATTACCTTTCCTCTCTTATCTATCCCGCTTTTATAATTTATTACTTTATCTCTTTTTCTTTCCATTCTATTTTCAAGTTTGTAAATCAGAAACCTTTGATATTTAGACAAACTCCGAATTACTTCAATCTGGGAATATTTTTTTCTACGCTTTCTTTTTTTAAATCTGTTTTTAAATCTACGAACACGAACGTTTACTTTAAACCTTTTATTTTTAATTCTTTGTAAAAACTCTTTTACGCTAAAACTCTCTTCTATTTCTTGGTCTACATTTGTTTCTACTTTATATGTCGCAACGCTATTTGATTCTAATTTAATTTCTATGTCTTTTATCACCTCAACTTCCTTTTCATCTTTCTGACTTTCTTTAACTAAATCTACCTTTATAATTTCTTGGTTCTTCTCTACCTTTCCTGTAATTTCACATCTTATTTCCTTTATTTCTTTTATCTTATTCTGGCCCATTTCGATCTGCTCCTTTAACTTTTCAAGTATTTCAGCTTGCCCTTCCAATTTACTCTTCATTTCATTATTTTGGTTTTTAAGCTCTTCGGCTATTTTTTTATATTCTTTGTCTGTTTCTTTTTGTTTTTCAAACATGCTGGTTAGTAAAGCTATGATTTCTCTTTTTTCCTTGTTGGGGTTATTTTCTATATTTTTACATTGAGTCTCCATTTTGGCTTTATTTTTTTTTTTTTTATAATTTATAATTTTAAACACTTTTTATCATTATTTTTAATACCGTATTTTATTCACTTTAATAAGTTTACTAATTATTATTTTATTTATTTTTTACTAAACTGGAAGTACACACTGACTCCACCCCTCCTTTGTCCATTTATCTCTACCCGATCTTAATGCTTTAACTCCGCCCAAACACCCAACTGTAAATAGCATAAATCTCTCTTCATTTAAAGGTAAAAAAAAGGTTTCGGTCAATTTTTTTTATTTATTTTTAAATTAATACCACTTTACGTACGTAATTTCGCTTTTCTATAAAAAAATTGTCAAACAAGAAACATAGTATTTGATTACTATTGTTCTTTAGGTCCAGCCCCAAACATTGGGAAAGCCATTTATGTACCGGGTCGAACCACTGAAACCATTTACTTACACGTATATATAAGTTTTGGCCGGTTTCAAACTCCTTGATAATACATTTATAATCTTATAAATATTATGTGAACGAACCGGCACGTTCGAGCAAAATGGGAGATTTTATTGATATACCAACTATCAACAATGGCCCACCTTGGCTGCTAGTTTCAAACCCCTACTATCCAAACACTTTATTTGTTTCGGAGTAAACTCCAGGTGCCAGCTATCTATTCAGAAGAATAAACAATGTATTTGGTCAGTAGGCTCATAATCCAGTGCTCAAAACTATCCCATAAACTATCCCAGTCTAATTTTAATCAGTAATAAAATATAGAAAAAGAATTGATAAAAAGAATTGACCGACGAATAAGGTTTAATTTTAAAGACAATTTATTAACTAACACTTACGAATTATAAACATTTCTATAAATCTGTAAATAACACACATATTTTAAGTTAACATACTATGATATATTTTATGAAAGAGCAAAAATAATCTTTGACATTTAAATTATCTAACATTCACAAACACGCACATCAATAGTTCATTTTATGCAGGCTTATAGAATTTATATAATTTGAATCTTGAATTTTTACGAATTACAGTGGTGGCTAATACATATAAATGATAATAAATAAATGTTTACCTAGGATTATTAGAATGTGGATATTGCTTGTTGTCGGCTGCTTCTGCTGCTTCTGATGGAGTATATCTAACCAGTTAGATTTTGATGTTTCTTGAAGAGATTTTATGTGAATCCATTGGTTTTATTCTTGAAGACAGTTGAACGTTTGATGGAGGATTTCTGAGTTGTTATGCAAACATTATTTCACAGGCAGGTTTTGATGATCTTGTTGGACTAAAAGGCTGAAGCACAAGCGTATATTTCTGAAAGCTGCTCAACAATGCATTTTTATTTTTGGATACATAATAGAAACTGCACTGTTATCTGAACTGAACAAGACTGTCACTGGAAACTAGACTGAAAAAACTCTTTCAATTAATTCCCAATAATAATAATAAAAAAGTCTATTTATACCTGCGACATGTTGTCCGTGTAATATCCTCCAGCAAATATTTGTTGTCGAATTCCATTAGTAATTAATCTTATGACAACATGTTTTTGATTGATTGTTTAATTAGTAGTAGCTTTCAAAAACGTATTGTTTTTTTTTAATCTTTAGTAGCCCACCACTGTGTTTTTAAATATATTTCATTTCAATATTTATTTTCATGTGTTTTTCAATACAATTTTAACACACATTTATTATATCTCTTTTTAACAGCTTACATTTATTTACATTTGCACGCACATATATATTTTACTCTTCTAAAATCAAAAATAGTTTTAAGATTATTTTTCTTCTTTAATTTAAATGAAGAGATTTATATATTTTCTTTAAACCTTTTGAATTGTATTTCAACTAATAATTTTAAACTCTTTACTTCCTTTTTATAAAACCTTTAGTTTAACTTTAATAAAACCCCCTTACCACTTTTAGTCAATTATTTTTCAACTTTTATTTCAACTCTTTTACGGAAGATTTTTTTAATAATTTTTTTAGACAAAATTATTTTATATACATGTGCCAAATTGGCCTTGTCACAATTGCATACAATTAGAATAACGGCATTCAAAAGATATACTTTAATAGCAACTGGAACACTCTCCTGATGAAAATATTGCTACAGCTGCTTGCTCTTGCTTTTTGCTTATGTCTTTTAATATAGACATAAATGTTTTCTCCCCTGTGCAAGCAGTGCCACAGAAACTCTGCCAGGTAATTGTCAATATCTTTTTTTGGCTGTGCCATGCTGCCTCTTATTTTTCCACTTGAGCAAACCCCACATGTGCTCTGCATTCTGAGTATGCAGACCTATTGTGGGGTCAATGAAATTGTAGCAATGATTTACTCGGAGATAGTGGAAACTGGTGCTCTCCAGCTGTGATATTGGATAACCTTTCCAGCAGTCTGATATAACAATGGAGCCAGATTTAATATTGTTACAGAGTGCTTTCACCAGTTTGGCTGCAGAGTGGGAGGTGATGGCCACAGTGAAGCATTCCCCTGTCTCACAGCAGATATTCCTGAATAGCCACTGCTGTGAGAGTTTCCTGCCCTGGTGGTTCTTCTGACATTGTAAACAAAGTCTCATCCATCTCTACTATCAGACTTGGCCCACCTATTTTAATACAGGGATGACACAGCAGACTCTCTTGGCACAGTTCATGCAGTCTGACATTCCAAGAGATAATGACATCTCTGCAAATTTGCATCTTCTCATGGGCATGTTGTACTGTCAAATCATCATGAGCTTAGTAATAGATGAATAGCAATGCTTTGAGCAAAGAAATTATCGACCCCTAAAAAAAGCTACCATTTCGAAGAGAAGAGTGATATTGACAAGCAGGTGACTTGCACTTAAATGTGTATCTTTTGTAGCTCTTTAACACCATATCCACTCTTCAAATACACTGCCTTGCAGAGAGAAGTATATTATGAAGCTGTAAAAACACCACTGCTTTGGCCTCTGTGGCAGGCAATTCTGAAAATGTAAATGTTTTTATTTTATTCGCAGCCATTTTCTAATTCTCAATTATAAAATCTTGTGAATGATGTTATTTCACAGGAGAGCTTGTATACAACACTGTTTCCCAAATTTTGACAATTGACAATGTCTCTAGTGATTGTTGTTTGCAATGTTAAAATTTAAAATAACTAATACCACATCCATTGAAATGAATCAAAAAATTTTAAAATAAACATTTGCAGAATTACTTCAACTACAATTTTAGAATCCCAAAAGAAAACAAATACTGAAAATGTTAATTGCAACAGTTTCATAGCAACTGCTAAGCATGTTGAAGGTGTCTAAGAGTGTCTTTTTTTGTGAAAGATAGTGGTCGCAAAAAAAAATAACTCAAAAACTGTATATATGTTACAGTATAATATTACTCACATAATATATATGTAGGCCTACTAATAGGTATGTCTAGTAAATGGCATTTTAATGTGCTTTTACACAGGTATAACACCATCAAATGGAGTACAGCAGCTAATCGATGACAACCTCTATTACTATGTGATTCACTATTACACCCAATTTTTATAGTGATCTTTTATTATTAAGTACTTGTAATTATTCTTTGACTGCTTTAAATTGTACTTCAATATAATTTAGGAATAACCTTATTTTTGTTTCTCAGGCATAGCAATGATAAGTCCATCCCATTGGTACCTTTATCCTGGAATTCTGGATCATGAAAAAAAGCATAGAATCATGATAATCATCAAGATATTAAAAATCACTATACAGGCAAATCAAAAAATAATGATACTTTATAGAATAAATTTGAATTTATGAATAATTTAATAGTTGAAAAATGGATTTAGTTTATAAAGACATTAGTTTATAAAGACATTACACAAAAAATGTTACTTACTAGTTCACAAAATATTAACTGTTAAAATTCTTGTGACATTTAATATCTTAAAATGCTGGTTAATGTAGAAAAGAAAGAGGAAATCATACAATTTCTTTTTCTAAAGATGTAATATGAAATACCAATTTTCCCATGTGTCAGAATCACAAGAAATCAAGATTACTTTTCTTATATTATCTTAGCTCAACAATGTCTTGATGTATATTCACATTTTTCAATCATTACTGATATTGTTATAATTAAATTTTGATAGATAAAATAAATAATTTACTTTAGATTAAAAGAAATTTCTAACTTAACATATAAAAAAAGACTAACTGGGTAAAACATTTAGATGGCACACCTTTAAAAAAGTAAAACATATTTCCTTTATCTTTCAAAACCAACATTTTTAATAGCTTTTTAAAGATTTATCCCATAGTTTGAATCCATATAGTTACCAGTATAATTTCTAGATGAAGAATAATTAAAATGAAAGCAATTGGTTTGTAAATTCAGTGAGTATTTCGTTAACAGAGTATGTATTGTAATTTCACAAAAATTGATCATCCTTATAGTAAAACTTATTATCAATTATTGGGAGGTTTATTGGTACTTCATTTTTCAGGTTTTCTCCAATAATTTCTGCTACTCTATCACTTCTTTTAATGTTATAAGTTCAATGAATTCAATGCTTCAACTTAACTTTACATATCCTTTGTCAAGTGATTAAAATGCTAAGACTGGTTTTTTTCTATTCCTAACTTATTCTCTATGCAATTATTCTGTTTTTATACAAAATCTCATAAGATTTTTTGTTAATAAACAACATACTTTGATTTGGTTGTTTTGTCCTGATTTTAAATATAATATATCTAAATGCTTTTTTCATATTTAAAATTAATTTCAAAGTCATCTTTTTATGATTTTTAATGCATGCATTAATTAACCATAAAATGAAATAAATTCTTATTATATGCATTATATATACTCACATGCATAAAAAAATAAATTCACACAATTTTTCAACTAATTTTTATTTTCTTTATTTAAGCTATCACTCGTTTTATATTTATTTAACAATGAAGGCACTGTAATATTTTTTTTTTTTTAGTTTTTCTCTTTTTTCTTTCTATCTGTAATCTGATAATTCAAATCAGAGACGATTTCTATTGCATTGTCCTTTCCCACTGTAGTGTTTTGTAAAAAATGGTGGACATGTTTGTGCACTCCAGAAAAAACTAGAATGTATTCGAGAGGTTGTTAGATCGCGCACTGATAGCTGTGGAATTTAATTGAGGCATTGATGTAATGGTGATCGACTATTCCAAAAGATATTTGCTGATTGCAAATATTTCTGGATAAGAGACAATACATTATTGGATGGTGTATTAATTGCTACAGTTATCAGAAAGCAATAAAAGATGGTGTAACAATTATGCAGAGAAAGCAGTGTAATATAGAGAGCAGTCACGCAGTTGAGTAGCAGTATTTTGAGTGAACATCTGTTTAACACCAGTAGAGACATCGCGCATCAGTGCTGGAGGTTAATGATCAGCGCCCAGTGGAAATGTAGTTCACGGGTGTAGCTGAAAGAGATCGCAGTGGAGATATTGAGATCATTCGTTGGAGAGCTTCATTGTAGACCAATTTATTGGAGAGCTTCGTTGCAGACCAATTCGTTTGGAGAGCTTCATGGCAGACCAATTCGTTGGAGAGCATTCATTGCAGACCAATTCAGCAGAGAGATTGCAGACCAATTCGTTGGAGAGCTTCGTTGCAGACCAATTCGTTGGAGAGCATTCATTGCAGACCAATTCATTGGAGAGCTTCATTGCAGACTGATTCGTTGGAGAGCACTCATTTGGAAAAGAACAGCATGGGAATTGTATAACATTATTTGCTGACCGCACAGTATGACTTGCAGTTATAACATTGGCACAGTCGTAAGTGTGGATATAACACCCACTATAATTAAATAAGAAGTATTTTGATTCTTTTAAGATTAAAGTAATTCTTTTATATGTGGAAATTATTTTCTTTCAGTTTGAACTTTGTCTTATCTGAATATAGGGACTGTTATAAAATATGCATTTTAAAATTAAATGTATATACGAAAGTGTAAAAGACATTTAGATTTCTAACATTTTAATCATAGACGTTAATTAGTCATTGTTTGATTTGGCTTAAAATGCAATCCATTGAACCAAACTAATTAAACAGATAATGAAGGAATTTAATTAGCAAAACCCAATTTAATTAAATCCCACCTTAATTCATAAGTGTTTATCCAGAAAACAAAAGAAAGCAAAGCAGTAAAAGGGGGCTATTTTTGAAAGGACCAGCAGAGTGAGTACAGAGCATATACAGTGAATTCCAGTAGAGCATCAATTGCAAGGGAACAGTGTGGGAATTGTGAATTACCCTATGTTGAGAAAGGAGATACTTAAGATGTAGAAACAATACATTCAGGACTATAGTGTGAGTATTCATTATTGTGTGTACATAGTGTACTTTTCTAACACAGCTCAACAGAAATCAGAACTTTGTATAAACTAGTTAACATCGAATTATTTTGAGAATTAAACTCTAACTAGTTTGTGCACTGTAATTGAAGAATCAATAAACAGCAGTGACCACATAGCAACATGTTCATTTCTTGAACGGTTGTCTACTAAATTACTTGGTTTCATCTCAATAAACAGTGCAAAAATATGCAAAATTATCAACATTAATTGCATTTATTATAAATAACTCAATACAAAGAACTAAGACTCTAATTTACAAGGCATAAAAAGTAAATGATTAATAAACAAACCTCAAATTTTATATAAAATTGGGTGCAGTAATTCTTCTTGTATTGCAGTAGATTGTGGGGAATCTTATGCAAACATCACCACCAGAATTGCATAGCATAAATAACTACATAAATGTGCTATGAATAACTTTGGGCACAAGTCGATTTTTCTTGAGCATGAGCAGAAGTATGGTCACATTTTGACTCAGTAAAAGTAAACATTATATGCTGTAAATGTGATGTCAGAAAATTCAAAATAAAGGAGGTATGGTTCATCTCTAACAATCCCAATACTATCAACAAAAAAGAAAATAGCATTACATTATGCAAAAAGTGAAATATTTAAATTACTCATTTACATAATATTCACCTTATTTAAATCTCACAATACCTCCTGCTGATTATGAGTGCTATGATTTTGACCTTAGCAGTCAAAAGCAAACTCAGCAAGTTTTAAAGAATTTAATAGTTAATAATATTTTCTTTTTAAACGTTAATATATATATATATATATACCTTTTATCACCCAGTAGATGACTTCTGTGATCATGTCGAAATGTCAGTAAATCAGTATTTAAATTTTTAACATGGTTGAACCTGCAAAATATGTCTTATATATATATTGTAACAGGCACACATGCTATTACATTATTTTGTTATTAAACATGAAATTAAAATATAAAGTTCGCAAATAAAAAAAAAATTGTTTTTTAAAAAAAAAAAATTGAAAATTAAAAATCATCTAAACTCTAATATATATATATATAAAATCACACAGATGAGAAATTAAAAAAGAAACTTAAAAAAAAAGAAAGTTTTAAAACTAAATCTTCAACAAAAACTTAAAAAGATTTAGAGATAAAAATATATCTTTAAGTTTGGAAAACAAATTAATTAATCATAAAATGAAAATGATTGTTTTAATTAGGTAAAAGTAAACTAGCCCTTGGGCATTTAAAATGTATAAGCAATGGTCAGATAGGAGAAAACAATAGAAACTAATAGCCAATGAAAGAAATCCCTCAAATTGGACCTCAGCGAAAGGACCATCACCATCATCATGACGTAATGTTGAGTTAATCCAAAAATTAACATAAAAAGAAAAAGTTTGGAAATAAATTTTAGTAAGTGAAGAAAGAGCTGGGAGAGATGTATGACAGCAGTGGTGATATGTGTTAGTGCGGAGTTGAAGGAGAAGGGATTGAAAAGACACACTCTTCAATCCCTTCAGTTCTGCTAAAAAAGGAGAGAGAAATGACAAATCGTTTTCTACATTGAGGACCAGCTAAAGTAAAAAACCTCCGGAGGAATAAATAAAATGGCCAACAGAATACCAATTTCTTTAAGACAGCATGGGAATTCACATTCATATGGCAAGCAATGGATAAAGCTGAACTTTTTAAAACCATAAGAACTTTATGAACATTTTCAAAAACAATAAATCTAAGTATAAATTTTCCTAATATTTAAAATAATTGCAATAGAAATTCCTATCTGACCAAACATAATCAGTTATTAATTATTTGTTTTATTGAATGTATTTTTTTTAAAATCATTTCCATTTGTATTTTTTTGGTACTCATCTTATAGCTAAAGACACCACTCTATGGTGCAGTTTTCATGCTAAAACACATAAAAATGCTGTGGCCGACACATTCGAACCCATGTTTTCTATAATACAACTTTTTTGTTGTGCTACAGAATGTAGGCCACTATGTCGCATCGCAGTACAGCATGTATGTCACATCTCAGCAATTACATTTTCCAAATTCACACAGTTTATAAAATAGTTACGGCTTGATGAGAGTTTGTATTTGAATTGGATGGAAATGTTGTTTTCATTGGATTTTTTTTATTTTAAAGTATTGAAATGTTCAGACTTTTTAAAGTAATAATTCTAAGACTTTTTACAATGTACTGTATTGAAGTTTTAATTGGGAAAATGTTAAATATCTATGTTTTTAGTGAGTTGCAATTAGGTAACACATCAAGTAATGTACTGTTCATAACATTCCATGAGACAAAGAAGATTCGTGTGTATATTTTTGAAGTAAAAAAGAGCGGTACCAAAAAAATATCCAGTAAGAAAAGTACAAATATACATGATTTTTTTGTAAATTTCATAAAAAGCAAATATTATAAAGATGTTTAATAAGTAAAGAAGACATTTATATGTGTTTGTTGTTGTTTAAAAAAGTTTTAGTTTCTTTATTTTGTCCAAGTACGGTTACAATTTTGAATTTTTGAATTTTAGCATTACAAACAACAGAACACTAACCCTAAAACTAATCCTAAACCTAACCCTAAAACTAACCCTAAACCTAACCCTAAAACTAACCCTAAACCTAACCGTAACAACTTTTACTTTGTATTGTCATTCTATTTGAAGTAAAAAATAGCAGTAATATCTCTTTGTCTGTAAAAAAAAAAAAAAAGTAAAACGAAGACTAAAAAAATAAAAAATAGACTAAGAAATTTTACTTTTTATTATGATTATTATTTTTTAGTTAAACAACAACAAAAAAAATAGTCGTAACACAAGTAAAAAAATATGCGATAGAAAATTGATTAAAAAAAGCCATAACACAAGTAAAAAAATATCCGATAGAAAATTTATAAAAAAAAAAGCCGTAACACAATTAAAAAAATATACAATAAAAAAAACACGAATCAAATTGTAATTTGTTAATTTTATTTTACATTTATTATTATCATTTAAATTGTATACGTTAAAAAAAATAATATTTATAAAAGAGGATTTTGTTTTGTTTTTATTTTCACATTACAAAAAAGCACAGAAAAATTATTATAATTAACGGCCCAGGATTGGTCATATTTTATAGTTTTAGTGTGAAAATGGCGCCATCCAATGGCATCTTTATCTATAAGACAAGCACCATTTTTTTTATTAATATTGCATAAATGAATTAAATGCATTAAATTTAAGTTGAGCATAGACACTTGCATAGATTCGTTCATGTTTAATTGTGTTTTGTTTTTGTATTTGATTAAAATATATAGACATTCGGTAAATAATGATATCTTACGTTGAATATCTAAAATGTATTTATTCGAATGTCTTTTTAGTTATTGTGTCAATGCGGCACCTTATGATGAATGCCATTGGGTTTCTTGTGAATTCCCTCCGCAATTACATCAATGACTTTATATTTCGATCATTTATGTTTATGATGAAATGATTTTGAGCGTGTAATCTAGGTAGTCAATCTATGCTCAACTTTAAAAAAAACAAACTTTATAAAATTCATCTGTGCGAACTTATAAAAGTTAAAATGTAAATTAAAATCTAAAATAAAAGTTAAAAATGTAGTTAAATGCTAAAGTAAATGTACTAAAATAATAATGCTAAATTTTATATATATATATGCGTAAATAAATGTTTGTGTGTTGATGCCTGGCAGTGGCTTATTTTATTCTTTTTTTAAAAAAATATTCTTAGATAAGAATTTAAAAAATATAAATCTCTGCTGTTCCACTGAGCTAGTGACAATGGGCTAATGGTCGGAATCAAAATATATAAAATAAAAAAAAATAAAATTTAAACTTATGTATCTGCCTACTTTATAAATTTTCTAAGTTCAAATGGCCTAGATGGCGCCCTTGTAGTGCAGATGCGGTAAGACTTCTATTCTTCTGGACCATTATAATATATATATATATACATTATGAAAAGTTATAAAGTGTTGGATGCAGACTGCAAGTAGCCTATGTCTGGGTTAGACTTTGTTAGTATTCAAATTAAGCTATAGTTTTAAAAAATAAGATTATGATCTATTTATAAATAATGCTCAAATATTAATTACTGAATGCATTTTTTAAATAAAGGAGTAAATGACAAGAATGTTACATTTTACTATACAATTGAAATAAATATAAAGTGTTCAATTGTGCAAGTCTTCATGCTGACATCAAACAATATGGCACGGCAGCAAATATGTTTATGAATTTGGTCTATTTTATTCATACAAATCATGCAATGTGTAAATAGACCTTTAAACTGAAATCAGTTTTATGTTAGGTTTATCTGAATCATTTCTTTATGCTTGAGATTTAATTTGATTTCATAAATAATAAAGAATGTGCAAACATTGACTGTTTAGTAGTCTGCATTTAAAATAGGTTATATTTATCTGTTTAAAGAGGTTTACTTAAATTTCTTTGTATCAATAATTTCAATCTCTGTGGTCAAGTTGCAATCTTTAGTGTCTACTTAAATATATTGGACCATTAATAAAGGTGGGATTTCACCTTTATTGTTAAAAGGAAGTTGCCTTGACAATTGTTATTGATATTGGGATTGTCTAAATGTATATATACGAACTAACTAAAGGAAAAATAAAAACAATGAAAACACAGAATTACTTCTCTGTAAAACTGCTTTAATATTTCAACCAGCAGACTGGTTTTCATCAGAAAGCAAAATGGCTTAAATTCTGGAAATAGCCATTTTGCTTTCTGATGAAAACCAGTCTGCTGGTTAAAATATTAAAGCAGTTTTATAGAGAAGTAATTCTGTGTTTTTATTATATATATTGTAACTTTGAGTTA
>JAQFVV010006537.1:20000-314706 GCA_028023455.1 Epiperipatus broadwayi | reverse complement strand
TAACTGTTTACTTTTAAAAATACTTTATTACATTATGATCTGTTAGGTATTTTAGCTTAAAATTGTATTACAAAACTATTATTACTTTTATATCACCTAAATATAACTTAAAATTTAAAATTTTTTTCACATTTGACCTTTCTACCTACCTATGACCTACAGACAAGGGCACAATATATATAGCCATACTTTGAGCAGGTAATCCAGTGATAAAAATGTCTACCTACAGAGCTAATGATATCAAGGTTCATTTTGACTAAAGGAAGTGAAGGAGTACTTATTCTGGCTATTTCAAACAAACTCATTGCACTCTACTTGTACTTGGATTTTCATGGGTTTTCAAATGTTTCTTGAAAAATTATAAAATTTATCATACAATGATAATACATAAAATTAAAAGCGTGTGAAGCGCTTGAAAGAGAATGTATAAAGAGAGCAAAAATATTAAACGCTAAGTGCTTTCGAGGTGAGTTGGCTTATATTCATAGTACTGCTCAGTATTGCTATGAATATGAGGCAACCCACCTCGAAAGCGCTTAGCGTTTAATATTTTTGCACTCTAGCGCTTCACACGCTTTTAATTTTATGTATTGTAATATTAAGAGAGAAGTTCAAAATCTTAATAACATACAATGGTAAATAAGTGTTAAATTGGCAATCTAACAAACGATTTTTTTAAAAAATATTTATTTAGAAATTTATCTACATTTTTTATAGCTGTATTTTAAAACACGTACAATGTATTATTGTTTTTTTAGCAAGAAAATTTACGACAATATTTTTTAAACCTATAAGACAACACATGACCTACAAAACATTGTATGATCTTTGCTTACATATTTTGCTATCTATTAGCAATTTATTAGCTTACTCTAGATCAGGGGTGGGCGCGGGCCACAACTAAAATAAATAAAAGTATTATTTGAAGCATTTATTTATTTGTTTTATTGATTTATCTTATTTTAAATCTCATGTCATATACACATTATGAATTAAGTTTTTGTATTTAAATAAGTCTTAAAATTTTCTTTCTTCCAATTTTAAATGAAAGAAAGCCAACTAATTAAGCAAAAAAGATAACTGATTATACATTTCAGTTCAACGTTTACGTTTGCAATTAAAAAAAATCCAGGTTTTTATAAACAGTTTTTTAAAAATTAGCTTCACTGAGACAATATTATTTTATTTTTAAGAAGCATATATATATATAGACGTCAATTATTAACTGGAAGCTATTTCAGTAGGTATTATATTTACACACAAATACGACATTTTTTAACTTATGGGTGAGCCGGACAAATGCACGTCAAGGGCTGCATGTGTCCCGCGGGCCATAGTTTGTCCACCCCTGCTCTAGATGGGATAAACGTAATGAGAATGGGTGGGGGAAATGCTAATTGTTAACAATAATTTTTTTTTTTTTTTTGCAAGATATTTTGTATTTTATTAATATATTACATTTAACATATAATGTTTAGTACCTACACCTTGTGCAGATGTTTTATGTCCGGATTATATGCACTGCAATATTGAAAAAAATCAGACCAAATGTAAATGTAATCCAGAATATGAGTTTGATATCGTCCAACAAAAATGTACTCGTAAGTAATCTGTATACTATTTAGATTTTTATAATCATTATATTAGCTTTATTATATTGTGTGAAGTGTGGGATCTAAAGTACTACAGATTAATTTATCAAGTGTTTAGAATCAGTAATATTTTCAAGAATAAATCTCCAAAATTGACTAAGAAATCTGAAATAAAGAGAAAGCTTTGGAAACAAATGGCTGATTGATTTAAAATCATATTTACTTTTTTATATTTTGCTTTCATGATAATTGATTATTACTTTTTTAATATTTATATTTAATATCATCTCATTCTCTTACAATGAATGATTATTACAGTGTACAGGCTTAAACCTGCATTTATATATGTAATATATTCAGGATTCGAACTCAGACTTTCACACGACTCACTACTCTCAGTGCCATCTCATATTGCTGACTCACCTGATCACACCCATGTTGAAAAGATAAATAATCACCAATATATTATTTTGTGCAAACCAGCACTAATAAGTTGGCCCAGATTACTATCTCCACACATATATACAATCAGTTCTCAGCTTGTGGGATAGTAATCTGGATCAACTGATGAGTGCTGGTTTAGTTTGAAGTATGTATATTGGTGATTTATTTATCTTTTCAACATGTATGTGATCAGGTGGGTTAGCAATATGAGATAGCACTGAGAGTAGTGGGTTGTGTGAAAGTCTGAGTTCGAATCCCGAATATAATGAATGATTATGAAAATATTTGCTTCTTTTGCACATACAGATATAGAACTGTATTATTAGATTAAGCAATGTGAGTCTATTTAAATAGAAACTGAGTTGCTATGTTTTGTGTGATCTCAACTAGTCTTCTGAGCAGCTGATGATGTAAAATTTAATTGATAGAAATATGTCTTGCAAAAGTTTACTTTATTTTCCATCGAAGATGTCATATATAAGATCATAAATTTCTATAAAGGGCATAAAAATAAAAAAATAACATTAATAGATTACTTTCTTATGGGATATTTAGTAAATTAATATTTGTATAATAAAAATGTTTGGTAGTTGTAACTTACGCCACATGTGGCATAAGTTACAACTACCAAATGTTTATTTAAAGGCAAGTGTATTTTAAAATGATTTGAATTATAAACTCTGTGAATATGAAGAAGATGTTAGTTAAGTTACTTCTAAAATTTACATTCAAACTTTATTATTAAATTGAGTATTATAAGGCCAATATATTAATAGAAATGGACCTACTATCTTTGGTGCAATCTCATCTGGTCTCTCAAACAACTGATGAAGTCAGGTTTCATTAACAGAAACATTTATCATGCAAGAAGTTTATTTTTTATCAAACATTATCATATATAAGACTGAAAGTTTCTAGAAATTTTTATGAAGAGAGTAAATAAAAAACAACATTAATATATGTTTTAAAGCATATAGAAGTCTGATCTACTATATGGACATTCAAAAAATTTCAGCAGTTTTTACTGTGATCAAAGGCAATTATAATAACAGACCATAAAAATTTTGAGTTTCTTTATTTTATTTAAGTAACATACAATTAATTTATTAAATAGAAAAGTGAGGATTGATCATTCATCACTATGCAGAATCTGAAAAATAGTGTCATAGGTATTCTGAGTCATAATTTTGTACAGAGTCTATTCAGCACCACTTATGCTCAGATGATATATATATATATATTGTACCTATATTGATATAGGCACATATAATTTTATCTAAAATTATATTATTAAAATAATCTTTTGTTAAAGAAAAACATAAAATTAAATGTTGAAGAGTTTATTCAGTTTGTTTTTGAAAAAGATAAAAATCAAATAGTTTTCTAGCGTTAGTTTTGAAATAAAAAGCTACAATTAATTAATCAAAAGGGGGGAGGGGAGTCTTGGTTTGAGAAATTAAACTAAGGGTTATTAAAGGAAGTAAAGAGTTTTTATTAGTATTCGTAAAAATATAATTTAAAAAGTTAAAACATACCAATCTCTTTTCATTCAAGGAAAAATAATGTTAAAACTAATATATACGCATATATATGTGCGAGTGTCAACAATAGAATAAATGTTATTATAAATAAATGAAAGTTAAAGAAGATTATCATTAAAAAAACATGGCAATGGTTATTAATTGATATAAAACAACATTTGTGCATGGCTATTGCTAATTAAGCAATCTTTCAAAACATGTTTATCAAATGATTATCACTGGAATTTGACAACAGATCTTTGCCGGGAATATTTTGACAACACGTTGCAGATATAAATAGACTTTTTTTTTATCGGACAGTAATCAGTTCACAAATTAGTTGAGTGAGGGCAGTTCACAAATTAATTGAGTGAGTGCAGTTCGCCAATTAATTGAATCAGTTAAGTTAATGGTATTCAGAAACAAAATGCAGTGCTGAGAAGATTTTGGGAACGCACGTTTATCTCCACCCCAGATGTCTGATGAAAACAGCAGATCTGCCCATGAAATAATGTCAGCTTAACATCTTAGAAAATCTCCATCAGGATCTAATTGTCTCCAATAGTAATAATTGTGAAACTCATCCAGGAAAAGTCCCAGCCGGCTGGTAAGCATTCATAATGGAAATATCCTCACCGAAAGCAACCACCAAAGAGAACAAAATTCTACGTCTACATTCAAAAGCCTAGGTAAAAACATTTGCTTATTTCGTTTATACTGTAATAACCATTGCATTGCATTAATTCGTACGAATCTTTCAAGAGTCTAATTATATGAACTCTATATCATACATAAATGAACTATTGATATGTGTGATTAAATTTCAAATGCTATGTAATCCTTTATTACATGAGTTAATATGTGCGTGATCATTATATCAATATTTTTTAGTTAAATTAGAGTGTTCTGTTATTAAATCTATAGGAATATTTAAACTATTTAGAAATGTTAATTTAAAATATGCGTGTGTTTTATTAGAATTATAAAATGTTTAAATTTAGTAAATAAATGTTAGTTAATAAATTATCTTTAAAATTAAACTTTATTTGTCGGCCAATTCTTTTTATCAATTTCTTTTTATCAATTCTTTTATCAATCTCATTTTATAAATTCCTTTTACAATTCCTTTATCAAGTCTTTTAACCACTAATTAGATATAATCTGTTAGTGACTACAAATAGCTGAGCTAGTTGTGGATTTAGGCGTTGAGTTAGTGGCCATTGTTCAAAGTGCGTTGTCTATTCTTTTAGTATTCTTTTAGAATAAGCAGCTGGTGCCCGTGGTTATACACAAACAAAAAAGTGCTTTGGACGGGGTGTTCAACTCAACAGCCGAGAAGAAGCTATGTCCTGGAAATGTAACATTAATTATATACTTTATAGCTATTGTTTGGGCATAAATACTCTCCGAGTATGTTCTTCTCTGCCTAAGAGACCGGTGTTTCGAATGCACATATTCGAAATCGGTTCAATATATATATATAATTTAGATAAATGCTTTGCTTGAGTTGGTTTTTTAGATCTAATGTCCCAACTCCTCACTGAAGAGACCCATAGGTCGAAACTGGTCTGGGGATGGGGACCACGATTTGAATGCCTTCTCTTGTAGTAGCATTTATCATAAATAAAAAAAAAAAAAAAGCTTGTTTAGAGCTATTAGCACGCTCTTAACTTTACATATAATTTTTATAAATGTAATCATAGATGCTACAATCACATATGAATTAAAATAATTACACTTAATATAAAGACAAGACTGTTTATAAGGATACTATTATTTTTATTTAAAAAAGACACCCAGCTAATCTGAGACATACAGATGGAAAATGATAAAAAAGTTCTTAATGCCCCAGCTAAAGGATAAGTGCAACAAATAAAGAATAACTATGCCAATAACTATGTGGAATTAATTAGTTGTAAACACTCATTGCCTTTATGAACATTATAGATATGGTAGATAAAAACTGTTGTTAATATATTCTATTACACTATAATATATCCTTACATGCAATTGTAAAATTTTGCCAGTAAACAATTTATCTGTACTTCAATTCAAGCAAATTCATTGTTGTTAAGTGATTATTATGAACTATTACTTAAAAGTTATAGATAGTTATTAGAATCTATTGTGTCTTAATGAAATTTGGCACAGCCTCTTATTCAGAGCTAGTGCTAGAGATAAGTTTTGGAAACATATCACTTTACTATTCTGGATAAGCCTGCATTTGGAATATGTATTTCATTTGTATCAACTGAATAAAAAATGGATTAACATATAGAAAAATAAACATTTTAATTCAGTCAAGTCCACATGAATACATCATAATAAAGTTGAGTCATGTTTTGCTATTATATATTAGCACCATTCACTAGAAAATGGATAATCAGATGAAACATATGGTTAATTATTTAAAATGGAATTTCTCTTTTAATTGCAATTTGGAAAAAAAATGTCCTAATAGTGATAAAATATCATTTATTTCCCATAATACCAAAAATAATTTATATTGAAAAGGATTAATAAAGGGGCATAATTAATATATTTAATAATAAGAAAATCCAAACAGAATAAATATCCTTTGTTTGATGTAAGTGAATGTCAGCCACTCTAATTAGTTTACCCACAAAATGTTTATGAAGATGATTATTATATTACCAAATAATATGTATATGATGCATTTCTATTTGAGGATATATAAAAAAAGAATGAAAATAACTTTAATACATGAATTTGAAGTCTAAAATCAAAAATATAAAAGCCAGATAAAATTATGTTATTATTGAAGTCCATATTAATGATTACCAAAGACCAGTATGTGCACTTAATATCAAGAAGATGTCTGAGAATGAAAGATCATGCAATATAGATAGAAACCAAGGTATTTGAATATTGAAACTTGAAATATTGGGAGCCCAAACTTTTTCTTTTTGCACACAAACGAGTCTGAAATGTAATACATATCTTGTTTTAACTTTTTACCAATTGGATTAATTCCTAGTTGTTGCTTTGAAAATGTATATTTATTAAATAAGATGAATAATTCTTGAGTTCAATATATTTGCCCAAAGGGATAATTTTTGGAATATTTTTATGAATGACCCAGAAGTTTTACCGTTGATCCAAATTCGAGTATTTTGCATGTCTGGTTCTCTCACGAAATCTTATGATCAAAAATGACATTAGATAGCATCAGTAAGCATATTCCAATGCTATATGCATTTATTTTTCAAGAGAAAAGTGCTAGTGCAAAGATTTTACTTGTATGGCTGAGTCTTGTGGTGATAACAAAATTTACTGTGAATTCAAATGCATTCCAAAAGATTAAAATTTATTTTTAAAGCACAATTTATAAGACAACTGACACAGCATTAAAAGAATAGTAATAATCTTTAATAAAAAGAAATGGTAAATTGTACACTGTAAAAATATTCACAAAATTCAATACCCAAAATTGAAGATTTAAAATAGCTGCTAATATAAAATGAATAAACTAGAAATCCAACAAAAATTATATGTAAGTCATAAACTTGAATCAATCTAAATGAGATCTATAGAATAAGAAGTAACTAGATAATAGTAAAAAGAAAGAGATTATCAAAATTGAAAAGAAGTGAGAATATTAGAATGTAATATAGTGAAAATGATATTTTTTCTAAGGGAGAGACTATAATATGCTTTATTCTCATTGCTATTACTTTATATAAATTCAAATTATTTTCTTAATGGTATGTTTGTGAGATTAAAAATAAAAAATATCATACGGTACAGAAAATATTAAATATAATTTCATTAGACATCTATTTTATTGAATATGTAGATTTATTAATATCTGATTGAACAGACTTCTAACATTCTGAAAATAAACCAAAGTCTGATTTTATTCAATATTGTGAAAAAGTATTATGTTAACTAGAAAAGTCAATTTTTTTGACTTTACTTTCCAGATGCTTATGTCTATTACTTATAAAGGGAGTTATATTTGCAGCTTGTAGTATTTTGCCTTATAAAAGTATGGTATATATATATATATATATATACCATAACTCCAAACTATATATATATATATATATATATATATATATATAGTTTGGAGTTATCCATTTATAACTAAACAATTAGCAATTCACCCTTAATAGCAGTTACTAAAAGCCAAAAAAAAAACCCCACCAGGCCAAGAACTAAAGTAAAACCATCAGAAATATTGCATTTAAAAGAAAGATCCTCTTTTGAATGCCACTATAGTATAGAGAACAAAGTAAGGCAATTTACATTTATAGGTATAAGAAATCAAAGCATAGCAAATCTGTTAATTTTCTTGCTTATTATAAGATAATATTATTAATGGATGTTTTATATGGAAATAATCAATATGTGGATTTATCTTTTTGTAATATATATATATATATATATATTGTAACCTACTAGAATGAGAGAGGGGTATGAGAAAGAAAAAAGAGATAGAGAAAAGAAGAAAATGCTAATAATGAAATGAGAGAGGGGTGTGAGAAAGAAAGAGAAAGAGAAAGAAGAAGAAAATGCTAATAATGAAATGGAGAAGATAATAATGGTAAGGATAAATGATGGAAAAGAAAAGAATTAAGGAGGAAAAGAAATGGGGAAAAGTAATAGAAATGATATATGTAATGGAGAGAGAAAAGAAATGAGATGATGGAAAGATATAAAAGAGAGATATAAGAAGAAGATGGAATAAAAGAGAGGGAAATGAAATGAGATGATAGAAGAAATTCTTAACGAATGTTTTAAATGGCTGAGATGATAGAAAGATATGAGAAATGACATGAAAAGAAATGGAATAAAATTGAAATGAAATGAAATAAAATATAAATGAGAGACTCTAAACAACTCGGCTCAGTGGGGTTACAATAAATTTAAAGAAAAGAGATGATGATCTAGAGATGTATAATCAAATAAAGGTCAAATCCAATATTGATGAACTATAATACTACAGCATACTAATATTTCAATCAACCATACAAAAGATTATCTAAAATCACTGATCAGTGCTTACCATATTAGTCCTACCAATAGATTATACACTCTCTGAATAAGACCTATGATGCTTTTCTTTAAAATATTATCTTACAGAATTATATTTACTAAACAACAAGAGTAAATAACCTCAGGGATTTTAAAACTAACACGCTTGTATAAAATTAAAATTTAGGTTAAGTTGCCTAATAAAGAATTACTGTGATTAATGAATAAATAAGGGACATCTTAGCTGACCATAAAATAATTATAACATGTTCAATCTTAAAATAATAAACAAAACAAATATTAATTCACAAAATTTAATGATTCAATTTAAATTTAACTAATAATGGCCTATTATCTAAGATATTACTTGAGCAGAGAAAAGAGCAAGGGTACTTTTTAATGCCTTTCCATACTCACAGACAACCACTAAAGATCTCAAATGCAAATGAATTAGAATTCTTCAAATATATCAGATTTAAGATGATGATAGATGATGTGCAGTGAATATAAGATAAAGTTCAGCTTTTAAAATAATATTAATTAAAATATTCTTCTGAAGTACTAATATTGTTAATCTGATATTGCATAACCTTTAGTCTGAAAGATATATCAATAATTAAAAAAAAATAAACGTTTAACTAAGTATTTAATTAGGTATCTGCTATAATGCAATTATCTGTCTTTATGATTCAATATGAGAATCATTTACTTTAACATAGCTTTTTTTTTTAAATTTTCAAGACAATATTAACTATATTTAATTAACTTCGAATATACTTGTAAATTTCTGAATTGAAGATTTAATAACTTTTATATTTTAAGATTTTGTGAACTTGGAACCCAAAACAATAATATATTCTCATATAAAAGCAAAACAAACAAAACAAAACTTTTGAAATAATAATTATAATTTATTAATAATGAGAAGAAATGCTTATAAATGTGGTAGAATACAAACACTGCCAATACCGCACTAAGATTTAATATAATTATTTGGACTCTTAACAGTTTTATTTAACTTATATTAATACACTTAATAACCGACAAAGGTTATTCAATATTACTTTCTTTTAATAATTAGATTTTTATCAAAAAAAATACCTTAAATTTTAATTATCATATGTACTTAATAAGCACACTACTATTCTTCTTTATTGGACTAATTTATACCATTATTGTGTCATCTAATATTAGAATATCACACAGAACTAGGTTTATATTGAAAACCCTAAGCTTAATTTTATACTCCTAAACCTAACAAACACTAAGTTGAAATAAGCATATTCAGCAATACTTTTGAAAAATATCATCACTAGTTTCACAGATATAACTAATATCATAGCTACATATATGTTTAAATCAGATTAAGCTAATATTAAAACTAAACTAAATTAAGTGTATGGGGCAATCATTCATCAGAGATCAGTTATACTTTTTGTAAAATAACTTTAGTCCACATAAAATTATTCCCTCAATGTTTTAAAGATAATGATGTAACAGACTTACAAATCCAGTGGCGAAATTCTGGATGAAAATATTAAATTAGTATGTGTGAATTGCCACTTACACCATAGGCATATTTAACATACTTTAAAATAAATATAACTTATTGTTGGTTAGTTTGTGTGTGATAAAACTATCATAGCAACACAATTCAAACATTGATACACCTATGAGCCTTAAATTAGCTACAACTATCTGAAGAAATACATTTCCTCAAACAAGCATATCTTGTCATCACAAATATAAAACAAATGCAACATCACCTACTGTGGTGGAATTAGCATTAAGTCATCATGAATGATAGGCAAAAAAAATATAAAAATACTAGGCTCCTCAGAGCTGGAAAAGAATGTGGTGGTTTCCAAAATACCTAACTATGAGGCAAAATTAAGATGTCTGGAATTCATCTTCAGTACATCTGGGAACAGGAACACACACCAGAAAAGCACAATCCTCTCATGGGATTTCCAATGCTTATAAATGTGATCATCATCACTGAAAAATACAATACAATACCCTCTTTTTGGGGACAAGCACTATCAAATCATGGAAGTACAATACAATAAGGATGGAGGATTTTCTCTACTCCATAAAGCATATTCAAAAATTATGAACTAAGCCTAATTCTTGAGGCTAACAAATACTAACTAATAGCAAGATATATATACTTCACCTTAATTAACTAAGTTATTCCTAAGAAGTTTAAAAATACAAAATGTATATCCAATGTTTGAACCAACAAAGCAAACTATGTGTCAACTGACTACCGTAAAAAGTACTTTAAACTCAAATGCATATAAAATTCTGGGCAAGACACAATGCACACATAACAAAATATTAAATGCTAAAGTATAGTGACTAGTGAACTTTTAAAATTGTAAATTAAATGCAAGAATATTTACTTTTTGATGAATATAAAATATTTGTAGTTATTATTAAGATAACATTCATAAAAGAAATGAATGGATATTCTCTGATAAACTTCTTTAGTAAATTTAAAATAAAATTGAGTAAAACATCCCATTTATATGAAAATAAGACTGTGATATTTAAATCTCTATAAATAAAAATTATTAAATAGAAACTAGCTAGTGTAATGCTTGGTAAATAAACTAAATCTACTTAAGAATGGCAAAAAATATTTGCTCATTCAAATAAACCTATTTCGTTTTAAAATTATAACCCTAGTTTACCTGTATATTTATGCAAAAGTGTTACAAAAAAAATTAATAGCATACATATTTTTATGGTTTTTTTTTAAACCAATGAAGTAGACCAAGAAAAAATAATACATTAACTCAAGTTCACATTTCGGCTCCGTAATGATTTTTCCATTTCATAATGTGTAGACAATTTATTCAGGTTAAAATATCTATCTGAATTCGAAGCTTCAATTAATACATTTATACACATGGCAATCATTTCCAAATGAAAATGTTCAATAGTTCATTAATAATATTTTTTTTAAAAGCAATTTTAAAAAACTTAAATAATAAGATTAAGCCGGCATGAAACAAAATAAATTCTTCAGCTGAACACACTTTAATTTATTTATAGGATCCCGAGTTCAAAATTGCATATAATAATAATAAGAATATCTTTCTATCTGAATTTCTTTATCCTCTTTTGGGAAAAACGCTTCTTTTGAAATATAGTTTTTCTTAAGTACTTTTCCTAATAATATTCCAAGATGTATTTATTTTTAAAATTAATTTCCTTTGCTTACTTTTAAATATGAGAGTAGAAAATTTTTTACTGTTCAAGACATTTCTCTGTTTATATGCTATAATTAATGCCATAAAGTTATTTTTAAATACTGGCAAGTATAACCCTTTACAATGTACCCAATAACTATAGATTCATTATTAAGCCTTACGAATTGCTTTAAAGTTTTATTTCCAAATACATGTCCTTTCTTACTGTGTAAATAAGAATTATCCTTTAAAATGTATACATAATCTGTTTGCATTTAGATAAACAAATCATTTTTATATATGTCAAGATATAAGTAATAACTTTTCTTTTTTTATTTTAAAAAAATCATCCTTTATAGTTTCACTGTATTCGAACGTAGCAACTTCTTTATAATGTTCTTTTTAAACTTTAAAAAAAAAATTCTTTTTTTTTTTACATATACTTTTAATCTAACAGGAAAAATAATTAGCATTTTATTTTCAAAATAGTTTAATACAACCGAACGCTTATCTATGGAAATGATTAATAGTTTGTTCCTTAACCTTATTTCCAAATAAAGAAAATTAAACAAGTTAAAGTCATATAATATGTGAGATGCTTCATTTATTCTAGACATTTTTTTACTATAATTTCTATGCCTTGACTGAAATTCAAATTGTCAGAAAAATGGATTATCTTTCTTTTAGCCCGCCAACATTACAGGATGATTTTAAATATTTTAAACATACTTGTATTTTTTTTAGAAATATCAAGTTCTTTAAAAAAAATTACTTTTATTAATAAAATTTTTAAGATCCAGCACCAGTTGAATCAAAACAAGATCAGCCCCTGGATGATCCCTCGATCTCCATTTTATCTCACAATTTTTCATCCACCTACAATTCATTTAAAAACCAATAAAAATTATTTTTTATTTAATTTTAATATTCTGACAAACCAGCTGTGGAATCAATCTACTGACGTAATCAATATAATTTTCCCATACCATGTGATTCTCAGCTGCAAAGTCAAAATTCTATTATTAACAAATATTATGCAACAAATGTTTTTAATGATATTTTACAACACAATAGTACAAAATATAAAATTTAAAGTTATACCTTTATTAAACCCTTAAATTTTATATTAAAAATAATTTTATCCACACATTTACATTAATTGTTTAAAATTATTTTTAAAATTACAACAATAAAATGTTAATGATTATTTAATCTAAATAACTTTTATAACTGGAATGCTAAACTACAAAACTAATAATAAATATTCTTATTTCTTTTTTAATAAAAACTTGCATATCATTTTTTAAAATTTATTACTTAATTATTCCAACTTAATAATATTATCTTATTATTATTCTTTAGACATTAGAATGGATTATACGTAGTTATTTTAGAATACATTTAATACTATTTATCAATTCACACTTATAATAATTTAACATTTGCTTATGTTAAATTATTACCTAATATCCCTTATCAAACCAACTAATATTATTAAAAATATTTAGATTATCCTATTCTAATAATTAACTACTTTAATTTTCATTTTTTTTATCATCATTGTTTTTTTTAAATCCAAAATTTTAAACAAAAGGTTAAGCTAAAATAACCTTAATTACCTCTTGGAACTAAGTGACACTTCAGTTAGGTACAATATATATATATATGAAAAACAAAAACAAGTTACTCATGTAACCTGCTATCACTTGTTATTTATGTTCAAAAGATGGCGCTTTACCAAAACCACCGAACAAGTGTAAAATTTGTTTACATAAACGAAAAAAGAGTCAGAATTAACTACCTCTTTCATTTGCCAACCCCCAGATCAGCTGATTTCAAGCTGGTTTGCTCTCCTCAGTGAGGGATAGAGTATAGAAACTAGATCTAAACACTGACTCTCAAGTGTTTATGCAAAACGTTTCTATCAGATTGCAAGCGTGAATTTTTCAGACCAGTAAAGTCTTCAAACTCAGCCTAGCAAGCCAGATATTTATATGGGTCTGATCTCAGTTCAGTATCACCATATAATCAAAGTCTCTGCAATATATATCATTGCAAGAAAACTTTAAAGGTACATTTATGAAAAACAAAAACAAGTTACTCACGTAACCTGCTATCACTTGTTATTTATGTTCAAAAGATGGCGCTTTACCAAAACCACACTTGTTCGGTGGTTTTGGTAAAGCGCCATCTTTTGAACATAAATAACAAGTGATAGCAGGTTACGTGAGTAACTTGTTTTTGTTTTTCATAAATGTACCTTTAAAGTTTTCTTGCAATGATATATATTGCAGAGACTTTGATTATATGGTGATACTGAACTGAGATCAGACCCATATAAATATCTGGCTTGCTAGGCTGAGTTTGAAGACTTTACCGGTCTGAAAAATTCATGCTTGCAATCTGATAGAAACGTTTTGCATAAACACTTGAGAGTCAGTGTTTAGATCTAGTTTCTATACTCTATCCCTCACTGAGGAGAGCAAACCAGCTTGAAATCAGCTGATCTGGGGGTGGGCAAATGAAAGAGGTAGTTAATTCTGACTCTTTTTTCGTTTATGTAAACAAATTTTACACTTGTTCGGTGGTTTTGGTAAAGCGCCATCTTTTGAACATAAATAACAAGTGATAGCAGGTTACGTGAGTAACTTGTTTTTTGTTTTTCATAAATGTACCTTTAAAGTTTTCTTGCAATGATATATATTGCAGAGACTTTGATTATATGGTGATACTGAACTGAGATCAGACCCATATAAATATCTGGCTTGCTAGGCTGAGTTTGAAGACTTTACCGGTCTGAAAAATTCATGCTTGCAATCTGATAGAAACGTTTTGCATAAACACTTGAGAGTCAGTGTTTAGATCTAGTTTCTATACTCTATCCCTCACTGAGGAGAGCAAACCAGCTTGAAATCAGCTGATCTGGGGGTGGGCAAATGAAAGAGGTAGTTAATTCTGACTCTTTTTTCGTTTATGTAAACAAATTTTACACTTGTTCGGTGGTTTTGGTAAAGCGCCATCTTTTGAACATATATATATATATATATATATAATGACTTTCAGTTATATCACTGTTTTGTACATTTTGGCTTCTCAAGTAAAGGCTGTTTAAAATGTTTAAAAACAAAAGCACTTCACCATTTGGCTTTTAATTTACAATATACTGATATTTGTGAAAGGTCAAGAACTTTACTAGCCAATGAAAAAAAAAACAGAATTTTTGGCAACCAGAAAACTAAAGACCATTGTTCTTATAATCTCACCATTTATAAAATATTTTTAAATTCCTTTATGTTATATCAATAGAAAAACATATTTCATTTCCACATATTGACTTCTATTGACATAGTGTAAAGAAATTAAAAAAAAATTCATTTATGGATTGCAAGATCAAGAGCCCAATGTTTATGATCTTCAGATTTCTAGTTGTAATGGTATTGAATATATTGTGAAATGAATAATAATAGATCTTTTTTTTAAAAAAGTATTTTATAAATTATATCAGAGACACTTAAAGGAGATGGAAATTTTTAATTACTTTAATTAGAAGAATATCATTGACTGTGGAATGCAATCAAAAGCTATACTTAGAAAAGATGTGGAAGTGCTTTGAAAAAAAAGTTTGCTCAGAAAAATTTAAAAACAGCCCATAAAATGTCAGTAGAACAGACATCAGGACCAGAAAATGATATATATAAACATATTTGTAGCAGATGAATATCCAATTTCAAAAGAAATTCCATCTTTATTTTTTTTTTGTCTATGTGTAGCTGCTAATAAGGTGTTAGCATGAACTTTGTATGTTTGTACTGGATGCATTTTTACTTATGTACTTCATAAAAATAAATTTTTTAAACTAAGCACTCTGATTATTTACATTTTTTGTTAAAGTGATGTATGTGAACATATATGTGGTAAATTGATTTGCATGTAAAGTCAAGTCCAAATTCATATTTATCTTTTTGTTTTTTTCTTATGTCTATGTATTGCTAGTAATAAGGAAATTGTATGAGTCTTATGGTTTTGTATTGCATGCTTTTTCAATAACATATTTTGCAAAATTGAATTGTTAAACTAATATTCTCATTATTTAAGTTTATTGTTATTTTTTTATGTATGAATCTAAACAGTCAAGAACTACTGCTTGAAAAATAGTTCAGTTTGCGGAAGTAATGCTCGCTGTAAAAATGCCATAGGCTATTATCAGTGCGCATGTCCTAGTGGGTCATTTGGCGATCCGTATTCACCTCAAGGATGTTCAGGTAAATGCTTGCTTTTTTATTTGAACTTTTGCAAAGATTGTTAGAAACTATTTTAAATTTATTATATTCTATTTTATGTATCTTATAATTTTAAGATATAATTCTCAATCTAAAACATTAAAATACCATGTCAATAATATCCAGTAATGAAAAATTATGATTAACTTCGACTAAACATTATTATCCAGTCTTGGTATTTTATTACTCAGTTATCCCATAATTCACTGTAGAATGTAACATACACATATGCATATGTGCATACATATAAATAGTAAAACTCATATATTAATTAATAAGAGCCAACAATTAAGTTGTTATCATATGTAAATATATCAATAAAGCCAAAACAAAATAAAACAATAGACTATCAACAATCTATTGTCAAAGCAACATGAATTTGATTCCTTTTATCATTTAAAAGAATGATGCTTTGATAATAGATTATTAATATTTCATTAGTTTATTTAATCTTTGACTCTAGTGATTTATATCTATATTTAAACAAATTTCATCAAATTCAAAATTAATATAAGTACTTAAAATTAAAATTTCACAATCAATAGTCTCATTACCAAGGCCAACATGGGTGTGATAAGAATCTTGGCCTTAGGGTGCCCTTTGAGTGTTCCATCATCAGATTTTCAATTGGATGGACGGTTGAAGAATTGGAGAGTGGAGTAGATTGAAGCCTGTTCATTAAAGTATGAGGGTTGGCTTTCTTAATATATATCTGAGCACTTATAGCTTATATGTATAGAGATGGTAATCTGGACCAACTGATGATTGCTGGTTTCGCATGAAATACGTATATTGGTGATTATTTATGTTTTCAACATATATGTGTTCAAGTGTATCAGTGTTATGAAATAGTATGGAGAGTGGTAGGCCGTGTGAAAGTCTGTGCTCATATACCCTATATATTATATAATAATATACTATTCAATTACCTTTAATTATCAAATAAGTTAGCAGTCTTTGAATCGTAAATGTTCAATAGAAATTCTTTAATTCTTCTTTTTACTTCATTCTTTACTTAAAAAAGTACGATTCTAAAGCTGTTGATTATTTAAATATTATTTTGACACTAAGTGTAATTGGAATATTTGCTTGAATTATGGAACAGTTGATAAGTATAAATTTGTTTTCTTTTTGCATTACTTTGCTTTTAAGAAATATGTTTGGGCATTGAAATTTTAATTTTGGCTAAATTTTATTAATTCTGAAATGGAGTAATTTGTTTATTTGATTAACTAGTTTAATTTCTGGCTTTTCTTTTACATTTTTTATGAATCACTTTTATTTACGATTCATTTCCTCCTTTTATTTTAATTTTAAACTAATGTAAGGGCATATGTATACCGTTACAATATATATAACACACAGCCAATGGCAGGAATAGATCAATAGACAATGATGCTCACTGAATCCAAATGTTTCCATTAATATTGGAGATCAGACAATAAATAGTCAGCCTTTTTGAAGATAAGGCAGAGAATGACTGTAAAATCTAAAAGACAGGACAGATTTTTCAGGGAATAACTGTAAACCTGAATAACAGTAGATTAATTCTCCATATATGGTTAAAGGACAATTCTGTTAACCTGAACAGCAGTGATGATTCATCAGTCTGTAGATGTTAAGCTAATGGTTAATTCAGTGAGGTAAGTCCACATCTCAATACTGGATGCTGCCACAACCAAAACTGACTCAAGGGAAGCTTTAAATACATCGGAAAGAATCACCATACCTACTCATGATACAGGCTGCCAAGTATATAGCTAGAAGTGGATAGATTCCCTTCTTCAACAGTTTACATATACCCTGGTAAACAGTAGCAGGCAGAGTATAGCTATCATTACTTAAATCAGAAAATATTGTAAATAGGTGTACATATATAATCTGTAATAAATATATTATTAAAACATGTGATACTCATTTGTGTTATATAGGTTCACATATAAACATAATACATATATAACAACAATATGATTATGGCATATTTACAGTTGGCAGATGAACTATGAATGTGTATATATAAAGAATATAATAATAACCAAATAACTTCTTGGTATTATATTAATATTGAATGTTGGGACTTATGGTGATGTGAAACAATAAACAACTATCTGCAACTATGCATGAATATATAATCTGACACTTTAATAGAATGCAATGGCTATTCAACTTATTATGACCTAATCAGTTTAATAAAACCAAGAAAACCTAAATAAGTTGTTTAATGCTTACATAAATTGATATTAAAATTTAGAATAATGATGGATATTTTCTTTTAATTGTAACTGTTCGAATATAACTATTCTTAAAATAAAAAATTAACAAACATAATTGTACTAAATATAAATGATTTTTAAAATATGATTCAGAAATCCATGTTCTATATAAATTGCTTATTAAGTAATTGTTTATTATGTGGTCCTACACTGAATCAAGTGTTCTGCATTAATAGGACATGGCAATATGAAATACTGTTATATTTCTTGTTGCTAAATCCATGTAGATCCTGTTATATGTCTTGAAGAATCAGCCTCCATTTATTATTTGTAATAAACAATTGTTATATACTGGATTAAATGCAGTAGAGCTTTAATTTGGGTACATATGTATATCCATGTGATCGTGCTTATTTCATCAATACAGTATTTTATTTCTACAATTTCTACATCATGTAATATTCCATTATGCTAAAGTAATAAACATAAGTTGAGGATTATCTGCAAGATTTATTGGTTTGGTATGAAATAATCCAGAATGATGTTTCAATATTATAACAGTATGGGATAAAATTAAAATCAATCTTTCTCTATGAATAATTAGTAGTACATATATTTTAGTATAGCTGTCAACTTTTCTTATTGATTTTTGAAATCAACACATGACATAAAATATTTGCTTATTTTTATTGGAAATCAAATATATTTTTCTGTGAATATGATGATGAATTAATGAATCTTGTTTAGAATCCAAGTGTTAAATAATTCTCCATTGTTAGTCCATTACTTTTGTTTGTTTGAGATTTGGCAATGAAGTCCTTAAGTTTCCATAAAATAAAATTTCTCAGAGACGTATCTGACCTGGCTTGTATAATGACTCCTCTGGCCTTTGAAAAGGGGCTTTTTGCCAAAATATGTCTGGCTTCATTTGTCAACTTCAGGATTTGGACTATACATTGCAAAGTATTTGAAAGTGGGATTGAGCACCATTCCGAAGACCTCCTAATAAATTTCATACAGAAGGCTAGGGAAATTGACAAAAGAACTTGCCCAGACCAGTTGGTGTTTCAGACCTGGGAACAACTTAAAATATAAGTTTTAAGACATCCCATTTCATTCTATGTACAATGCCTCCAACCTTATAAGGACTTATTCTTCCTCCTGCTGCTGTGATGAAAGGGATGGGATGACCTACCTCCTAACCCTTCTATCTGAACTGTTTCCCCATAGACCCATTGCAGACAATGCTTGTTATCAGCAGCTCTAACTATTGCATGCATACACAATTATGTACCTTTCTCCATAAATAAAAAAAATGTCTTTTGAAATGATAAAATAAAATTTCTTCCTATGGAATACAATAAATATATACATTTGTTTCTTCCTGTAATGAAATAAAAATTGCTAAAACCTGTTTTTTTCTATGCTGAGCGCATATATATTTAAAGTGGGAATAAAAAGTTATGTTCTTTTAATTGTTTTAATATTCATTCACCAACTGTTTTATTTCCCTCTTCTGTCATTTCTCAATAATAATAATATAAGATCATTTGTTGCTGTGGATGTGCATGACCTCGTCATTTCTTATACAAAAATCTTATCAAGCAATTAATTATTGTTTTAAATGTTTTAAATAACTGATCATTTTACACAACTTAAATTTGCATGTGCAATTGTTATTTCTTATTTATTCCCAGTAATTATGCTAGGTGTGTGTGTGTGTGTGTAACTATGTATATATGTGTTGATGGTGATTATCAACTTCTAAATAAAGTAATGAGTTATTTCAAATAAATAAAACTTTTTTTGATAATTTATACTTCAATTAAAATAGGTCATAGATACCTTGTAAATACAATATATATATATAAACATTACAATACATATTTATATATATATATATATATATATATATATATATATATATAAAAATAACTACAACCATTAAATGTCTGTATTTTTAAATTATATAATAATAATTCAAACAAATATATTTAACACAGTATTCAAAATTAAATAATATATTCTTTACCAGAAGTACTTTCAATTGTTTCACTGACAATCTTTATCAATTGAAAGTACTTCTGGTAAAGAATATATTATTTAATTTTGAATACTGTGTTAAATATATTTGTTTGAATTATTATTATATATATATATATATTACAAGCATAAAGCTAAACTAGTCAATATAAAATCAAAACTACCCCAAATCTAAAATTAAACCAGACCAGCATAAAAATAATATTAAAACACAACCTAAGGTTTCACTGCTACAAGCAGACTTCTCAAGTGTAAAGAACTACAAAAAACCACACATTATATATACTATATTAAGGGTGGATGGGAAGTGAATGGATTTGTGGGTAGTTTTTAATAGTATATATAATGTGTGGTTTTTTGTAGTTCTTTACACTTGAGAAGTCTGCTTGTAGCAGTGAAACCTTAGGCTGTGTTTTAATATTATTTTTATGCTGGTCTGGTTTAATTTTAGATTTGGGGTAGTTTTGATATATATATATATATATATATATAATCAAAACTACCCCAAATCTAAAATTAAACCAGACCAGAATAAAAATAATATTAAAACACAACCTAAGGTTTCACTGCTACAAGCAGACTTCTCAAGTGTAAAGAAATAATAAAAAAAACACACATTATATATACTATTAAAAACTACCCACAAATCCATTCACTTCCCATCCACCCTTAATATTAAAAGAACTCTTAAATAAGTTAATTGCTTCAGAATCATAAATTTTCAATAATAAAGACTCTTTAATTCTTCTTTTGATTTCATTTCTCTCAAAGAAGACAACCTTAGCTTCATCAAAATCAATAGTGTGGCCTGTATCTTTTTCATGGACATACAAAGCAGAACTAAGATATCTATTTTTAACTCTACTTTTATGAACCTTTACTCTTTCATTTAAACTCAAACTACTCTGACCTATATAAACCTTCTTACAAAATAAACAAGGAATAAAATATACCACACCAGGAATAGTCTTTCTATCAAAAACTTCCTTTGTATTATTCAATAAATTATTCAATGTAACACCCCTTTTCCAAGCAATTTTCTTATTTCCAAACAATTTACTATTTCTACACACAATTTTATAAGAAGACAATTTAAATGGCAAAGAAATAAAATCATATTTTTCTTTAACCTTTACATCCTTACAAATATTACTATTAAATAAAATACTTTTAACAAATTTATCAGAGTATCCAACACTTAAATAATCTTTATAAAATTGATATTTCTGAAACAAAGCTACCCCACTAGAATTATTTAATTTAATATTCCTATGACAATAATTCCTTAAAGCAGCTACTTTATGAGATACAGACTGATAGTTATCAGGTTTAATTATAGATCTTAATTCTTTACTTTTAACTAAATGACTGCACAATAAACAATTAGTTTCTATATTTCTAATCACCAAAAGATCTAAAAATTTTAACTTACCAAAATCTAACCCCCCTCCTTCTAACACAAATTTTATAGAAGGATCAAAACAATTAAACTCATTTACAAATTCCTTCAATTTACCATTCTCAACAACAAATAAACAATCATCAACATATCTGACAAATAATTTTACATATAAACAATTCTTTTTAATAATAATTTCCTCTTCCATAAAACTAATATAAACTGAACATACTAAAGGAGAAATAATATAACCTATTATCCACCCTTCCTTAATCTTATAAAAATTACCTTTATAAGTAAAATACATAGAATCTTCCAATAACAAAAGCAAATCTTTAATTACCTTAATTTTATTTTTTGATAAAGAACTTTTCTTAATCAATACAGACAAAAGAACATCAATACTGCTTAACCTATTAACAGACTGATACATATTATAAAATTGATATTTCTGAAACAAAGCTACCCCACTAGAATTATTTAATTTAATATTCCTATGACAATAATTCCTTAAAGCAGCTACTTTATGAGATACAGTCTGTTAATAGGTTAAGCAGTATTGATGTTCTTTTGTCTGTATTGATTAAGAAAAGTTCTTTATCAAAAAATAAAATTAAGGTAATTAAAGATTTGCTTTTGTTATTGGAAGATTCTATGTATTTTACTTATAAAGGTAATTTTTATAAGATTAAGGAAGGGTGGATAATAGGTTATATTATTTCTCCTTTAGTATGTTCAGTTTATATTAGTTTTATGGAAGAGGAAATTATTATTAAAAAGAATTGTTTATATGTAAAATTATTTGTCAGATATGTTGATGATTGTTTATTTGTTGTTGAGAATGGTAAATTGAAGGAATTTGTAAATGAGTTTAATTGTTTTGATCCTTCTATAAAATTTGTGTTAGAAGGAGGGGGGTTAGATTTTGGTAAGTTAAAATTTTTAGATCTTTTGGTGATTAGAAATATAGAAACTAATTGTTTATTGTGCAGTCATTTAGTTAAAAGTAAAGAATTAAGATCTATAATTAAACCTGATAGCTATCAGTCTGTATCTCATAAAGTAGCTGCTTTAAGGAATTATTGTCATAGGAATATTAAATTAAATAATTCTAGTGGGGTAGCTTTGTTTCAGAAATATCAATTTTATAAAGATTATTTAAGTGTTGGATACTCTGATAAATTTGTTAAAAGTATTTTATTTAATAGTAATATTTGTAAGGATGTAAAGGTTAAAGAAAAATATGATTTTATTTCTTTGCCATTTAAATTGTCTTCTTATAAAATTGTGTGTAGAAATAGTAAATTGTTTGGAAATAAGAAAATTGCTTGGAAAAGGGGTGTTACATTGAATAATTTATTGAATAATACAAAGGAAGTTTTTGATAGAAAGACTATTCCTGGTGTGGTATATTTTATTCCTTGTTTATTTTGTAAGAAGGTTTACATAGGTCAGAGTAGTTTGAGTTTAAATGAAAGAGTAAAGGTTCATAAAAGTAGAGTTAAAAATAGATATCTTAGTTCTGCTTTGTATGTCCATGAAAAAGATACAGGCCACACTATTGATTTTGATGAAGCTAAGGTTGTCTTCTTTGAGAGAAATGAAATCAAAAGAAGAATTAAAGAGTCTTTATTATTGAAAATTTATGATTCTGAAGCAATTAACTTATTTAAGAGTTCTTTTAATATTAAGGGTGGATGGGAAGTGAATGGATTTGTGGGTAGTTTTTAATAGTATATATAATGTGTGTTTTTTTATTATTTCTTTACACTTGAGAAGTCTGCTTGTAGCAGTGAAACCTTAGGTTGTGTTTTAATATTATTTTTATTCTGGTCTGGTTTAATTTTAGATTTGGGGTAGTTTTGATTTTATATTGACTAGTTTAGCTTTATGCTTGTAATGTTTATATATATATATTATTTGTTGAATATTTAAAATTTACATAAAAATGAATACAAATTTAGTAATAAACTATCCCTGTTTTTATAATGTTTTGTTTATATTATCACTGCAAATTTATTTAATATAATTTTAAGCCCTAATTTTGAAACAACATAAGCCTAATCTTGAATCCAGAAATTAGTAATTATTACTCTCTCCCATTTATATATGTTCTATTGATTATCATATTCATATTCCATATATCTCTGAATGCGATGTTGCCATCACTGATTTACAAAGTGCTATGTATTGATTCTTCAATTACAGTGCAAATTCACGAACTAGTTGGAGTTTAATCCCCAAAATAGTTTGATGCTAACTAGTTTATATGAAGGTCTCAACTATTCCAAGATAAGTGTGTGACGAGAGATTGGCATGTACAAATTAACACAGCTCTGGTCCCCGCTGAGCTGTCTTAGACAAACACACTATGTATATACAATAATGAATACTCAAACTATAATCCTGCATGTATAGTTTCTATGTCTTAATTAGCTCCTTTCTCAACATAGGGTAATTCTTAATCCCCCCACTGCTCCTTTGCAACAGATGCTCTCCTAGAATTCACTGAAGGTGTTCTGTACTCTCTCTACCGCTCCTTTCAAAATCTCGCCCCCTCCTTTTATCGGTTTACTTTCGGAAGTAACGTTTATAAATTAAGGTAGGATTTAATTAAATTGGGTTTTGCTAATTAAATTCCTTTGTTAACTCTTTAATTAGTTTGCTTCAATTGATTGCATTTTAAGCTGAATCAGACAACAACTAATTAACGTCTATGATTAAAATGTTAGAAATTTAATGTCTTTTAAAAGAAATATCTTAGAACAAGACACTTTCATATGTACGTTTAATTTTAAAATGCATATTTTGCACGTAGAAGCGTTTTGCAATTATTACTGTTGCAGTCATGGGAGCATTTTATATAAAGTATTATCAAAATGATTGCAAAGCAAAATTACTGAACAAAATAAGTTATTTAGCAGGAACAAAAAAATTAAAGCATGAACTCTCATGAACATGAATAACATTATTTTTGATTGTGTTTTCAATAAAAGATTTTTAGCTAAACTTTTTTGCCTGATTCCAATGCTCAAAAAAAAAAAAAAAAAGCAAGAATTATGCACAGTGAACTAAATTAAATAAAATAACAAAAATATCCTATATATTAGTTACTATACAGATATATTAATAATTATTTGTAAAAAACCTTTTTTTTCCATATGTCAAAGCATCGGCCGGGAAGTGAACCCGCAAAAACTGTCTGCAAGCAACTGCTTGCTTGCAAGGCAACTGTGCTGACCTCTCGTCTACCAACGTTTTTTGGCACATGATTTTAAACAATTATAAAATGTTAAATAGCTATTTTAACAATTAGCCTATTATTGTATATAGAATATTATTTACTATTTTATAATAGAAGTAAAAATAACAACAATGAAATAAAACAGGACTGAAACTAATTGTATAACATAACAATATACTGTATAAATAAAAAATATAATTTTTTTTTTCGAAACAAAATATATACTTTTATGCGACTTTATATATATTATCTTATTATATAATTTTCCACTCATTTTTAGTAACATATATAATTATATGAATGTGTATAAAACTTCAATCAATTTGTTAATAATTGGTCAACTAAAAATGAATGGAAATTATATAATAAATTAGTATATATAAGATTATATAAAGGTTTTTTTAAAATTTATTTCTGCTTATTATTATATTATTTAGTTAACTGGTTTCAACCTTTATTGAATCTCTATCTTCTGGATTGTTGTATCATAATTGTATTTTGTTCATGTTTTATTTTGTGTTGTCTTTGTTCATTTTACTTCTGTTATAAAACAGTAGATAGTGTCCTGCATGCAGTAATAGGCTTATTGATAAAAAACATAAAAGCACATATTGTATAATTAATATATATATATAAATTTAGTAACTGATATTATATTTGTATTATTTTTTATAATTTATATTAAAAAAATCACTACAATGGATTTTTTTATTTCCATTTTGATGAAGGTGAACTAACAATAAATTCTCTGTTTAAACCGTGAAATAATAAATTGAAATTTGTAAGTATTAAAATCAGGATTCATAAATATTAAAGTTTCACCTATGTAAGATTAGATAGATACAGAAGAGTCAATGAATCAGCCCAATTATAAATACCAAAGCAATTGTTCAACATAATTGACATCTAACAATGAAACCATTACGTATAAAAAAAATCAGCTCTGCGATTATCCAATCAATCTACTGTGATATCATATTAATGTTGAAAAACAGGAAGATTAGTGGACTCAATATCTAAACATCTGCCAATCACAGCCCTATCATTTTCTGGGGCTAGAACTTTACCTTATGTCTCACATGACCACCTTTTTTATAGTTTATATATATTTACATAAGTATATTATTTATTTACTAATTTATCCATCATATTTATAAAATATGCTTCCTGAATTTTTTTTTACTCAAATTATTTTCCACAAGCAAAATAAAAACTTGTCAAAACAAAACTTTTCGTTGCAAATAGATGAATATTCTGAAAATATGCATTAAATCTGTTCACCGAAGAATGTCATTTTAATACAAGTAGTTCATTTAAATATAAGAACAGTATATACACAGGGCTACCCAAAAATAACCAGAATTTTATAATAAAAATTGTATTTATTTTTAAGTGTTATAAATTGAATCTCTTTTAAATTACTATCTATTTGTTACAATACACTAATCTAAATGTGTTTTTTATTTTTTAAAGTAGTCCAGGAATAATTCCAAAGTAATGCATTTTAAGGTCTCTATCATTTTTTTCCCACCACTTCTAAGTCTACAAAAAACAACAACATATTTTTTTCATTTGAAGCGAGATTGAGCAAATATTGTTGGTAGATAAGTAGTATCATGCTGAATTTAATTTAAAAGTATTCTACACTTACGACTTTGAGAGATGGCACTTTGTGTGGGGTGGAGTTTGCATTCTCTTTTTTGTCACAAAATTGCAAGTTTATGTTTTACCACATCATGTAAATGTTTGAAAACTTGCAGATAATATGCCTGATCATTACAAAATTTGAGAGAAAAAATGCTGTTGTCTTAAAAAAAAGAATCAGAATTGTTTTGACTTTGAACTTCACTTGACAAGCTTTTTAGTGGTGCACTGAATTTAATATTTCAACTAAACTACTCATAAATTGGCGTTTTTATGAGATCAACTTTCTTATAATCTTTTTCAAGCATCACAAATTTTTCCTTGTCATTTTCTATAAAAGAAAACAGAATTTCACATTATCAAACTTTTCAGTGATTGTAAAAAAATTGACAAAAATGCAAATGCACTTTACAAAAAAATGTGTTACATGCCACCAAGATTTCACACAGTGATATCATTTGGCAGATTGACACAGAAGGGTCCCTGCAAGAAGTATGTAACAGATGAAGCATATACTGCAACATGTACATAAATTAGACAACAATTTCAGTTATTTTTGGCTTCCTCCTCATGTCCTTAAGGTAGATATAATTAGAGGAGATTTGAACCCAAACTTTCAAGCTCCCTTCAGTCACCATAACTGATATGCATGACTACATACTTGTAAAAAGATAAATGAACTTCAATATACATATTTGATATCTTAATATAAACTGAGCACTGACTATATGTATCTGTGGGAGATGATGATGATTTGGACCAACTAATGAATTCTGATTCGGCATAAAATATGTATATTGCAAATCATTTATCTTTTTCACATGTGTGTGGTCATGTTTATTGATTGTATAAGAAGGAATGGATGACTAAAGGTAGCTTGAAATTCTGAGTTCAAATCTTCTCTAATTACAATTTTTTCTTTTTTTATGCATATTTTGATTCTTCAGTATAGCTTAATCCACACTACCATTTTATAATTCATTCTTCATCATATTCATTTACCATTTATGAGTTCTTGCATTGTAATCAACCTTGGCGATCTTAAAAGTGATTCGTCACGCAGCAAGTTCTGCATACTTTATGATGTTATTAGTCAATAAGCTAGTGATTCATGCAAGAAACTTTCCTTTGCTTTTCATTTTAGAACTTTTGAATAAGGAAACCAGAATTGCTTAGGTGAATTATCAGCTGAAGGAAAATTATTCACACCTTTTATAATTCACTTTTAGATAATTGGTCTGTCTCCTAGTGCAATGACACTTTATTTTTGTTAGCACATGACTGATATAACCGCATTTATTGTGTGCAAATTTCTACTTTAGAATTTTATATTACTTTTAATAAAAAAAACAAAAAAACATTTAAATTTAATTTTGCTGATGTTTGTCTTATTGCTTTTATTTCTCAATTTTTTGAACAATATTCATGAGCTCTTGCTATCTCCCTGAGTCTAGTCATCACAAACCATCATTACCCTCCACTTTTGATCATGGTAAACAAATTTTCCACATACACAGTGATCTGGTAGCGCCCTCTGTGAACAAGGAGATTGAGTACCATTGCAATATATATATTCTAACCAATTAAAAGTTAAAAGATATATTATTAGTTTTTGAAATATGAAAATTTAAGTGTATTATAAATCAACGACAGATGCATTTCTTAAGTATCAATTAAATATGCAATGCATCAATTATACATATTCTAGTATAATAAGTATAGATTAAATAATTTCTAAGTATAAATTTAATACAATAATTTCTCAAGTACAATGTATAGACTAATATATTTCATACGTATAAATTAAATATAATCTCCTTCGTGCGACCGCGTTACAAGCCAATTGTAACTAAATAAAATCAATTTAAACAAATGAAGAGTTATTCTTTATTTTGTTAACTTTATAAAACTTATTAAATTAACATAAACGTATTTTGCAATCTCTCGACCGGTCATTTGCATTGTATTTTAAATATAACTAAAACGATTGGGAGAGCTTAAAAATATCATATATATTATTGGATAGTTTAAGCTAATTATAACTTTACTCTAACCAATGAGAATTTTATTCAAATGGTCGCACATCCACGTTATGGATTGATTATACTTTATTCAAATCTATATGACATTTACACACTTGCAGATAAATTGCATGCCAATTACAACATTTTAAGGATGGATCGATGGATACTTCATCATTCCCAGCTGACACTATTTCTGAGGCCTACTGAAATGATGATGATGATACAGAACATCTATAAGCTTAATTGCCAGAGCGCCAAATTGCAACTCTAATACAATATAAAGATTAAATCTCAATTCAATACTCTTAGTAATAATATTTCATGAATGGGTTAATACACAATCGATTTAGAGAACACCGAGAACGCATTAAAATTGACAATATTAATATCTTTAAGAATTCCAGGTTATTCTCAGCGCATTCCCCATTCACTATGATTAAAGCTACAATTAAATTTTATTCTAATTATAAAGTTCTATATTCATCTCCAGCTTCCTGATCCACTCCTCCATCATCTTTACATCCATATGTCTATTACACTATTATTTATTTAACTCTTAAAATTTACCTTTTTATTTTCCTTTACTAGCTCATTTCCTCTCATTATAAACTCTTCTCAGGGTTTTTCGAATAATTAGGTGTGGAAATCGAATAAGCTGCGACGTATTATTGGTGATAAACACTCCTCTCATGATCGCCTCCAAGGTGATCTCGGTTGTCTTTAATGCAGTTTAAAATCAATTTACATTAAAACTGAAATATTTTAAGCTTATTAAATCATTATAAACACATCCTAAAACATAGTCGCAATTATAACAAAATTATATAAAAACAAAATACGTCTAGAGAGGTTTGAATACAACGGATGGAGAAAGGATTTTATGCCCACCCTCTGCACTTGCTATCACACAATACTATCTCTCTTCATAATTTATATTTCAACAATATTAAATTATTTGGTAATTTTAAGCATTTGAAATTAACCTTTTAAATAGTTTTACTAAATATCAGTTATGTACATGATAATTCAAATATTAATAATAATATATTGATGTATGATTGGATTGGAAATATCTAGATAATAATAAGCCACAAAAACATGGAGACACACGCAAATTTTATTTAAAACAAATAACAAATTTTATTTAACAAACTATAATTCAATACAAAAACATATACATTATATTTACGCTTTCATTTTATCTTAAATCTAGTGAATACCAATTTCTGTTGTGTTCAATGCTTTCTCTTTTATTACTGATATATTTTAGAAAATACATAATCGATTTCTCCCCTAATTAAATTTAATAATTTTAGTTAACAAATCTAAAGTTAATATTCCCTCGCAAATTTCTTGATCTTATCCTATCATCCTGATTAAATATTCTTTTGCCCTAATCTTTACAACAGAGATATCTTAATAATAGTAAGACTAAGTCATTGCAAATAAATTGGCATTAAGATCAAACATCATCATAGTGCACTCTCTATGCTCATGTTCTTATGACACAATAATATTTTAACAATACTACCTTTCCAGCGAAGTTCTCAGCTGGCCATGTAAATATTTATTAAATAAATTAATATACGCATTGCTCATGCCCAATCATTCATAAGTTTTATTTAACCCTTAACAGTTATTAACTTAATTATTATTTTTTGGCTCAAATGCTAAATCAAATCTACAAAAACAATATTCAAATACACCAATCGCACATACATTATCTGCATTTCATTCTGACATTAAATTGAGTTTGCGACCTGGTATCCAATCCTTATAATAATGCTTATCATGGATGTCCTCTCATACACATGTAAGAAATATCAAATATTAATATGAGGCAGGCAGTGACCCGAATAAGAGAGAACCTTTTCACTAAGGTTGAGATATGCTAGGATTTTTATCGCTAGTCATATAAAAACATAGGTATACCAAATACCTCTGGCCATCAAAATAAGAAACCTTCTTACGGTGTAGAGAATACTCAAGTGGGAAAACTCTTCCACTGGGTTCAAATACTTTATGAATATCGCATAAATCTTAGTGAGCTAGACTTCACTGAGTTTGTGGAGATCTTTGTCTATCCACACACATACAGGTCGAAACATCAAATTATACAAGTAAAACTTTCACAACTTTAATATTCTTGCAAATTAGTGTACTGGAATATGAGCCCATAAATTTTCCAAGCATAAATCAGCTTGTTTCTGGCCTTAAATCTATAATAACAATAATAATAAGCAATAAGAAATGCGCACAAAATTCTCAAAACTATTTCCATGCACTTTTATAAAATAAAATAAAAATGATGATGATGCAACTCAATAGACAAGCAATTCATTTATAAGTCTAAGCATTTGACAATAACTTCTGATGCTAATAACAATATCTCTTAAGTGTTTTTTTTTAATTGTTTGTAAAGCATTTTAAATAAGGCATATCAGAATGACATGATATAAATTTCATCTACTCCCAAAATGACAATAATAGCAAAAGCATTTAAATAAACATATATAAAATCATCTGAAATCAATCTCTATCCCCAAAACAATACAATGATAATTTTAAAGTAGATGATATACATAATACACTACAAAGGAAGAAATTCTCTCTTTTTTTTATATTAAATGTCCTACACACATTTTTTTAATATATATTAAATGTCCTACACACATAAAGAGCGAATAATAATAATAAAAAAAAATTATACTTATATAAGTCTTTTAGCGAGGTCCTTCCAGGTTCCTGATTTCTACTTTTCTTTTTTTTTCTTGACCAGTTTATAAGAGCATATAAGTCCTTGTAGTAAAAAGTTCTGTTGATAGAGTTTGGTTCCTCTGGCATTATATATATGATTTGCATATTGTTGAAAGAGTTCCTCAATTTTAAGTTTATGCATATTAAATTTAAATGGCATTTGTTTAACTTTTTCACAGTATAAGTCTGTTGATTTTTGATTGTCCTTTTCCATTTTGAATTCATTTTATATATTTAAATTGACTTACATATACATCAAACTTTTGAGTTTTAAATTTTACTATTTGCACATAATAAACAATATTAAACTCAAATTTTAACTTCTGTGGTTTAAATTTTTATTACCATCTGTGGACTGGTTGACTTCTGGAGGTTCAAGTGTGTGCCCACTTAAAATTTACTCATGATACATTGTCTTTTCTTAAGACAATGTAGATTAAGCCAAATTATTCTGAAAAGATAAAAAGTACAATAAAACAATTTTAAATTTTATAAGACAGTTTTCTCTAAGTCAATGAAAGAAAACTGCAACAGATAAGAAAGTCTAACAATAAAAAAAAGCCCCTTTTTCTTTTTTTTTAAGACAGAGGTTTTTATAGAGAGAATCCACCTGGTGGTCTGTTCACTTTCTCTTTCTTAATTAATTGACATGTTCCCCATTCTCAATTAATTTTAGCCCTCCTTCTCAATTAATTTTAACCTTTTTGCTCTTTCAGAAAAACAGTGCCAAATTCCAATCAGTATTTTAAACAGACACAATTAACCTCACAATTCGACAGCTATAATTGCCAATTAATCCCTGGTATTTGCCAGACCATCAGACAGACCATCATCATTAATGGTCCAAATTAATGGTCCACTTAAATTCCTTGCTGAAAATTGTCATTATTTAAATGCCTTTGATGATTGACTAAGTGAGATAACACTTGAAACTGATACTAAAAACAAATAGCAGAACAGTAATCTTACTTTTGCCCTTTAACAGTGAAACAAAATATATATTGCAGCTGTTTCAAACTCAGACTTTGAATTAAATTTAGTTGCTAATATTAAACTTATTAAAATGATTTAAATTTCTAATTTAAAAATTGCTTTACAACATGATAAGAAAGATTATTGATTGTGAATTTTACAATCAAAATCTATAATCAGATTATATACACACACACATTGCAGGTATATAATTTTTTTTAATTAACCTTTAATGCTTTAATCCTTAATTATAATCCTTAATTATTATAGCTATATTATTATTATTTACTCTCATAAACTATTTCCTTATAACTCATTATAAAACAATTTTCACTCATCATCGCTATCCAATGTAGTTTTTAGTAGTCATACATCTTCCTCTTCTCAGTCAACCTATCAACAAATATACAAATCCTGCTTTTCTAATATATTCTTAATATCAATTTAACCCATAAATTACAATAAAATAATCCTAATGGTTATAAACACATTAACAATAAATTTTTAGATGGCTTACTAGTCAAACATATGCAATCCCTTTAAATATGGGTTCAAACTCGGTCTTGGCTAAAATTTTCTTATTACAGAAAAAAAAATACATATATTATGAAGAAAATTTGGATGGAACCTTCTCTTTCATAGCTAACTTAAAAAAATGGAGCCTTGGACAAATCCAAGGGGGCTACAATATATATATATATATATATATATATATATATATATATATATATATATATATATATATATATATATTGTAACCTAACTAAAATGAGAGATAGAGAAAGAGGGAGAGATAAGAAGAAAATGGAATAAAGGAGAGATAATGATAAAGATAAATGATGAAAATGAAATGAGAGAGGCCAATTGTAACTTGATAGAATAAGAGATAGAGAAAGGGAGAAAAAGAAAAGAAGGAAAAGAATGCTAATAATGAAATAAGAGAGGGGTGTGAAAAAGAAAGAGAGAAAAAGAAAAAGTGATAGAATAAAAGAAAATGCTAATTGTAACCTACTAGAATAAGAGGGGTGTGTGAAAAAGAGAAAAGAGAGAGAGAAAGAGATAATGCTAATAAAGAAATGAAAGAGGGGGAAGAAAAGAAATAATGCTAATAATGAAATGGAGGTAATGATAATGGTAAGGATAAATGATGAAAAAAAAAAGAATTGAGGAAGAAAAGAAATGGGAAAAATAATAGAAATGATATATGTAATAGAGAGAGAAAAGAAATGAGATGATGGGAAAGATATGAAAAAGATATAAGAAGAAGATAGAATAAAGGAGAGAGAAATGAAATGAGATGATAGAAAGATATGAGGAAGAGTAAATAAGAAGAAACCCTTAACGAATGTTTTAAAAGGGCTAAGATGATAGAAGGATATGAGAAAAGAGATATAAGAAGAAGATAAATAAAGGAGAGAGAAATGAAATGAGATGATAAAAGAAATGACATGAAAAGAAATGGAATAAAATTGAAATGAAATAAAATATAAATTAGAGACTCTAAACGACTTGGCTCAGTGGGGTTACAATAAATTTAAAGAAAAGAGATGATAATCCAGAGATGTATAATCCAATACTAATGAACTATAACTATTACAGTATTGATATTTTAATAAACCATACAAAAGATTATCTAAAATCACTAATCAATGCTTACTATATTAATCCTACCAATAGATCATACACTCTCTGAATAAGACCTGTGATGCTTTACTTTAAAAGATTATCTTACAGAATTATATTTACTAAAACAACAAGAGTAAATAACCTCAGGGATTTTAAAACTAAAACTCTTGTGTAAAATTAAAGTTTAAGTTAAGTTGCCTAATAAAGAATTACTGTGATTAATAAATAAATAAGCGACATCTTAGCTGACCATAAAATAATTATAATATGTTCAATCTTAAAATAATAAACAAAACATATATTAATTCACCAAAATTTAATGAATCAATTTAAATTTAAACTAATAATGGCCTATTATCTACGATATTACTTGAGCAGAGAAAAGAGCAAGGGTACTTTTAATGCCTTTCCATACTCACAGACAACCACTAAAGACCTCAAATGCAAATGAATTAGAATTCTTTAAATATATATAAGATTTAAGATGATGATAGATGATGTGCAGTGAATATAAGATAAGATAAAGTGCAGCTTTTAAAATAATATTAATTAAAATATTCTTTTAAAGTACTAATATTGTTAATCTGATATTGCATAATCTTTAGTCTGAAAAGATATACTAATAATTCAAAAAATAAACTTTTAACCAAGTATTTAATTATGTATCTGCTATAATGCAATTATCTGTATTTGTGATTCAATATGAGAATCATTTACTTTAACATAGCTTTTTTTTTTTAATTTTCAAGACAGTATCAACTATATTTAATTAACTTAGAATGTACTTGTAAATTTCTGAATTGAAGATTCATTAAATTTAAAATTTAAGACTTTGTGAACTTGGAACCCAAGACAATAATATATTTTCATATAAAAGTAAAACAAACAAACAAAACTTTTGAAATAATAATAATTTGATTTATTAATAATGAGAAGAAATGCTTATAAATGTAGTAGAATACAAACAGTGCCAATACCGCACTAAGATTTTATATAATTATTTGGACTAATTAATAACATTATTGTGTTATCTACTAATCAGAATAACACACAGAACTATGTTTATATTGAAAACCCTAAGCTTAATTTTATACTCCTCAACTTAACAAACGCTAAGTTGGAGTAAGCATATTCAACAATACTTTTTAAAAATATCATCACTAGTTTCACGGATATAACTAATATCACAGCTAGATATATCTTTATATCAGATTAAGCTAATACTAAAATTAAACTAAATTAAGTGTATGGGACAATCATTCATCAGAGATCAGTTATATTTTTTTAAAAATAACTTTAGTCCACATAAAATTATTCCCTCAATGTTTTAAAGATAATGATGTAACAGACTTACAAATCCAGCAGCGAAATTCTGGATGAAAATATTAAATTATTATGTGTGAATTGCCACTTATACCATATGCATATTTAATATACTTTAAAATAAATATAACTTATTGTTGGTTAGCTTGTGTGTGATAAAACTATCATAGCAACACAATTCAAACATTGATATACCTATGAGCCTTAAATTAGCTACAACTACCTGAAGAAATACATTTCCTCAAACAAGCATATCTTGTAATCACAAAATTAAAACAAATGCAACATCACCTACTGTGGTGAAATTAGCATTAAGTCATCATGAATGATAGGCAAAAATATAAAGATACTAGGCTCTTCAAAGCTGGAAAAGAATATGGTGGCTTCCAAAAATACCTAACTATGAGGCAAAATTAAGATGTCTGGAATTCATCTTCAGTACATCTGGGAACAGGAACACCCACCAGAAAAGCACAATCCTCTCATGGGATTTCCAATGCTTATAAATGTGATCATCATCACTGAAAAATACAATACAATACCCTCTTTTTGGGGACAAGCACTATCAAATCATGGAAATACAATACAATAAGGATGGAGGATTTTCTCGACTCCATAAGGCATATTCAAAAATTATAAACTAAGCCTAACTCTTGAGGCTAACAAATTCTAACTAATAGCAAGATATATACTTCACTTAAACTAACTAAGTTATTTCTAAGAAATTTATAAAAATACAAAACGTATATCCAATGTTCGAACCAACAAAGCAAACTATGTGTCAAATGACTACTGTAGAAAATACTTTAAACTCAAATGCATATAAAATTCTAGGCAAGGCACAATGCACACATAACAAAATATTAAATGCTAAAAATATAGTAACTAGTGGACTTTTAAAATTGTAAATTAAATGCAAGAATATTTACTTCTCGATGAATATAAAATATTTGTAATTATTATTAATATAACATTCATAAAACAAATGAATGGATATTCTCTGATAAACTTCTTTAGTAAATTTAAAATAAAAATTGAGTAAAACATCCCATTTATATGAAAATAAGACTGTGATATTTAAATCTCTATAAATAAAAATTATTAAATAGAAACTAGCTAGTGTAATGCTTGATAAATAAACTAAATCTACTTAAAAATGGCAAGAAACATTTGCTCATTAGATAAACCTATTTCGTTTTAAAATTATAACCCTAGTTTACCTGTATATTTATGCAAAAACTGTTACATAAAAATTTAATAGCATAAATATTTTTATGGTTTCATTTTTTTTAAACCAATAAAACAGACCATAAAAAAATAATAATACATTAATTCAAGTTCATATTTCGGCTCCGTGATGATTTTTCCATTTCATAATGTGTAAACAATTTATCCAGGTTAAGATATCTATTTAAATTCGAAGCTTCAACTAATACATTCATATACATGGCAATCATTTCCAAACGAAAATGTTCTGTAGTTCTTTATATAAATACTTCCTCTTTCTTTTATCTTTAAAGATAATTTTAAATATTAAAATAATAAAACATCGTAAGCATAAACATAAGTTGGCTTTGGAAAATAAATTCTTCAGCTGAATAGCATAAGTATAAGTATACGTATAATAAGTATAATAAGCCAGCATTGAAAAAAAATTATTCAGCTGAGTACATTTTTTTATATTTATAATCCTAGGTTCAAACGCAGAATAATTATAATATATTTTTCTAGTTAACTTTCACCGTTCTTCTGTAGATAAACGCATTTTTTAAAACAGAGCTCTTTAAAAAAAAAAAAAAATGAAACCATAAAAATATTTATGCTATTAAATTTTTATGTAACACTTTTTGCATAAATATACAGGTAAACTAGGGTTATAATTTTAAAATGAAATAGGTTTATTTGAATGAGCAAATGTTTCTTGCCATTCTTAAGTAGATTTGGTTTATTTATCAAGCATTACACTAGCTAGTTTCTATTTAATAATTTTATTATAGAGATTTAAATATCACAGTCTTATTTTCATATAAATGGGATGTTTTACTCAATTTTTATTTTAAATTTACTAAAGAAGTTTATCAGAGAATATCCATTCATTTGTTTTATGAATGTTATATTAATAATAATTACAAATATTTTATATTCATCGAGAAGTAAATATTCTTGCATTTAATTTACAATTTTAAAAGTCCACTAGTTACTATATTTTTAGCATTTAATATTTTGTTATGTGTGCATTGTGCCTTGCCTAGAATTTTATATGCATTTGAGTTTAAAGTATTTTCTACAGTAGTCATTTGACACATAGTTTGCTTTGTTGGTTCGAACATTGGATATACGTTTTGTATTTTATAAATTTCTTGGAAATAACTTAGTTAGTTTAAGTGAAGTATATATCTTGCTATTAGTTAGAATTTGTTAGCCTCAAGAGTTAGGCTTAGTTTATAATTTTTGAATATGCCTTATGGAGTCGAGAAAATCCTCCATCCTTATTGTATTGTATTTCCATGATTTGATAGTGCTTGTCCCCAAAAAGAGGGTATTGTATTGTATTTTTCAGTGATGATGATCACATTTATAAGCATTGGAAATCCCATGAGAGGATTGTGCTTTTCTGGTGGGTGTTCCTGTTCCCAGATGTACTGAAGATGAATTCCAGACATCTTAATTTTGCCTCATAGTTAGGTATTTTTGGAAGCCACCATATTCTTTTCCAGCTCTGAGGAGCCTAGTATCTTTATATTTTTTGCCTATCATTCATGATGACTTAATGCTAATTCCACCACAGTAGGTGATGTTGCATTTGTTTTAGATTTGTGATGACAAGATATGCTTGTTTGAGGAAATGTATTTCTTCAGGTAGTTGTAGCTAATTTAAGGCTCATAGGTATATCAATGTTTGAATTGTGTTGCTATGATAGTTTTATCACACACAAGCTAACCAACAATAAGTTATATTTATTTTAAAGTATATTAAATATGCATATGGTATAAGTGGCAATTCACACATAATAATTTAATATTTTCATCCAGAATTTCGCCGCTGGATTTGTAAGTCTGTTACATCATTATCTTTAAAACATTGAGGGAATAATTTTATGTGGACTAAAGTTATTTTAAAAAAAAGTATAACTGATCTCTGATGAATGATTGCCCCATACACTTAAGTTAGTTTAATTTTAGTATTAGCTTAATCTGATTTAAAGATATATCTAGCTGTGATATTAGTTATATTCGTGAAACTAGTGATGATATTTTTAAAAAGTATTGTTGAATATGCTTACTCCAACTTAGCGTTTGTTAAATTGAGGAGTATAAAATTATGCTTAGGGTTTTCAATATAAACATAGTTCTGTGGGCTATTCTGATTAGTAGATGACACAATAATGTTATTAATTAGTCCAAATAATTATATAAAATCTTAGTGCGGTATTGGCACTGTTTGTATTCCACTATATTTATAAACATTTCTTCTCATTATTAATAAATCAAATTATTATTATTTCAAAAGTTTTGTTTGTTTGTTTTGCTTTTATATGAAAATATATTATTGTCTTGGGTTCCAAGTTCACAAAGTCTTAAATTTTTTTAAATTTAATGAATCTTCAATTCAGTCATTTACAAGTATATTCTAAGTTAATTAAATATAGTTGATATTGTCTTAAAAATTAAAAAGCTATGTTGAAGTAAATGATTCTTATATTGAATCACAAATACAGATAATTGCATTATAGCAGATACATAATTAAATACGTAGTTAAAAGTTTATTTTTTAAATTATTAGTATATCTTTTCAGACTAAAGATTATGCAATATCAGATTAACAATATTAGTACTTTAGAAGAATATTTTAATTAATATTATTTTAAAAGCTGCACATTATCTTATCTTATATTTATTGCACATCATCTATCATCATATTAAATCTTATATATTTAAAGAATTCCAATCCATTTGCATTTGAGGTCTTTAGTGGTTGTCTGTGAGTATGGAAAGGCATTAAAAGTACCCTTGCTCTTTTCTTTGCTCAAGTAATATCTTAGATAATAGGCCATTATTAGTTAAATTTAAATTGATTCATTAAATTTTGTGAATTAATATTTGTTTTGTTTATTATTTTAAGATTGAACATATTATAATTATTTTATGGTCAGCTAAGATGTCACTTATTTATTTATTAATCATAGTAATTCTTTATTAGGCAACTTAACTTAAAATTTAATTTTGCACAAGAGTTTTAGTTTTAAAATCCCTGAGGTTATTTACTCTTGTTGTTTTAGTAAATGTAGTTCTGTAAGATAATCTTTTAAAGTAAAGCATCATAGGTCTTATTCAGAGAGTGTATGATTTATTGGTAAGATTAATGCGGTAATTATGGATTAGTGATTTTTAAATAATCCTTGGTATGGTTTAGTATTAGATTATTATTAATATAATATAGTCGGTATAGTTCAGCAGTGTTGGATTTGATCTTTACTTGATTATACATCTCTGGATCATCATCTCTTTTCTTTAAATTTATTGTAACCCCACTGAGCCCAGTCATTTAGAGTCTCTAATTTATATTTTATTTCATTTCATTTCAATTTTATTCCATTTCATGTCATTTCTTTTCATGTCATTTCTTCTATCATCTCATTTCATTTCTCTTTTCTTTATTTCATCTTCTTCTTACATCTCTCTATTTCATATTTTCCCCATCATCTCAATTCTTTCCCCTCTCTATTACATATATCATTTTTATTATTTTTCCCATTTCTTTTCCCTATCAATTCTTTTCTTTTCCATCATTTATCTTTATCATTATCATTACCTCCACATCATTACTTCCATATATTTCTTTCTCTTTTTATTTCTCCCATCTCTCATTTCATTATCTCCATCTTTTTGGTAGCATTCTTCTTTTCTCTCCCTCTCTTTCTCTTTCTCCCACACCCCTCTCATTCTAACAGGTTATAATTAGCCTCTCTCATTTCATTTTCATCTTTTATCTTTATCATTAGCCCTCCTTTATTCCATTTTCTTTTTATCTCTCCCTCTCTCTCATTCTATAAGGTTACAATTGGTCTCTCTCATTTCATTTTTATCATTTATCTTTATCATTATCTCTCCTTTATTTTATTTTCTTCTTCTCTCTCTCTCTCTCTCTCTCTCTCTCATTTTAAAAGGTTACAATATATATATATATGTATTAATTCTAATATTTTCACGGATAAAAGATGTCATATTATTATTACTATTTGCGGGATATTCCGTGTAGTGAAAAAGCTAAATGCTGACGTTTCAGTACAATATCAAGTACCTTCCTCAGAGCGTCCTCTTTCTCAAATCATAAGAATGCACGTGAGATTTAAAACCGTTTTTATCGTTTTCTTTCTCCTCATATTTAAATTCTATTGGTTGAGAAGTTTTAAAATTTATTTTCTCTTCCAATAGCTTCTTCCAAATGTTGTTAATCTTCTTTAATTCACACCTTTCATTTATGCTCTTGGGCCTTTTAAAAATCTCTATAGCTTCTCTTAGCAATCTCTGGTCATATTGTTCAATTTTTGCTAAAATATTTGTTTTTTCAAAATTGATATCATGATTTGTTAATTTTATATGAGAATAAATAGCTGATGAATTGGATTTTTCTCTCACTGCCAGAATGTGTTCTTCCTTTCTAATATTTATTCTACGATTAGTCTGTCCTATATATGTATGTGGACAGACCCTACATGGAATTTCATATACACCATGACACTCCAAAGCAATTTTATCTTTAGGAAGTGGAAATATTTCACTAATTTTTTTATAAGTAGTGTAAATTGTGTGAATATTATTATTTTTTAAAATGTTACCAATTCTATCAGTTACTCCTTTTATATATGGCAAAATTGTCTTAATTTTTGATGTATCAAAATCTTTTTTCTTTTGATATGTATAAGCCCTATTAATAATGTTGTAATTAAAACCGTTATGAAGAAGCATTTTATTAGTAGCAAAAAGGTCCCGGTGAAAATGGCTATCATCAGAAAGTCTCTTTGTTCTATCCAATAATGTCTTTGCTACTGAAAATAGTTGTGCAGGATGGTGATGAGAGGAAAAATGCAGATATCTCCCAGTGTGTGTTGGTTTTTTATATATACCATGGGATAAAGAACCATCTTCCCTTCTTTCAATCAAAACATCTAAAAAAGGTAATTGATTATTATTTTCTATCTCCATGGTAAATTTAATATTGTTATGAAAAGAGTTTAAAAAATTAAAAAAGTCATCAAGAGCATGCTTGCCATGAGGCCAAATAACAAAGGTATCATCAACATACCTCAGCCATATAGATGGTTTTTTAACTGCTAAAGTCAAAATTTTATTTTCCAAATCCTCCATAAAAATAGAAGCTAATGCTGGAGAAATTGGTGAACCCATAGCTAGACCTGATGTTTGTTTATACATCTGCCCATCAAAAACAAAAAAATGTATTCGATAAGCAGTGTTCAATCAAAACCACAGCAAAATTAGGCAACTGAATATTTTTTAAAACTTGAATCGCTTCATTTACAGGTACACTAGTAAAAAGTGAAACAATGTCAAAACTTACCAAAATATCATTCTTAGTCAATTTCATATCCCGGATAAGCTCAAGAAAATGATTAGCATCTTTAACATATGATGACATCGTTGATAAATGCGGCTGTAAAAAAGAAGTCAAAAAACGAGCTAGTGTCTGTGTATGGTGAACCAACTGCACTTACAATCGGTCTCAATGGAATATCTGGCTTGTGAATTTTTGGTAAACCATATAATTTTGGATAAAAAGAAGATTTTTCCCTGGGAGTAAGCTATATCCCGCAAATAGTAATATATATATATATATGCTTTTTATGCTACTTTGCAAATAATTAAAGGTATTTTAAGATCTTCAATCAAACTCCTACAAGGCCTATAGAAATGTTTAATTTCATTATTATTGATGAAAAGCAGATTAATAATATTTTTATTTTTATAAATTCTGCATTAACATTTATCTAACAGTTGGAGATTAATTTGAGTTATTTATTTTCTAATTAGTAATAGTTGTGAACTCATTTATGGATATTTCTCCAGGTGACTATCTGGGTTGCTTTTAGGACTTTCACCTGAAAGAAGTATCTATTGATAATATCAGTACAATATGGTTGGTGTGTGTGTATATATATATATATATATATAATGCTTCTGGAAAGTATATGTGTTTGTCACATATATATATATATATGTATATATATATATATATATATATATATATATATATATATATATATTCTAACCTTCATCTCGTGCATCCTCACTTCCAGATAATATATGATATAAAATAAAACGGGTTCTATCTCAGTTATTAATTAATAAATAAAATATTCAACATTAAAATTAAAATATTTCACTAGCTCAAATTTAAAATACGAATAAGGTTCAGTTTATAAAAATAAATTAAATAAATATTTAATATTTTCATGAGACTTGAAGTGAAAATACAGGTGACAAGATAGATTACATTGAGCCAATATCCTACAGGATACTACCTCAATGGCATAAGAACACTATCCCCCCTTATTACTATTTCAAATAACAAACTCATAGTATTCTTACGACTTTAATAACTTCTACTCACTAAGATTAAACTAATAATTAAATCTTAATCTTCTATTTAATAATAATCTAGCTCAAATAAAATAATCTCAGGTTCATAAAGTTTATTCTAAGTTAATTTAAAATACGGTAGTAAAATATGAGAAGGGATTTTATGTCATAATCTACTACACTGAAACTAATAATAATAAATAACAGTAATAATATTCTTCATTGTTTAACTAATTCTGTATATCTTTTCTTTTACTATAATTTTATTACCATAATAAAATAATGAAATAATATAATATGATCTTATATCTTCATGTAATGATATAATAAATACATGGTAGCATTTTAATAATCTGACAAACAAAATATGTGTGGCAACTGATAGCATATAATTTAATATAATATTGTGATAACTGATTTATGACCAATAAAATAATGTAAGATTATGATTATTTAATTATAATGAATACCAATAAAATATTTAAAATTCTTAAAATAATTCTCTATTTATCTTTTTGTGCAAAATTATATATTTGTTTCAATTATTATGCATATATCGTGATTTCATGCAGCGATGTGGAGAAATAAATAACTCGGACACAAAATTTTTGAAATAACAAAATTTAACAAAGTTTATTACTAACAACAAATAAATAAACAATTTATTTACACTATTTACAGTGGATATCCTTAACTTTTTTACTTTACAGTTTGATCTACCGGGTTATAAAAAAAATAAATTTATATTTCAATTACATCTTTATTTAGATTTAGGACAAAATTTAAAAAAAATGTTACTATTTGGTTTCTCATTATGGTTAACTTATTACAAATATATTTATCTACTTTATTAGCAACAGCATTTTATCCTTAATATTATTAAACTATCTTATTTTAAAAATTCATACTTAGAAAAACATTCTATAGAAAACAAAATTTTATAATGAGTATGGATTTCTCAAAATATTAAAAAAATTTCATCTTGCAAAGTCAAAGATGTTACACAAAATATTATCCAAAATTCAGTACTAGATTTTAGTATTTATCACACAATGTTTACTAATCATAATATATTCTTCTTTAAGCCTTACTTTAGTATGATATAAGTGTAATCATCAATATATTTCTGTTAATCAATAAACAAAAAAATATACTATGCATATTGTTTACATAATTTACTTTGTACTATTGTATTTTAAAAATATGCAATACTTATTTTTCTCTTAAAAAAATAATACTAAAGCATTTAAAATTATTATCACTTTAAAGAAAATATCTTTGTTTAGATACCCTATTTTAAAAAAATTATATTTCATTTCCGAAATAAAATTCAAAATATATTCTATGATTCTTTTCTTTCCTTAGGATACTTTGGATCTTCAATTTTAAGTTATAACGTCCTATTCCTTCTAAGCAAATAAACCAATCTTAAAAAACGATAGCATAACCTAAGTTCTAAATTATTTATCATTTCTCTTAAACATATCTTACTAAACGATGCAGTTACATGAAATAAAGATAGCGAAAACAGATGCATAGGATTAAGGAAGAAAGCTAGAGTATTACTCTTAACATATCTCAAAATCATGGCACAGTGCAAAGAGGTATGACATTTACTTGCCTAATATCCTCTAGTACAGGGACGATGTTAAAGCTATTTCTTCAGCTTTATTAGAACATCAAATATTTAAAGAAATATAAACACTGTCCAAATAAAATGTGTATCAGTCATAGGGCTTTGTTAACTATGCTGATATTCACATAAAGACTAAATATTATTTCCATTCCTTATCATATCCTATTTTTTAAAAAATACATCATCTTGGTTTCCTGTTCACTAAGTACTTCCAAGCCACTATCTCAACATTATTTCTCAAGATTTTCCACATCTTACATCGATAAATAACTATCTGCATTTACAAAAAACAATAAATAAAATTCATTAATAGTTAAACAATCTTACAATTCCATAAGAAAAGTCTGCTTACTTCATTATTCTATATGTCTAATCATATACAATCTACTTAGACAATATTTGAATATCCCATAACATGAAAATTTTAAAAGAATCACATAATTATTTGTTATGTTGGATTATATCACTAATAAAAAAAAAATCGTCGTATGCATATTTTCAAATCAATCCTATCTCATAATGTTTTTTTAAAATGTTGTATAAAATGCGGTACATATAAGTAAAAAAAACTTTTACACTTCATTCTTCCAATTTATGGATGATCTAAAGAAAACAAAAAAAATATACATTATAAATTATCAATAGTTATTATTATTACCAATAACCTTTATCTAGTCATCGTGTTCAGTAGGCTTCCTTTATCCACTTGAGCATTGCAGATATAAAAAAAAATTCACACCCATACACTTTATATTAAAATATTTTTAGCTAAATTATTAGATTGTTATATTATAAAATTTTAATATTAATAAATTAATGTTTTTATGTTTTTCCTAATCTTATATAAAAATTTAGATTTAAACTAGGTTAACAAAATAAAAAGAATCAAAACTATAGTTACATATTTTCTTGACGATAGTTCCTGATAAGTCCAAAATGTTTATTATTTTCTCTAGAGTTTTTAAAAATGTTCTCCTCCAAGCGCGTTAAAGTTTAAAATAAAAATAATTATTAATCCATTTAGTAAAATTTATAGAAAATAATCCTTGGTTTTAGTATTTAGGACGATAATTATTAAATCATAATATTAATTAATCCCGTGAAGCTTCTTAATCTTCTCTACCAATATTCTCTGCGTATCCGATGCATCAATCCATCTAATTTAACTTTAAAAATATTCGATAAACTTTTAAGTACTATTTGTATTTCCATGGATCCATCTTTTATTCAACTATGTGTTCACTTTTTTTATATATGTTTCCTTCTTGATACATTTAAACTTTCATTTGGTATTTTTATAAATCTCTTTTAAAAATAAAAAAAAAAACTTCAAGTACTTTTAAACAAATCTTTTCTAAATACATTTTTAAATAATTCTAAGACCGGGTATTTTAATATCAAAAACGCTTCTGTAACATATTCTCCTGGGTTCTTTCTTTAATTTTTGAAAATATTTTTTTTTAAAAATGTTACCTTCAGAAAGTATATAACATTTTACTCCTTTGAATATAATATTCTATAAAATAATTCATGAAATATAATTGTCTTATTACTATTTAAAAAATAAATCTTGGATAAGCTTATAAATAATACGTTTCAATACATTTTTTAGACTCCGTATAATGTCCGAGCTGTGGTTTTTTTATGTACCAGAACAGTTCTTCGGTTAAATATTAATAAAGCTGTATCAATAAATATTTCAAATATTTTTACAGTATTACAATTTATATCCATTTTATTTCGTAGTATATCCATTTTTTATTGCGTAGTTTAGGTTAAACTTTTAGATAAAATACGACTGGTAAAGGAACTTTAAAAATTTAACAAAGCATCTCAACGAAATTATTAAAATATATTTTTAGTTTACACTCTCTTTTTTTGCAAAATACTTTTAAAATATCAATTATTTTTTTGCAAATAAATTATGAGAGAGCACTAAAAATTGACTAAAATAATAATTTTAAAAATACTATCTTTTTGATAGCTATAATTTACCTTTCTCCGGTTTCAATACATTATTAATCTCCCCCTATACCCCCGTGCAATTCATATTTATAGTCTGTAAGAATACCTATTCCTATTGGTTAATTCTTACTTTAGCTTGAGAACAAATTTACATATTTTTAGTTTATAGTAGAATTGAATTTCAAAATTAGAAATTATGACGTAATAAACTTAAAATATTATTTAAAATATTACTTTTAAATAAATTATTATTTTATTAAAACTATTTAAACATTTAAAATAACTTTTAAAATAACTTTAATAACCTATTCCATTTTTTTTAATATTCAATTTATCTTGTTTTTATTTAAATAAAATATTTAATTTTTATTATATCTGTATTTGTCTTTATTACATTACTTAAAACATTACATACGATAGTTAACTTAATGTTTAATACTATTTACTTTTATGATAGGCAATAATTCTATCCAATTCTATAATATAACTTTTAAAATATTTTAAACTTTGTTATTAATTCAAACAAGCGTGTGTGTGAACGTATGTAATATACAAGTCACATGATTAATAACTTTGACAGACGATTTTTAATCTATTTCTCTGCCTAGATTTATAAAATTGATACACTTATTATATTATATAAAATAATTATAAAAAATTTGGAAGAACAATTTAGAAAATATAGAATTAAATACAATTCTCACCATCATAAAGTTTATTTTTAAAATATATTATATTAATTTTGACTATTAAATATGATTATAAATTTAAATACTGTATAACCTTTATTTATCTATACGTTTAAGACTATTAAAATTGAGCTTATTAAATATACTTTTAATTATTTATAGCTGTGTTATTTAATATGGCCAGCTTTTACAACCATATGAAACAATATTTAAAGCTTTATATAACTATTTTTAAATGATTTTATATACTATGTATTCTCTTTAGCTTCAAATTGTACTTTAAAGATATAATTGACTCACTATAATTAATGTATTAAAAGAACATATTCTAAATTTAAAATTTTTTAGTAATTGACTGTTATGAATTATTACTGACCTATAGAAAAGGGCACTATATATATATATTGTGCCCTTATCTATAGGTCATAATAAGGTAGAATGGTCAATTACTAAAAAATTTTAAATTTTAAAATACGTTTGTGTAATATATTGATAATTGTATGATCGATTAGATCTTATAGTACAATTTAAGGCTGAAAATACCTGGTATATAAAAGTGTAATGGATTATTTTAAAAGAAAACAGTTAAATAAAGCTTAATTATATCCTTGCTTATGGTTGTAAAAGCTGGCCATATAAAATAATACAGCTATAAATAGTTAAAAGTATATTAACAATCCAATTGTAATATTTTAAAACTAATAAATTAAATAAACGCTATATGTAATATTATAATTATAATTAATATTCAAATTTAATCTAATATATTTTAAAATAAACTTTAGGATGGTGAGAATTATATTTAGTTCTACATTTTAAATTATTTTCCAAATTTTTATAAAATATATCAGTTTTGGTAATTTAGACCGAGACGTAAATTAAAAAAATCATCTGATAAAGTTAGTAATCATGTGACTGTATATTATATACCTTCACACACACGCTTGTTAGAATATAATAATAAAGTTTGTGAATTATAAAACTAAATATAATTGCTATCGATCGTTAAAGTAAAAGTTGAAATATTAAATGTTATTTTAATAATTGTTTTAAAGTTTAAATGATTTTGATAAAATTATAATTGAGTTAAAAAATACTATTCTAAATAATATTTAAGACATGACGTCATAAATTCTTTATTTTAAAAAGGTTTAATCTATTATAAAACTAAAATGTGTAAATTTGTTCGCGCTAAAAAAGTCATTAACCAATCAACGGAGGTATTTTAGCAGACAAAATATAAGAATTAGACGGAGCGGGAGAAAGTAATGTGTAAGTGAAGGAGGGAGTAACATATTTTTTTAGCTGTATAAGATCGTAAGCTAGAAAAGTAATATAATTTTAAAATTTTGTATTTATTTTAAAAGTTTTTTTAAATATAATATTTTGAACTACCTTTACATGGAGGGCTAATTTTAAAAGTTTTCTTACCAGGATATTTTATTCAAGTTTAGCCAAAACCTTACAGTAAAAATGGAAATACTACAGAAAACAGTATATAGAAGTTATGATAAAGGAAAAATATTTGTAAAGTGCCTTGATACAGCTTTATTTATGCTCAACCAGAAACTTATTATTGTAACTCAGAGGAATATAATTTGGACGCTATACGGAAAACTTAAAAGAGAAGTTATTTGCCGTCAGGAAAAATTATGACGCACAAATTTATAAGGCTACTCTGAAGTTATTTTATTCTTCTCTATGGAAAAATTAAGATACGTATATCATAAAGAAAAAATTATGTAAAAGTTATAACAGAGAAAGAATGTTTGTCCTTTTTAAAGGAAACATTACAAAGTATATAGTTACCAGAACTTTAAAAGAAAGGAAAAATTACCGAATAATGATATGAAAGAGTCATTATTTTTTTTTTTAAAAAAAAAAAAAGAAAAAACTTTCTCTAAGAAGAATTAAAAAATATTATAAAGTGTTCATTGGAGAAATGCTTGATTTAGAAAATATAAATCTAATATACTTAATGAAATGAATCCATGGAAACAGAAAAGTTTTATTGAATATTTAAATCAAAGTACTGAGAAGATGCATCGTAAAAGTCGCGCGGGAGAAAATATTAGCAGAAAATATTAGAAGAGAATATGTAGACGTTTTCTTTACGGGATTAATTGATATCATAATTAATAATTGTATTAAATATTATAAAAAACCAAGGATTGTCATCTATGAATATTTATTAAACAGAGCAATAATTGTTTTACCTTAAAATTGAACAAGTAGGGAGAAGAACATTAAGTGACTGAAGAAGAAATAATAAACATTTTTTTTTAGCTTTAATATGAACGGTTTTCAAGAAAATTTGATGAAGAAGTACAGTAAATATAGTTTGGAATATTTTTTACTAATTTATTTTAAAATATAAAATGTTATGTGAGATTAGGGAAAACATATAAACATAAATTTAGTAATATTAAAATTTAAATATAATAACTTGATAAAATTATAGAAATATTGTTTAAAAATAAAGTGTATGGATGTGAATCTTATATCTACAAGGATCAAATGGATGGTGAAGCCTACGGAACGCGATCGAGGAGATAAAGGTCGTTTGGTAATTTTAATAGTTATTTATAATGCATAATGTATTTTTTTTAGATCATCTATTGACCTAAGAATGAAGTGTGAAAGTTTAAATTATATGTACACATTTTATACAACATTTTTAACATATAATGAGATAGGAGTAATTCGGAATATGCATGCAATAATTTATTTAAAGTATATTAATAATATAATTTAACAGAACAATTGTGTGATTCTTTTGAACTTTCATGTGATAAAGTATTCAGATATTTAAATAGTTTGTATAGATCGATTAAATATACGGAGGAAAGTAGTAAGCAAGCTGTCTTATAGAACAGTGGAATAGTTTTAAAATAAATGAATTTTATTATTGTTAGTAATGCAGATATGTATTTGTCGATGTACAGTATAGAAAAAATCTTGAGAAATAAGATCGGATAGTGACTTGGAAGTACTAGTGGAGAGGAAACCAAGATGATGTTTTTTTTTTAAGAAATAGGAAAAATAAAGGATTTGGATCATATTTAGTTTTGTGTGATTTCAGTATAGTTAACTAAGCCCTATGACTGAACACATATAGTTTGGACAGTGTTTTTGCATATCTTTAAACTTTTTGATGTTATAATAAAGCTGAAGAAATAGCTTTAGCATCGTTCCTATAATAGAGGTTGGTAGACAGGTAAAGGTCACTCCTCTATAGTGTCTTTTAATTCACTGTGCCATGATTGTCAAGGTATATGACGAGTAATATTCTAGTTGTATTTTGATCCTATGCATCTATCTTCGCTATCCTTATTTTGTGAATCTGCATCGGTCAGAAAGATATTTTCAAAGAAATAATGAATAAAATAGAACTGAAGATATGTTATCGTTTATGTAAGAATAGTTTATTTGCTGGAATGTATAGAATTGTGTAACTTTAAAATTGAAAGTCCAAAATATCATAAAGAGAGAAAGAATCATATAATACATTGTAAAATTAATTCAGAAATGAATATAAGATTTTGAAAAGAAATCTAAACCAAGTATTTTAAAAGTGATAATAAAATTTGAATGAATTTTTTTTTAATAATATTTAGAAAATAAGTATTGCATATTTATTAAGAAAATAGTCCAATAATGTATAATAAACATATACTTGTGCATGGTATATTAATAGTTATAATTATATCATCCGAAGTAAGGCTTGAATGAGAATATTAGGATTAATAAACATCGGATAATGAACAATAAAAACCTAATACCGAATGTAGAACAATGTTTTGACTTTGTAAGATTCCATACAACCAATATAAAACTAAAATTTGTTATTTTGTAGAATTTTATTACGAATGTAAATTTTGTAAAAAAAAAAATATAAATTTTAATAATATTAGGGATGCAAAGTGTTTGTGATAATCATATAAGAAATGCATTTTGTAATAAGCTAACCATAATAATAAATCAAGTAATAATACTGTATTTTCTTAAGTGTTAAAAAATAAGATTTAACTAGGAAAAGTAAATAATATTTTGATTTCATTTTATAAACTAATAAACTAAGTTGAGATATGAGAGTAAGGGATATCCAATGTATATAGTGTAAAAATATTGTTAATTTATTTATGTTGTTAATAAACTTTGTTTTAAATTTGTTCTAAAGTTTTTGTGTCCGAGTTGTTATTTCTCCACATGGATGCATGAAATCACGATACATTTATAATTGAAACAGACATATAGATTTTGCACAAAAGGTAAACATAAAAGTGTTATAATAATTTTGAGAATTTATTGGTATGTTAAAATTAAAAGATCATAATTTTATATTATTTATTGGTCATAAGTCGGTTGCCACAATATTACATTAAATTATATGCTAATGTTGCCACACGTATTCTGTTGTCAGATTATTAAAATACTACCACGTACGTATTTATTTATTTCATTTAGGAAGAAATAAGATTATATTATATTATTATTGTTATTATTATTTTATTATTATTAGTTGCTGTGTAGTAGATTATGACATAAAATTCCCTTTTCATATTTTACTACCGTAATTTTAAATCAGTTAGAATACAATTTATGAACCTGAGATTTTATTTTATTTTACTTCATTTTATTTAATTGAGCTAGATTCTTGTTATAAAGAAGATTAAGATATGATTATTATTTTAATCGTAGTGAATAGAGCTTAGAAAGTCGTAAGAATACTATGAGTTAGTTATTTGGTATAGTAAAAAGGGGGAATAGTGTTCTTATGCCATTGAGGTAGTATCGTGTGGATAATGTCTCAATGTAGTCTATCTCGTTCCCCGTATTGTCACTCCATGTCTCATGAAAATAGTAAATATTTGTTAATTCATTTTAAAATTGAATCGAATTTGTATTTTAAAATTAGAGCTAGTAATCATTTTAATTAATGCTGAATATTTCATTTATTTATTTGTTAACTGAGCTAGAACCCGTAATATTCGTAATAAACAATATATTTTTGGGGTGAGAACGCGCGGGGGGGAGGTTAGAATATATATATATATATATATATAATGCTTCTGGAAAGTAATGATTTCCAGCTGATAAATAAATGAGATACAAATAAAGTAGTCAATACATTCATTGCATATAATTATAACATAATATTTTTTCAACAATGCAAACAGTTTGCTGCTTATGTATAATTGCCAGAATTATAGTTGTGTAAGTTTTGGCAGTAATAATAAGAAGTTGGGATAATGCCATGATTCAAATATAACACTTCCAGCCACATTAGATTGTGTCATGAAAGGTATACTATTCGGTGCTATCAGATTCCTAATAAGAGCTAGAGCATGACTGATTATGTTATAAAAAATAGCAGACAGGATACATTGCTGTCAGAGTAATTTCAGAACATGTATTATTGTTCTGAATGTAGCACATGATGACTGCCTTTTAAGTGGACCTTAGTTATATAACTAGTTTCTTTTGCTTACTGCAAACCATCAGATTTACTGACCTAGTTAGCCTGATTATGTCATTAACTCTTTGTTTACATTATTCTTATGTCATTAATCACTGCATTGCGAACAGGTCTATGATTGAAGGTAAAGTTAAGATGAATTCATTGATCAAATATTTAATATATTTAATAAAAATTTTGCCTCACTATTGTAGGTTGTGGCTGGCTGTTGGAATTATTACCATATTACTTTGAACTTAAATCACACTATTTACTTAAATTTTGAATATGTAAAATTTGAGTGTGGCTTAAATTCAAAATGAACATTTTGATATCTTTTTTCCTGCCAATCCCTCACTCATATGCATAGTATTAAGATCATTGATAGCAGTTTATTGGGGGAGGGTTCTCTATTTACATTTTTTTTTTAAAAATTACTATTTAAGGAAAAAAAAAGTTTATTTTTCAATACCTATTATTATTATTATTATTATTATTATTATTATTATTATTATTATTATTATTATTTAAGTGTCATAGCATCGGCCGGGACGCGAACCCGCAACCTGGGCAACTGCCTGCAAGTGCAAAGCAGTTGCGCTGACCTCTCGATCACCAATGCAATACCTATTATAAAATTATTTTTATATTTTTTTACAATTTTAAAATCCTATTCTATGCATAATATTATGATTATATATATTTTTCACGAGTCAAAATATCAGCCAGGAAATGAACCTGGGACAACTGCTTGAAAAGCAACTGTGCTAACCACTAGGCCACCAACGCTTGACAATATTATGATGATTGATAATAGTTTATTCAGGCATTTACCACTCACACTTTTCTTTTAGTTCCTATTTAAATAAATGAAAGTGTTTATTATTTTTAATACTTATTATAAAATCATATATATATATATCCAATTTTAAAATCCTATTGTTATAAACATAGATAGCTGTTTATTCAAGAGTTCCCTGTTCACACTTTTCTTTTAGTTCTTATTTACATAAATAAAAATGTTTAATATTTTTCAATGCCTATTATAGTACTGTTTATATATTTTTTTCCAATTTTAAAATCCTACTGCTGCTTAAATTTGAGGGTGGCTTAAATTCAAAATAACATGGTATTATAAGATTGCTTTAAAAGCATTTTTTGATTTTTAAAATTTTTAGTTTAATTACAGATAATACTAATCATATTTACATTAAACAGTACTTACATATTATCTTATCTCCCAATTCTGGCAGCCATTTTTTTACTTATACAGTTTCAGGGGCACAATAAATATTCAAAACTAAATGGCTGACCACAAGTGGTCATATTTAATATTTTCAGTTTTTTATTTAAAAAAAAATTTTTTTTTTGCAAAAAAATAATTTTATTGTTTCCACTTTATTATAATTATTTTGTATTAAATCATTATTTGAAAGTGTAAGTTAGTTTGATCAAGTTTCACAAATATGGCTTTTAATGAAAAAGTTTCACACTTTCAAACTATTGTTAATTGATTTCTTTAACAAGTAAGAACCTGGATATCAGATAAAAGTGATCATTCTTTATATGATTAATAACTTACTTTAAATCCTGTGAGAATCTATGATGTTTATACAAATTTTTTAAAATGCATCTTTAGGATTTAAATTTTAAAATTATAGTAAATTATTAAGACTTAATAGAGTCAGTGGAAAAAGTTTATATATATTAAATTTAAATATTTAATAGCCATAATTTATTTACAGATGTATTAAAATTATTAGAATTAAATTATTTGTGTTATAATGAGTATCAATTTAAATTTTTTATAGGATTATATGTAAAGTACAAATAACAATACTGATATGTAACTATGCCACTTTAATTTTCAGCATATATAAAATAGTAAACCATTGGTTGTGTTTTAGAATATATTTTTTTTGGGCTAATCTGGTTGAGTTGTGAATTTGAGGTAATTTTGATTATTTATTGACTAATTTAGCTTTATGCTTTTAATGTTTAAAAATAGTAAACACTTATTTTAAGTACACAACAAAATACAAGAGTTACATTTAACTTTTAGTATAAATACTATCCAGGTGATAGTTTTTTAATGTAATCTTTGAAGTCCTAATATTCCTATTAATATTAAGTATAGATTGTACTCTACCAGTTTTAATAACTGAAACACTGGCTTATTATATACCTGTGTCTATATATGTAATATATAGGGTATATGAGCACAGACTTTCACACCACCCACCACTCTCCACTCTATATCATAACACTGATACATTTGAACACATATATGTCAAAAAGATAAATAATCACCACTATATAAGTATTTCATGCTAAAACAGCAATCATCAGTTGGTCCAGTTTATCATCTTCTCACATGTACGCTATAAGTGCTCAGATATATATTAAGATAGCCAATCTTCATACTTTAATGGACAGGATTCAATCCACTCCACACTCCAACTCTTCAACCATCCACCCAATTGAAAATCTGATAATGGAACACTCAAAGGTACACACTGAGGCCGAGATTCTTGTCACACACATGTTGACCTAAGGTCAATCTGACCTTCATGTACAGGACATAATCCATTTAATACATATACAAGAGATGGGCAGACATCTCTAGTATGTAATAACTGAAACACAGGCTTATTATATACCTGTGTCTATATATGGGGTATATGAGCACAGACTTTCACACCACCCACCACTCTCTACTCTATCTCATAACACTGATACACTTGAACACATATATGTCGAAAAGATAAATAATCACCTGAGTATGAGGTTGTACCTATTCTTTCAACTTAATTTCCAAAGAATTTTAAATTTGATTAAATATAAATATTAAAAATTTAAAATGTTACTTAGTTTTAATTTTAACCAACAATTATATTGCAGATATAATTAATTAATTTTTTTTTTTAACTAAGAGACAAATTGTTTAAAAAATTTATAATTGTCAATTATTGCAATTATTATTTTTATTTATTTGCATTAATTAATTTAATGCTCTGCATGGCTTGATACAGTGGTGGAATGTGAAACTCTGGAGGGTAATGTTCTTGAATCTATTCCAGTTCTGGTGCGTCCATTGTTCAAACTTCTTATGAATTGTGAATAATAAAATCATCCAATTATTTATATTTCTTTAATAATTTGATTTGAAATGTAAAATGACATTTTTTTAAATTGTGAATCTTTCCTTTTCAATAAACATTTTACAGTATTGAGCATGATAAATAATTTTATTATTCATATTTATATATTTTTAATTCTGTTTAAGAAAAGCTACTAAGACATCACATGACCAACAAGATCATATTGCTATTAATTAGCTTTTATTTTGACTACTTTTATGTCATCTAGTATAAGTTTTAGTAAGCAGTAGATTCCTGATGGTAGTTGCTTAATAAATCCTCGATAGGAAAGGGCTGGATAAGGGTTTATTAAGCCCTACCATCTGACATCTATTGATTAACACAATAGATGACAAAAATAATAAGAATAGAAGAATTTGATAATAACTATTTAAAAGTATTGAACTCGATCTAATTTCATTTAGAATTTAACATTATTTTAAGCATAACCAAAAATTTGAGCTATTATACACATATATCTATATAATTACTGCTTTATTTTGTACTTAGCATATGTGTGTGCAGATTTCTGTCCTGATAATATTACTTGCGTTGAAACAACCAAAGCAGAATGCATATGTCCTCAACCATTTGTTGGAAGTCTTTTATCATTGAATTGTTTCAGTAAGTAATGCATTTATTATTATATTTCAATAAAAGTTGTTAAATGTAAAAAAAAAATAGTCTTAAAAGTTGGTAAAATGATTCAAAAAAATGATGTCATATCCTTCATGGTTTGAGCAATAGTAGCATAGTAGTGCCTAAAGCTCAGAACTCATTGTTCACAATTTATTTCTGTCACTTCCTGTGCTCAGTTCCTCTGAATATTTACATAAACACTTGAAAAGCAAATCATTCAATTATTTAATATTTGTCATCTATGCTGTGATATGTTTGTAAATGTTTTCAATAAATGTCTATTCTGAACTTATTATAAAAATAATTCCTTACTTTAGATACAACTACAATAGATATAAATACATTCATTATTATATTTAACATAGATAACGAATTATCATACTATTAGTTTAAAATTTTTGCTTCATGTTATACATCATTTCCATAATTCCTAATATTTTACTGATTTAGATCATCATCTTCTTTTTTAACCAGTCTTGATTCACTGTTTAATGAAGATGTGTTCAAGTTTAATTTAGTTTCTTTAATCTATAACCACTTTTCTCTACAACAGATTGGCAAACTTTCTTATTTCATCTACACATATCACATTTGGGCTTTATTCAAAGTCTTGTCTGTTCAAGTTTAATTTAGTTTCTTTAATCTCTAACCACTCTTCCTAGAACATATCAGCAAACTTCCTTATTTCATCTACACATATCACATATGGGCTTTGTTCAAAGTCTTGTCTGTTCAAGTTTAATTTAGTTTCTTTAATTTTAACCACTCTTCTCTACAATATATCAGCAAACTTACTTATTGCATCTACACATATCATATATGGGCTTTTTCAAAATCTTTTACAATCTCTTGGGATCCACTTTAAGATTTCAAGTGTGTGTCTATTAGCATCTCTTATAGAAATATATCCAGCCCAGCTCTATTTCAATTTCATAATTCTTTCAAAGATGTTGATAATATCTATTTGTTCTCTCACCCATGTATTTTTTTCAGTTTCTGGTGTTACTCCTAGCACACATTTCTCTACTCTTCCTTGATGTTTCTGAATAGCTCATTTGTTAAATGTCCACAAAACTAAGTTATTAAACCTTCTTTTTAAACATATAAATATATCTTCTTTTACTAGAAAGTTATTTCTAATAAAAATATTCCACCCAATATAAATTCTATGATTAATTTTATCCATTATGTTTTCATCTGTATTAATAATCTTACTAAGGTATTTGTAACTTTTTTAATATATAGTTATCATTATTTATTTTTTTCTAAAAAATCCATTAAATATTATTTTAGACTTTTTAGCATTTATTTTTAGATCTACTTTCTTAGTTTCATCTGATAACTCTTGCAACATTTCCTGAAATTTTGAAACATTACTTGCCGTAACAATTACGTCATCTGCAAAAATCTTAATCTATATTTAGTTTTACTTTCTTAGCTTTTGATTTTAATTTACAGAATACTTTATGTAAAATTACTGTAACAAGTTTAGTATTAATCTTCTTAATATATGTAATCTAATCATTGTTGTATTTTCATAAATTTTTTTTAGAATATAACAATATCCTAGTTCTATATCTTTATGTTCCATGGCAAATTCATTTTAGCAATATATAAATCTAAAGCCTAATGGATATTCTTTTTCATTAATCTTGTCTGTAGCTTTTCTCAATATCTGGATGTGATCCACTTTGTCAAAACCATTATTAAATCCAGCTTGTTGTTTTTGTTAGTTAATACCAAAGTTAGCTGTAGACAAGTTGTAATTATGTTGGTAAAGAGTTTGTATAAAATTAATAGAAGATTAATAGGCCTGCATTTTTTAGTATCTTTCTTATCACCTTTCTTAAATATCAATATTATTACTATATTCTTCCAAGCAACTAGTAACATTTTTATCATTTAGAGATTTGGTATATAACTTTACCAATAACTTCTCTATTTCTTTCCATACTTCTTTTAAAATATTGATTATAATTTCATCACTCACTGCAGCTTTTCTCTACTTTAATGCAATTGCACATATCACTTCTTTATTTAAAATTCTGGATAACTCAGAAGATGTAATAACTGCAGGTAATACGTTGTTCTTGTACTTTATTACTGTATAATTCTTTATATATCACTTCCACACAATTCATGATGTCGTCTCTTTTTTTAGTAATACTTTCATCTTTTCTTTTTAGTTCTGGAATAACAGTCCTTCCAATACCAAGATGTTGTCCACACTACAGATACTTTTAATCTCTTCTCTAGTTTGTTTTGCTAGTTCATGATTATAAATTTTATATAATTCTTTTTTGTACCATTTTACCAAACTTTAGATATTCATTTCTTCTTAATAGATTATGTCTCAGTAGAAAATATACTTGTAAATTGCTGTTTAAACCATTAAACATCACATGATCACCATTTCTTATGCTTGCACATAACTGTTATTAACACAGGCAAAACTCTTCATACAGTGATTACTCTGGCTGGCAGTGAGAGGCACTCCTGTATGGAGAGTTTTGCCTGTGTAAATAACAGTTATGTGCAAGTGTAAGAAATGGTATCATGTGATGTTTAGTGGTTTAACACCAATCCTGCCTAATAAGATAGTGGTGAATATGGTTGTTAAAAAGCCAAAGACACCAAAATGTATGGGTGCTGAACTAAGTTTAGACCCATATGATTATATAAGTTAATGAGCTTGAATTTAAAATATTATAATGTTTTCAATTTAAGACTCATAGTTTTGTAGTTAAATACAGATAAAAGGTGACTGCTGGAGGATTGCATTAGATCCTAAGATCTAGGTGCAGTGCACTCAGATCTAAGGCTCCTCACTGATGAAGGCCATAAGCCAGAAACTAGTCTGGGGATATTGGATGAGTAGGAACTAGATGGGGATTTTATGCGCAAGCCTTCTGGTATTAATTGATTACTCTGGCTGGCACTGAGTGGCACTATTGTATAGAGAGTTTTGCCTGTGTTAAATTGCTGCTTCTTTGTACCAGCAATTTTTATTGCAGTTCTCAATAGTGGATTAGCTTCTTATTAATTTCATTCAAGCCTGAATTATCTTCAAAATCTGTTAATATTTTAACATAATTAGCAAGTTCTAATTTCAATTCATTAGAATGTTTATGATAATTAGGAGTATCAATTGTTAGGATTGTTTGTTTATATCATTTTCATTTCTGTAGATTTCTTATATTTCATTAATTGATGGTCATTTCCTATGTTGAATCTATTAAGAACATTACAATCTTGAAGTGCACATTTTCTATAAGTCAAAGTATAATCTAATTGTGTTATAATTTCATTTGGATGCTTTCGTGTCAATTTAGGTATAAATTTTTTCTCAAAGAAAGAATTAATAATATTCAATTATTCTTTTTCTGTGAACTCCTCAATATTTCTATAATCATAACCAAAATTTACCCACAGTACCTTCATTTTTAACCATTTTAATATTTTATTTTGTCTTATAGCATTTTGCCCCCATCCATATAAACATCTTTTACTTCTCTATCACAAAAACTTGTCAGGGCATAAAGATGAATTGTCCGAATTTCATGTTTCCTTTAATTTAAATAAATATAAATATCTTTATGCTGTTCTTCCATAAAATAATAATCAGAAAATAATAAATTCTTACAACAGCTATATAAATATCAATTTTTTTTTATACATACAAAGCCATTTCAGCACCTGCTTTGGTGCCCTTTTTAAATCTTTATAATATATTATGTTAATGAACTATTACAGACATAAAACCATCTAGTGTTCAATAATGAAATTAAAACAACCAATTTTAATATAAATTATTAAAATAAATCAAAGCCTACATATAAATCCAGTAATTACAAAATAATTGACTATATCATAACAATATAATAAATAAAATAAATTACATGCATTTTTTTTTTTTTTACAATTATATTATTGGATATATATCTTTGATCATAAAATTCATTGCTTTTAAAATCATTTAATATATGCCTCACGATATTGTTTATTTGTTCTTATTTAATATATTTAGATATAAAAACTTAATATTTTCATATTTATTATAAATTTTAATAGTCACAATTACATGCTAGTTTATACTTGCATTGTGATGTATATATATATACATGCTGCTAGTTTATACTTGCATTGTGACACACACACACACACATAGGGGTTTTGAGGACAGACTTTCAAGCTCCTTTCAGCTATCCAATATATCTCATACAAGAGATTTGGACATTCCATCATCAGATTTTCAATGATATGGATGGTGAAAAGTTGAAGGGTGGAGTAGATTGAATCTTGTCCATTAAAGTTTGAAGATTTGCTATCGTAATATAAACCAAGCACTGATTATATATATATATGGAAGATGATGATCTGGATCAACTTATGAGTGCTGGTTTAGTGTGAAATATGCATATTGGAGATCATTTATCTTTTTCACATGTGCGTGGACATGTGTATTGGTTGTATTAGATAGATTGCATAGCTGAAAGGAACTTGAACGTCTGGGTTTAAATCTCCCATAATAACATCTAAACTCTAGGGATATAAAGTATACCTGTATTTAAATATTATGGATCAACAAAGTCCATATATGTTACTACAAATGTTCATAGGTCAGATTCCTAAAGAATCATTTTTAAAAAATCTCTCAAACAATGCTTATTTTTTTGCATCGATGCTAATCAATTGTTCAAACATGTGATGGTTTTTTATCTGACTCTCATGTTTTTACATAATGAATAAATCAAACATTGACAAGTTTGGGTGTCAATATTTGACTTCTCTGCCATTTAAAAATATGGGGTCAGATAAAAAACCATATTTTGTTTAATCAATAGATTAGCAATATTATGAGAAAGGGAGTAGCATTATTTGGAAGTTTTTTTTTTTAAAATGATTTTTTAGGAATCTGACTTGTGTATTATTGTAGTAATATATTTCAATTTAGTAAATTTGTATTCTCAGCATACATCTTTAATAGCAGTAATTTGTTTACAGGCTTATTGAAACTATTAGAATGCATTGTCATATATATCATCATCATCACAATAATTTACAATCATTATCAGTGCACTGCAGGATGAAGGTCTTTACAAATTCAATTCATTTTCTCTGATTCCTAGCCTCTCTTTTTCACACCACACCAGCATATTTTATTTCTCTGATCAATCTCACACATGGTCTTTTTCTAGATCTTTTACAGTCTCTTGAATTCAATTTAAGATTTCAATTGTCCATCTATTATTATGTCTTCTAGCAATATGTCAACTCAATTCCATTTCGGTCTTGTAATTCTTTAAATGTTTCTGAAACACCTATTTGTTTTCTCACCCATGAATTATATATATGTATCATTTTGAATTTCACTATTATTAAGATATAGACTTTTAAACAGAGGGCGTTACTGGATATTTGTAATTGTATAATGGTTTATATATACATATATTGAAACAGATGATCTGATGCTCAGATCCTGTTTCACAGCCCACATCCAATCTCCTATCATCTAACTATATTCAAACCCACCTTTACGCACATATATACATAGCTAATAATATATATATTTCTTTTGCTTAGTATTATAACAGAAATCACATAAATACATATGGATTTTAATTTAAAAATATTTTATTTAATAATATTTCCATGTATATGCAGGCGTAAGTCATAAATCTATATATATTTCAGTGTAGGAGATTGCGAATAAATTAATAAAGTTATATTATACATAAGGTATCATATACGAAACATATTATTTTTTCATATATAATTTTGTAGCCAGAAATGATGCAATCTTGTTAAAAAGTCTCTCAAAAAACAATTACCTGGGAGATCCCTTAGATAAAAGTAAAAGATTATGAATTTAGTAATAATAAAATAAACCCATTAGCAGAAATTGTCCACGCTAGCTTGTTTTAAAATCATAAGATTTATTTTAAAACAATCATTCGAGAAACTGATAACAAAATTGCATTGTTTCAAACATCTTACTAGATAAGAGTATCCGGTCAAACTATTCCAGATGAACCTTAAGTGCTTAAACCGCCTCAGATCCAGCAGTAGTTGCTAAGTTACATCTTTAAAATAAAAGTATATATACTGCTGGATTTGAATCCACAAAGGAGGAGACCACTAAATAAGTATGTTGCTAGACATATTCCTTGCCAGTTTTGATTCTCACTCAATGTGCCGTGAGTAGGGGAAATTTGCCTTTTTCCTCCGTTCTAATATGCTGTTCCCATAAACAAAGCTCTGCATCCCGTACTAATGAACTTTATATATTTTTCCAGTGAAAGTGAAATGCTAAATATCAAATAATAATGCTACCCTAGATCTAGTGAAACAATACCGATGAACTGACTCCTAGTAAACTCGCTCTTCCAAATAAGCAAGGTAAAGAACTTTGACCGCTCGTAATTCTTAAATCCTGCCTTCTCTGTAATATTTCTAATTTCTAATCATCTATATTAAATGTCTTCACAATATGTAATTCTTATAACTCTATACTTATAACTCTATATAACTAATCAATATTAAGCCTCCTATAAAATGTTTTTCTTTTCTTTTATTTCCAAGTGGCAAATAATTTTCATTTAGATTTATGTATTTATATTTTAAAAGAAATGCCAATAGTATTCTAAAATCGCAAACATATAATTCATTTTCGTTTTCCCTACCCATCATTTATCGAGTAATTAATTTATAACTTAACCAAAACAAGTCTTATTCGACTTACCCAGGTGCTCGCAATTTTAGATAAACAAACTAATTATATTTTTATGTTTACTGTAGAAAAACAGATTGACATCTGTTTTCTATATTTTCCTTCCTAAATAATGCGCTATCTCTTATTATTAAGTTATATTATATATGTAAAACCCATCTTAGCTATTACCACCACCCATTTATTTTGTAATAATTTATATATTTTCATAAGGGCATTTATGAACCAAGATTGAGATTTATTAAATGTGTGGGAAGTAATGAATAATATTAAGTAACATAATGTAAGAAGGAGGGGTTTTCAGATCTTAGTTTTATAGTTTAATTAGAATTATTATTCATGTTTTCTTAATGAAGCCATATCATTACGCCGAATAGTTCATAATTTATGGGCAATAAATATGTTTAGCTAATCTTTAATCTTTAGAGTTATATTATATTATTAAGCGTTACATGCATAAAGGCCACTTCGCCTTATATATATATATATATTTGTGCTTCTCTTTCACATGGAGGTATTCACTAAGTCGAGCCCCATTATTGTTCTCAATGTCCTTGAACAAGGCTGTAAAACCACCTTGGGGACATACTTGGTCTTATGTGCATGCTTTATATGGAAATCGCTCTGAAAAATCCAGCCCGATAAAGACATAGCCAACCGTCCTTTGTCTCAATACTGACCCTGCCTACGTTTGCAGAGGAAATCAGTCCACTTCGTTATTAAAATTTATGAAGCACACTCCAGGATCCATAATTGGACCACTCCAATCTTCCACCATGCATGCAACGCCTTTCAGTGTCTTATTAGTCACCCAGAAATAGTCATAAGCCATAATGAGATGATTTCTTTAAACAGACATATTCCCATTAGTTCACTATACCTATTAAAGCGATAGATTTAGTATCGTTTATATAATTATTCATTATCCACCCCGTGCATTAATTATCTATAACTCAAATTAATAATAATATTGAATATAACCAAATGTAATATCTGCTTGTAAAATTATTATCTTTTTTAAACCAAGTAAATGCTCGTTTCGTCTCTGGGGGTGTAATAGTATTTTAGTAATGTATTCCAATAGCGCTAATTCATTAAGTCACACATATATATTATTGGCATAGCCGCAAATATCATGTTATTGTTAAATATGAAGCAAATATGTATATATACTCATGAGGCTAATGTTGGATAAATAACCCGACATAATTTTTGTTATTAATAAATCTTAAATATATATCAACTCTCGAACCATTGCTTTATTTTAGTTAAGTGAATATTTTAAGTTATTACTTATGCTCAATATGACTAGATGATCTCTGCTAAATACATAATTAATATGCTAGGTCATGAGCCTTCATTGCTCATAGCTAGTTATTAAGTTAGTCTATCATTAAAGTTTAGCCTAGAGTCTTTTTGAGTCTTCGATGAGCGATGCCGGCAGTGAGAAGTAAAGTAGATCAATGTCATCGGGAGTGTTGTTCATAATGTTATAGATCTGGGAAATAGGCAAATAGGACAGAGTTCATGAGTGTTCCTGACCTGTGTATCATGTGCATGATTGGATTCAAGGTACTTTTGCCTAGATGCTAGATCTTGTTACGTGAACATACAAATCCGACCAGCACAGTATATATATTATTAAAATCAATCAACATATATATATATATATCATTAAAATCAATCAACATGTAGACAATCCCAATATCAATAACAATCAACAATATCAATCTGTTGTCAAGGCAAACTTCTTTAACAGTTAAGGTGTCTGTGGTTATACCATGATAATAATTGACTGTACATATGCATATACATATGTTATATGGTTTTAAAAGATTACAATATAGAGGTTTGTGTACCTATCTGTCAAGACTTTCAACATGGATTTTGAACATTGTTGAAACTAAAAAATAATTTCAAAAGTTCATGGAAGTATAGGATTTTTTAAAAATAGTTTTTCCCATAAACAACTCTATTGACCATAAATTTATTAGAGAATAAATAAGAATTTAATAAAGAAATCCTAAATGCTCACCAACTGCTATTTTGTTAATGTTCAGTTTTTTTCTTTTCTGTAAAGAAATGCAGGAAAGGCTTTTATTTTAATATGTGACTTTTAAAAATAATTTTCTCTTTTATTTGACATCATATATCATATCCTCCAAGTCAAAATCCTTACCTTGTTTTTACCATTATATAATTATCGAGAGAACTGTTCTACTCATTTTATGAGTGTCATTTCCCTTTTTAGTAATAGTTTCATCTTCTTTTCCTTTTGCCGAAATTAGTTTTCTATCAATACCAAGATGTTGTTTTAAACTCTTAAGATTTTTACTCTCTTCTATAGATTTTCTTGGTAGTTCACAATTATCCTTTCTTAATCATTATCAACTCTTTACCACATCACTTTACAAAATTCTAGATATTCAATCCTTCTCAATGCATTATTTTTATATATTTTCACATTCCTTCTTTTCTTCATAAATGTTTTACCTCAGTAGAAATTTTACTGGTCAGTTGCTGCTTTTTTGTATCAGCTATATCAATTATTTTCCTACTAAATTCATTCAAGTCTGAATCGTGTTCATAATCTATTAATATTTGAAAGAAATTTGAAACTTTTAATTTAAAAGCATTGGAATGTTTCTGAAGATTAGGAATATTCTCTGTGAATATTGTTTTCTCTTAATAATTATTAACTGAAACACACAGGCTTATGTCGTGCATTGGTGGTCGAGAGGTCGGCGCGACTGCCTTGCGCTTGCGGGCGGTTGCCTGGGTTGCAGGTTCGCGTCCCGGCCGATGCTATGACATTTAAAAAAAAACAACACACAGGCTTATTATATACCTGTGTCTATATATGTAACATATAGGGTATATGAGCTCAGACTTTCACACCAACCACCACTCTCCACACTATCTCATAACACTGATACACTCGAACACATATATGTTGAAAAAGATAAATAATCACCAATATACGTATATCATGCTAAACCATCTGGACCAACTGATGATTGCTGGTTTAGCATGAAATACGTGTATTGGTGATTATTTATCTTTTCAACATATATGTGTTCAAGCGTATCAATGTTATGAGGTAGTGTGGAGAGTGGTGGTTGGTGTGAAAGTCTGAGCTCATATACCCTATATGTTAATAATTATTGTCTCTCTAGTTTTGCATTAACATGTATCTTACATGCTTCTTAATTTAAAATAAGACCAACACAAGCTCCTGTTTTGAAAAATGAAATAATCTGATTATCATATTCATATAAATATTTTTATTCATTTTATTTTTTTAATAAAAGTTATTTTTTCCCCATTAGATTGCATGATTTAGTCCAGTAGTAAGTGGTAGACTTTGGAGCACAAGACCTTCATATTACTTTTAATTTTAATATTTCAGCCTCAAACTTCATATGATTCCTGAGCAGTAAAACCTTTGATTATTTATTATTCTACTTTTTTGTATGAATCTTTTCATCATTTTTTTCCAGTTCTTATTTCAATCTCTTCTGTATCCTTATTTGTTATTATTGTTGTTAAACTACAATACTAAACCACTAAAGGTCACATGATCACCATCTCTTGTGCTTGCTCATAATAGGATAGTGGTGGCTATGGTTATTAAAAACATCAAAGACACCAAAATCTATGAGTATTGAACTGAGTTCAGACCTATATAACTATATAAGCTAATGAGCTTGGATTGAAAATATTATTGTGTTTTCAATTTTACACTCATAGTTTTGTAATTAAGTAGAGATAAAAGGGGACTGCTGGAGAATTACATTAGATCCTAAGATCTACATGCAGTGCTCCCAGATCCAAAGCTCCTCATTGATGAAAGCCACAAGCTAGAAACTAGTCTAGTGATATTGGATGACTAGGCACTAGATAGGTATTTTATGCACATGCCTTCTGTCATCTATTGATTACTTTAGCTTCAACTGAATAGCACTATTGTATGGATAGTTTTATCTGTTTAATAAACTACAATATTACTACATTCAAAATAAAATAATATAAAAATATCTTAATCCAAAGCAAATTTTTAAATGCATTTATTTAACATGAGACTTCTGTTTATTTGAGTCAAATTTTGTAATTAATCTTTAATCCACTTTTTCTTAAACATTTTTTCCAAATTTTGTACATGTTTCATTTTAATAATAGGTGATCCAGCCTAACAGTATTGGGGAATTGTATTTCAAACTACATTCAAATTGGTTTTAAAAGTTTGTAGTCATACACAATAAATGTCACTATATTTTTTAAGAAGTCACTTTCATTTAATTTGAGGAATAAATTTTATGAGTGTTTATAGTTAATTAACTAAAAAAAAAAAAGAAGGATAGAATCTTAATTCCCCTTTGGATTATTTATGTAAACTTGGTTTTTTTTTAACTATAGACATACTTAAAAAATATTAATACCCAATTTTATTTATTACTGTCAATTTTCTACATGTGTTCACTATAGATAATAAATGGCTATTTTTAAAATTTTGTACACATGGTCCAGTTTCAATGTCAATGCAATATTACAATAAAATGTTTAAGAATTTTTCAATCTAACAGTGATACCAGGCAGCATTTCAAATCATATTCAAATCAGTTTAGCAACATTTTTAGTCTTACTATATTTTTCAAGAAAATGCTTTAATTTATCTTGAGGTAGAAATTTTACAAGTGTTTGCAGTTAATAAAGGCAGAAAGAAAAAGAAAAGAAGAATGAAATCTTAATGTCCTTTGGATAATTTATGTTAAACTTGGCTTTTTTAAAACGTTGCTTTTATAATAACAAAAATTTTGTAATTGATTTAAAATAATTTTAATTACATCTAAACATTTAATATATATATATATATATATATATATATATGTTTAGATGTAATTAAAATTATTTTAAAAAAAGTACTATATATATATATATATATATATATATAGTACTTTTTTAAAAATTGCTTTTATTTAATTTGAAGACTAATATACTAAAAAGCAAAACTATTTTTTTTAGATCACAATTTTGGTTGTTATATGTAACTTTAAATAAAACCGTGAAACTTCCATAAATTAATTAATTCAATCAATATAATTTGTGAACAAATCAAATATTCTATTATTGTTTGAATTAATTAATTAATGAATGTTCCACAATTTGATTTAAAGTTAGATATAACAAACAAAATTGTATTTCCCCCAAAATTATTTTGCTTTTAGTGCATTAATCTTTAATCCCAGATAAAGGTGATTTGAATGCTTTCTCTTGCAGCATTAATCATAAAAATAAAAAAGCTTGTTAGAGCTATTAGCATGCTTTTTATATTACATATTTGTAAATGCAAGCTACTTAGGTCATGTGACATATGACTTGATTTTATTACTATTATTATTTTAGTGTTGGGGGATTTGGCTAAACTAAATTACTAAACCCATTAATATATGGTGTATCTGAATTAAGTTCAGACCCATATGATTATTTCAGTTGAAGAGCTGAATTTAAAGACTTGTAGATGTCTAAAATTTTCAGATCTTCTTCTTAAGAGTTAATTTTTAGATAAATGCTTAGCTTGGGTTGGTTTTTTGAATCTGGTGTCCTAGCTTCTCACAAAAAAAGAGACATAGCTTGAAACCAGTCTGGGGCTGAGGACAATCCTAGCTAAAGGTGATTTGAATGCTTTTTCTTGCAGCATTTATCATAAAAATAAAAAAAATGCTTGTTTAGAACTATTAACATGCTCTTTATATTACACCCCCCCCCACACACACACATACACACATATATATATATTACTTCACAATTAATATCTTATTTTTTCTTAAAACGTTACTAAAATAGTTTTTTTACTTACTTTATGCTATTTTGATATTATTAACATTGGTATTTCATTTTAAATAGTCCTATTTTGTTCTCTTTTATATTGATTTATTTAAATATTGATCCTTTTTCTCCTATAAATATTATTCCAGTTGAAAAGACTAGTTGTACTGAAGTTAATTGTCCACCTCATTCAATATGTAAACATATTGCTAAGAAAAATGTAGTAACATGTGAGTGTGAGCCTGGATATGGTGGTTATCCTGTTTATTTTGGATGCAAAGGTATTAATTTCTTTTATTCGATCTAAAATAGTTAGATTCCTTTTTTTTTTTTTATCCTTAATCAATAATATTTAGAAAATATTTTATCAAATTTAGTTTTTAAACTATTGAAATCGACTATTATTAATAACAATCCATTTTAATATGCTTTATAAAGTATTTTAAATGTATAATTTATTATAAACAATGTGTCTCCATGCAAAGTTAACTGATTCTTTCTCCAAACTGACTGCAGCACTATCCCCAAATTAATGCATATTTTAGATATTAATACAGTTTAGATATTTATACCAAAAATTTTATGGAGCTATTATATCTTGATCTCGAATTGTAACATGAAATGTAATAAATGTGTTCATATATATCCAACTTTTCTCAATACTTCCCTCTTATACACTTCAATGCAATATATATATATATATTGTAGATATATATATATAGTATTCAATTATTTAAAAAAAAATTTTTTTTCTTTTATACATACAGAGATTTATATGTATAGATTTATTATTATGAATAAGCAGTTTTGTGATTTATTATATAATTTTTTTTTATTAAATAATATGTGTTAAATTTATTTAACTTTCATTTTGTTAAAATAGAGTAAATCAGAAAAGTGTAAAATAAGGCAATTAAGATTGTTAGATTAGGAGATAAAAAAATGTACACGTGTGAAAGAATGAATACATCTGTACAAACACAAAGATGCTTTTACACATATTCCTGATGGCTATAGATTCCAGGTTTGTTGTTATCTGTGTCTTAAGATTATTTTTACAAAAGAGGTGCTTTGATGTAGATAACGATAGCGATCAATTTTAAGTCTTTATTGATTGTGACCGACGTCAAACTTGTGAAGCTTTGATTTTTTTTTTAAGATAAAGATTTCCAGATGTTTTTTTTTTTCTTTGGTTGAAATTCGTGATATAAATGATTGAAACAATTTTTTTAAGGGGTTAGTCTTAAATTTTTTTAGAGAGATAATGAGTTAGTCATTAATTTTTTTAGAGAGAGAGTCACTCAGATTATTATTATTATTTTGAGACTCAACTCAGTCGGTCCTTCCTTGTTATTATTCTTAAGCAGAAATGTAAGCTCTGATTTTTTTTTTAAAAGAGAGTGAACGCTTTAATTTTTTTTTTTCTCACTCTTTGAAAGTTGAAAAAAAGAGCAAATGAAATGTGCGTTTATATAAAGCAATTTCCAGCAATATTAAAGAAGAGGAGAGAAATGGAACAAGATTGAATTTATTAGAAGTTAGTAATAATTATATAAAAATGATATTAACATATTTGGTTATGCATAATACTATGCCTCTGCATTGCTAAACCATTTTTTCTGCTTCCTGGTTAATACAGAATGAGTCAAAATCGCTGATCTGTCTATGAAGTCATGTATCCAGTAATAACCAACAAAATGATAGATTTTGAAGCCAACCACACAAGCTATATGGAATGCTTTGTTTCTAGTTCCTGGCTTATTAAAAGCTCATTACCTTCAAATGAATGGAGAAGAGGAAATAGGAGGAAAAGAAAATTTATAACAGCCATGTAGAACCAAGTTTGAAGCCATAAATCAAATTTTTGTTGATTTACCTCAATCATCTAAAGTGTCAACAGCAATTATTTTTTTTAAAGGAGAGAGACAAGCAAATCCACCGGTACCTACTTATTCAAAGTACTTATAATAACTTTTTTTTTAAATGGTAGAAGGAAGCCAATCAACAGTGAATAATAATGGAATTGAAGAAACAAGCAAGTCAATTGATTCAGCATTATCTTAAAAGTATCTGCAATAACTTTCTTTTTTGTTGTTGTTGTTGTTGGTGAGCAAAGAAAAGCAGTCTGAAAATTCAAACTCAGGACATTAATAAGAAGTAAAAAGTAGACAGGTAAATATGAACTTTCTTTAACCGATTTTATTCTTTTACTTATTAAAAGTAAACCTTAATTTACTGGTCAAAGCAATTTTCTTTTTGGATACAGAAACATTAAAGACTTGTTTATCTATAGTTATTTGCAATATGTCACAACATAGCACAAACATAGTTTAAATCTTTAAACTTAAATTTTTCATTATTTTTTTTTTGTTTTTTTTTATTATATATTGTAATGTTGAAATGTTTTTTTTTAATTGTTCTTCAGTTGTTAATGATAATGAGCAACCTATAGATATATGCATTTATAATGTTTTTTATTTTTATTTTATCTTGTTGCATATTAAAAAATTAATATATGTATTTTATTTTCTTTCGCTATAAGGTTGAAAAAGAAAAAGATATTTTTATATATGTAATTTATGGGTATACATTTTAAACATATAAGTTAACATTACCGAATGCGTGAATGTGTAACTGCTTATCCAAACACATCAAAGAATAGGTTATATATGATTAGTTTAAAATGGTAAATTGAAAAGTAGGGCATTACATTTGAATGGAAATGAAATAACATATACAAGTTTCACCTGAAATTTATTTTATGATATGATGAGTAAGAAAAGTCTTAAATAAGCATTTATAGAATATGTATTTTTTTTTGTAATATTGATTTAAGTCAGCTTATTTTGAGATATCAAGAAAAATGACAAATCTATATATTAAGTTTATTTGCTTATACTTATATAAATTTTTATATTAATAAGCCATTTATTTAATTGTCGATTTGACTTTAAAGAAGGAAAGAAAGAGTAGTAGTGTTAATAAAATGTAATTATATATCTTAATTGGTTTCCGAGTTATTATTAAGAATATTGTTTTTTTTCTTGTCTTAATTCTATCATTTTAATTCATCATCATTGCTCGCAGTTATTAAGTATTACTATTCGTATATATTGAGCAATCACTTGCAAATATTAAGCGTCCGCAAAATAATGGGTAAACTAGAATGTTGATATTTAAGTATTTAAGGATTATGCTTGAGAATAACCAAATTTTGATAATTATAGTTCAACAATAGAAAGCTAAAATTGTGTTGTGTCCATGAGTTTAGATCAACCTCATCAAAGATGGATATCATGTTATTGGTTAAAAATGTTTCAAATAATACTATATAAAAGTTATGATCGCCACCAATCATCATTAATAAATTATAATCATTAAATTTAATGTTTAGCGTAATGAATATATTTTAGTAAATAGGGGTTTATAGAAAATTGAATATTATGCAAAGAGATTCATGATGATCAATCATCACCATTAGTATTATTAAATCCCAGTATGAAATAGGATAATTTTAATAGATGCCTATAAGTTTATAAAGATGAATTTATTGTTGTGAGTTTATTGATAAGCCATGGCTGGTATCATCATCACTATTATAATCATTATTATGATATCACTATTATTATCATTATTATGATATTATTATCATCATCATCATTATTACCTTTATTGTGATAAATAATCTAGTTAAATGGCCATCAATATCAATAATGGTCTTCACATGCTTGTTTGGAAGCCATTAATAGGATTATACATGTCTGTTCATCAATATACGCTAATGAGCTAGCAATGTCTATAAGAATCTTTGATCTATAGTATAAACTTTGGTAATATTGGGATCTTGTAATTTTATCAATATAGATAAAATGTAAGAATGTCATTTTTGTTCAATAGTCATCCAAGTCATGTGTAATAAATATGTACTGAATGAGTTTGAACTCAAGTAAACTATAAATAGATACTTATCTAGATTGAAAACAATCTAGTGGCGCTCATGGGAAAACACATGTACTTAGCTAAACTGAATAAAGAGTGATATCATCCCTTTCCAACTTCATAATATTAACTTTATATAATATATATTTTATAAGTTGTCATGAATAGCACCAGTGTGTGCATATGACCATGAATGGTCTTATATATTTGGAAAGAAGAATAGGAAGGATTCTTTGTTAGAACCTAGTATTGGAGATAAGCATAAGGCACTCCAGGAATTTCACAGTGGGTACATTTTTTCAGTTGCTATATATTTAATATTATTTTTATTAGATGACAATGTCCAGTATGTTTTATTGTTCAAATGACTGCCCCAATATATAAATAAATACCAAGAATCTTTAATGCTGATGTTTTCAAGTGGCACAGTGATTCTATAATTTCTTTATCTATGCTATGATGAATTAATATTGTTACAAATGGTACAGATTGGATAGGCATATATCTAATAATTAATAATTTCCCCTATCTAAATATTTATTATGGTTACAAATGTGACATATTAAAATAGTTACAAATTATAGTTACAAATACATATCTTTTATATTAATTTAATAATTACAAATACATATTATATTAATTTATAAATATATATATATATATATATATAATATATATATGTATTTGTAAATATATAAATATATATATATATATATATATATATATAATAACAAACCAAAGGAAATACATATAAAAACAAAAAAAGACTCATAAATCCAATAAATAATATTATATTTCAACTAGAGGACTGGTTTTCATCAGAAAGAAATAAAAAATACACAGTAAAATTTTACTGTGTATTTTTTATTTCTTTCTGATGAAAACCAGTCCTCTGGTTGAAATATAATACTATTTATTGGATTTATAAGTCTTTATATATATATATATACACTAATTAAGTCTTTATATATATATATATACACTAATTCAACAACAGTCATAATTCTGTGCTGAACATATTCTTTCCCTTTCAAAACAGATTCAATAGCTCTAATTCCATCTTCATGAGATATATTAGTATACAATGATGTAATGTCTAATGTCACCAAAATACATTCACTCAGTAGTATAGATCTGACATTTTATATTCTTTTCACTTTGTTTGCATTTTTTGCCCAACTATTTATATATATCCAACTTTTCTCTCTACTCTTCTCTTATACACTTTATTGCAACTTTATATATATATATATAAAATGCAAAGAAAGTGAAAAGTAGAAGATAAGAACAGTAATACTTCTAATAAAGGTGTTTCATATCTTAGTAGATTGTCTTCAGTAGTCTCCCTAAAGTTATGAATTCTTGAAAATCAATTGAAAAGTTATTGTGATTAATGGCTTCACTGCTGTCAATTATTTGAATCATTTTGTCATATCTCATCTTGCTTCAAAAAGACTAACTATTGATTGGCAGATCCCCAACCCTAAGAGTAACATTGTAATTCAGTGAAGATCATATTCCTATTTTATTTATATATATATATATATATATATATATATATATATATATATATATATATATATATATATATATATATATATATATATATATATATATATATATGCATTGGTTAGTGGCAATGAATGATCAATCCAATCGATATAAGAAAGGAATCTGGTCTAGTCCATTATTTGAAGGCAAGTTGAGATATGACACTGGCAAGATGAGATATGTCACATTTCAAATGTTTCAATATTAATTTTGGAAGTAATATAATTTTCTACTTCTTCTTCTCCTATGTATTGATTTCTATTATAACATATCATACCATTGACACCTTCTTTGACACTTTATCAATACTTTTATTTGTATTATTTGTATTACACTAACAGTTTCGACTGTCCTGCAGTCATCATCAGAGCTACAATATTCAAATATATAATTATACAATTATTACACTTATCCACATATTGATATACATAATTAATACACAATATAAACAAAAATAATAATTATACATTTTAATATGATCTTTATAAATAATCATTTCCCATTTTATTATCTTATCTTCTAAATAATTTTATCAATATTTTATATTAATTTATTTTATATCACTTTATTTTATTTTTTAAATATTATTTAATATAATAATTATAACTTTAACATTTATTTTACTATTTAATGCATATTATTATCATTTTTCTTATATTATAAAATCAACTTCTAATCTTGTCTTATTTTTATTAAATATTTCTATCAATTAACTTTACCCACATTACAAATTATTATTTTTTTTATTACAAAAAATTACTTACTTCTTGTTGATTCTATTACCAAAACCCAACTGACAAAAAAATTCAAAATTTGTATTTGTTTAACCCTCCCTCTATTGTCATTTTCTTTAACTTTTTTCTTTTAACCTTTTCAAATTCTAATTATTACTAACAATTGTTTATAAAATTATTGTTCTTACCCCAAAATCTCTATTAAGACTTGGTTTTATACTCTTAATCAAGATTGCTTCTTTAATTTTCCTATCCCTACTATTATTTGTGTAATTAATCATTTTTATACAATCTTTTTCAAACCTATGACCTGTTTCTAATGAATGCAAATAAATAGGTGATCTCTTATCATATTTATGTTGAATTAATCTGGTATAAATTGAGTTCTTTGTTTCTCCCACATAATTAGTTTTTATATTTTTACTTTTACATGATTTGCATTCAATTTTATATACCCCATTTATATTTTTTTCTACTTTTCTTACATACTTATTATCTAATATATTAAGTATATTCTTCCTTCTTTTATTCACTATCTTAAATTTTATAACATTATTAAACTTTTTGTTAATTCTAATAATTATTCTATTCATACTTTTTACAATACTGTTATTATAAGTTTTAATACCTATATATTTATTTTTATCTATTTTATTTTTTCTACTTACTATCCCATTACTTGTATTAAATTTCTCTTCCAATTTTCTTATATTTTCTTCTATAACTTTTTCTGGATATTCATTATCCCTAAACTCTTTAATTATTAATTCTATCTGTCTTCTATAATCTTCCTTATCTGAGCAATAATTCCAAGCTCTATATATTCTTGAATTTATACTACTTATTTTATATTTAACATCTATATTTGAATGCCAATTAGTTATATTGCTATCTACATTAGTTTTTTTATATACAGATGTCTCTATCTTGCATTTACCATTTTTATATGATTTTTCTAACAAAATATCCAAATACGATAACTTATTATCATTTTCTTTTTCTACTGTAAATTTTATATTTTTATCTAACCTATTAATCTCCTCAAGATACATATCTATTTGCCTTTGGCTCTTGTTGAAAATCAATAAATAATCATCAACATATCTTTTCATAAAAATTGGACCATTAGTATTATTAATCATTAAATCTTCCATATTCTCCATATATATATTACTAAGTACCCCACTCAATGCCCCTCCTATTAGTAATCCTTTATTTTGCTTATAATATTCTCCATTAAACTCAAATGTAATCTCCTTACAACAAATTCTCATTATTTCTCTCAATTTTTCTATTGGTATTTTAATTTCTTTATATTCATCATCTCTATATCTTTTTATTGCTAACTCTATTGCTTCTTCCACATTTATATTTGTGTACATTGATACAACATCTATTTTTACCATAGTTAACTTATAATTACTATATTCATTTATTTTATCTTTAATTTCTTTTATTAACTCTTTATTATTTTTAATATAAAAACTACTTTTATCATTAATATATTTCTTAAGAATATTACTTGATAACCATTTAGATATTCTATCAAAATATGAATTTGTACCATTTATGACTGGTCTTAAAGGCACCCCTTCTTTAAATATTTTTGGTGCTCCATAAATTCTTGCCATACCACAATCTTTATTTCCCAAAAATGCAAATACTTTTCTATCTATTAACCCATTATTATATAATCCTTTTACTAACTCATAAATCTTCCCATTTTTTAATTTTGTATCATCTTTCTTTATTTTAATAAAATACTCCTCTTCCAACAATTTATTCATTTTACCAATGTATTCTTCTTTATTCATTAATACTAATTTATTACCTTTATCTGACTTTATAAACACTATTTCTTTTTCATATTTATCCCTTATTTCTTTAACCTCTTTTATTTTAATTACATTATTTAAATTATTTATCCCCTTATTCAACTTTTTATGTTTATTTTCAATATTTACTTTTTTTATTTTATATATCATATTATTCACTTCTTCTTTAAAACTTTCCATCCATAATTTATCCTTCATATCAATTAAATTATTAATATCCTTATTTTCATAATAATATATACCATAATTAGTCTCTAAATACTTTTGTGCTATTTTCTCTACTAATGCTTGCACTTCTATTATATCTTTATTTTTACATACTCCATATGGTACATATTTTATACCTTTACCTAGTACATATTTCTCTTCTTCACTTAGTTCAATATTTGTTAAGTTACAAATCTTCTGTTCACATTTATGAAGTCCTTCTTTATAATCTTTAATTTCTTTTCCAGTCTTCAATCTATCCATTTTCTTCTTATGTCTTATTATTGTATTCCTATTTATAATATCCATTTTTTCATTACATAATTTCCTAAAAATTTCTTCTTCCTTAAAAGTTGTCCTTTTATTCACAAACTCTTCAATATTACTAATATCTTTATATACTCTACTTTTCATTTTATAACTTTCTTTAATATATTTCTTTAGAATTTTCTTTTCAATATTCTTTACATAATTTCTTTTATCACTTATTCTTTTCCTTAGTTTATCCAACTTTATAAAATTTGGTATAACTTCATATTTTTCACAGTCCTTTAAAAACTTTATATTATTTTTCAAATTATTTAATTTCATTACCAATTTTCATCTTTTATTAATCATTTTTACGGTATCTTCATCTTCCAATCCTCTAATATAGTCCAAGAACATTTTAATATTGTGTATCTTCTCCATAATTATCTATTATACACCCAAATACTGCTTCTTTATAATCTTTGTCTTATGTGTTTTCACTTCTTATGGAAGTAATATAATTTTCTACTTCTTCTTCTCCTATGCATTGATTTCTATTATAACATATTATACCATTGGCACCTTCTTTGACACTTTATCAATACTTTTATTTTTATTATTTGTATTACACTAACAATTTTGACTGTCCTGCAGTCATCATCAGAGCTACAATATTCAAATATATAATTATACAATTATACATATAATTATACAATTATTATACTTATCCACACACACACACATATATATATATATATAAACAAAAAAAAGACTTATAAATCCAATAAATAATATTATATTTCAACCAGAGGACTGGTTTTCATCAGAAAGAAAAAAAATACACAGTAAAATGGCGATAATCAAAAATTACAGATTTGGTAAAAGATTAAAAATTTAACAAAACCCCCCTGATTGGTCACAAAATCTAACACAGAATATCTACCCAATCAATGACAAAATTCAAACAAAAAAAAAAAAACTACATTCCCTCCTAATCAAGCTTAAATTCTATTTAAATTAAAATAAATATAAAAATAAAAAATCCAAAATTAAAAATTAAAATATACATATGTGCATACATAGAAAAATTAAACTATGCTCACATTCAAAAAATAGCTGTGCTCACATTAATATTCATTAAAAACTAAAATACTTGTACATTTTAATCAAAAATTATAGTTAGTGCAAAGTACAATAATTTATAACTAATTATTTATCTATAAACCAATTAAACACAGATATTAAACATCCATGTAACCAATCTTTACATAAAAAATCTCATATAAGAAAATTTTCACATAAAAAACAAACATATAGAAATCATTTAGGAGACCAGGTAACCCAGAGATGTAATAGTTCCAGTGTTCAAATTCAATCCATGTGGTTCTAAGTTCTTGAATTTAAAAATAAAAAAACTCTTCTTTTGTTTCCTCTCCCTTGTAGAAGAAAAACCTGCCTGAAGAATCACTACTTTTAAATCATCAATTGAATGATTCGGTAAGTTAAAATGTTTTGAAACTGGTCTATCTTTATTCTTATGCAAAATGTCAAATCTATGCTTAGTCATTCTGACCTGTAAACTATTTGCTGACTCACCTATATACTGGTTTAAACATCTACTACACTCTATCAAATATATCAAATTAACACTTTTACATGTAACATAATTAGGAATATACCATTTGAAATTACAATTCTTAGTACTAAAGACCACTTTTGTCACAACAATATGTTTACATGTAAAACATCTTTTATCTTTATATGGAGAACATCCTTTTTCCTGTAGAGAACTACTAATAAAATTTGTTTGTTAGTTTACATGTAAAACATCTTTTATCTTTATATGGAGAACATCCTTTTTCCTATAGAGAACTACTAATAAAATTTGTTTGTTAAAACAAATTTTATTAGTAGTTCTGTACAGGAAAAAGGATGTTCTCCATATAAAGATAAAAGATGTTTTACATGTAAACATATTGTTGTGACAAAAGTGGTCTTTAGTACTAAGAATTGTAATTTCAAATGGTATATTCCTAATTATGTTACATGTAAAAGTGTTAATTTGATATATTTGATAGAGTGTAGTAGATGTTTAAACCAGTATATAGGTGAGTCAGCAAATAGTTTACATGTCAGAATGACTAATCATAGATTTGACATTTTGCATAAGAATAAAGATAGACCAGTTTCAAAACATTTTAACTTACCGAATCATTCAATTGATGATTTAAAAGTAGTGATTGTTCAGGCAGGTTTTTCTTCTACAAGGGAGAGGAAACAAAAGGAGAGTTTTTTTATTTGTAAATTCAAGACCTTAGAACCACATGGATTGAATTTGAACACTGAAACTATTACATCTCTGGGTTACCTGGTCTCCTAAATGATTTCTATATGTTTGTTTTTTATGTGAAAATTTTTTTATATGAGATTTTTTATGTAAAGATTGGTTACATGGATGTTTAATATCTGTGTTTAATTGGTTTATAGATAAATAATGAGTTATAAGTTATTGTACTTTGCACTAACTATAATTTTTGTTTAAAATGTATAAGTATTTTAGTTTTTAATGAATATTAATGTGGGCACAGCTATTTTTTGTATGTGAGCATAGTTTAATTTTTCTATGTATGCACATATGTATATTTTAATTTTTAATTTTGGATTTTTTGTTTTTATATTTATTTTAATTTAAATAGAATTTAAGCTTGATTAGGAGGGAATGTAGTTTTTTTTTTTTGTTTGAATTTTGTCATTGATTGCGTAGATATTCTGTGTTAGATTTTGTGACCAATCAGGGGGGTTTTGTTAAATTTTTAATCTTTTACCAAATCTGTAATTTTTGATTATCGCCATTTTACTATGTATTTTTTTCTTTCTGATGAAAACCAGTCCTCTGGTTGAAATATAATATTATTTATTGGATTTATAAGTCTTTTTTGTTTTGTTTTTATATGTATTTCCTTTGGTTAGTTTGTTATATATATATATATATATATATATATATATATATATATATATATATATATAAAAAACAAAAAAATAAAGACTTATAAATCCAATAAATAATATAATATTTCAACCAGAGGACTGGTTTTCATCAGAAAGAAAAAAAATACACAGTAAAATGGCGATGATCAAAAATTACAGATTTGGCAAAAGATTAAAAATTTAACAAAACCCCCCGTGATTGTCACAAAATCTAACACAGAATATCTACCCAATCAATGACAAAATTCAAACAAAAACAAAACTACATTCCCTCCTAATCAAGCTTAAATTCTATTTAAATTAAAATAAATATAAAAATAAAAATAAAAAATCCAAAATTAAAAATTAAAATATTATACATATGTGCATACATAGAAAAATTAAACTATGCTCACATAGTTAATTTTTCTATGTATGCACATATGTATAATATTTTAATTTTTAATTTTGGATTTTTTATTTTTATTTTTATATTTATTTTAATTTAAATAGAATTTAAGCTTGATTAGGAGGGAATGTAGTTTTGTTTTTTGTTTGAATTTTGTCATTGATTGGGTAGATATTCTGTGTTAGATTTTGTGACCAATCACGGGGGTTTTGTTAAATTTTTAATCTTTTGCCAAATCTGTAATTTTTGATTATCGCCATTTTACTGTGTATTTTTTTTCTTTCTGATGAAAACCAGTCCTCTGGTTGAAATATTATATTATTTATTGGATTTATAAGTCTTTATTTTTTTATTTTTTTGTTTTTATATGTATTTCCTTTGGTTAGTTTGTTATATATTAATATTTTTATATATATATATATATATATATATATATATATATATATATATATATATATATGCATAATACACAATATAAACAAAAATAATAATTATACATTTTATTATATAAAGGATTATATAATAATGGGTTAATGGATAGAAAAGTATTTGCATTTTTGGGTAATAAAGATTGTGGTATGGCAAGAATTTATGGAGCACCAAAAATATTTAAAGAAGGGATGCCTTTAAGAACAGTCATAAATGGTACAAATTCATATTTTGATAGAATATCTAAATGGTTATCAAGTAATATTCTTAAGAAATATATTAATGATAAAAGTAGTTTTTATATTAAAAATAATAAAGAGTTAATAAATGATATTAAAGATAAGATAAATGAATATAGTAATTATAAGTTAACTATGGTAAAAATAGATGTAATATCAATGTACACAAATATAAATGTGGAAGAAGCAATAGAGTTAGCAATAAAAAGATATAGAGATGATGAACATAAAGAAATTAAAATACCAATAGAAAAATTGAGAGAAATAATGAGAATTTGTTGTAAGGATATTACATTTGAATTTAATGGAGAATATTATAAGCAAAGTAAAGGATTACTAATAGGAGGGGCATTGAGTGGGGTACTTAGTAATATATATATGGAAAATATGGAAGTTTTAATGATTAATAATACTAATGGTCCAATTTTTATGAAAAGATATGTTGATGATTATTTATTGATTTTCAACAAGAGTCAAAGGCAAATAGATATGTATCTTGAGGAGATTAATAGAGCGGATAAAAATATAAAATTTACAGTAGAAAAAGAAAATGATAATAAATTATCATATTTGGATATTTTGTTAGAAAAATCATATAAAAATGGTAAATGCAAGATAGAGACATCTGTATATAAAAAAGTAATGTAGATAGCAATATAGCTAATTGGCATTCAAATATAGATGTTAAATATAAAATAAGTAGTGTAAATTCAAGAATATATAGAGCTAGGAATTATTGCTCAGATAAGGAAGATTATAGAAGACAGATAGAATTAATAATTAAAGAGTTTAGGGATAATGAATATCCAGAAAAAGTTATAAAAGAAAATATAAGAAAATTGGAAGAGAAATTTAATACAAACAATGGGATAGTAAGTAGAAAAAATAAAATAGATAAAAATAAATATATAGGTATTAAACTTATAATAACAGTATTGTAAAAGGTATGAATAGAATAATTATTAGAATTAACAAAAAGTTTAATAATGTTATAAAGTTTAAGATAGTGAATAAAAGAAGGAAGAATATACTTAATATATTAGATAATAAGTATGTAAGAAAAGTAGAAAAAAATATAAATGGAGTATATAAAATTGAATGCAAATCATGCAAAAGTAAAAATATAAAAACTAATTATGTGGGAGAAACAAAGAACTCAATTTATACCAGATTAATTCAGCATAAATATGATAAGAGATCACATGTTTATTTGCATTCATTAGAAACAGGTCATAGGTTTGAAAAAGATTGTATAAAAATGATTAATTACACAAATAATAGTAGGGATAGAAAAATTAAAGAAGCAATATTGATTAAGAGTATAAAACCAAGTCTTAATCGAGATTTTGGGGTAAGAACAATAATTTTATAAACAATTGTTAGTAATAATTAGAATTTGAAAAGGTTAAAAGAAAATAGTTAAAGAAAATGACAATAGAGGGAGGTTAAACAAATACAAAATTTGAATTTTTTTGTCAGTTGGGTTTTGGTAATAGAATCAACAAGAAGTAAGTAATTTTTTGTAATAAAATAATAATAATAATAATAATTTGCAATGTGGGTAAAGTTAATTGATAGAAATATTTAATAAAAATAAGACAAGATTAGAAGTTGATTTTATAATATAAGAAAATGATAATAATATGCATTAAATAGTAAAATAAATGATAAAGTTATAATTATTATATTAAATAATATTTAAAAAAATAAAATAAAGTGATATAAAATAAATTAATATAAAATATTGATAAAATTATTTAGAAGATAAGATAATAAAATGGGAAATGATTATTTATAAAGGTCATATTAAAATGTATAATTATTATTTTTGTTTATATTGTGTATTAATTATATATATGTATATATATTCAATTGGAGTTTAAATGAATCTACAGGATTCTCGCCCATCCGACTACACTTTCATCAAATTATACCTATATTATTTAGAAAATATAAACCTATTATTAATAAACCCAAAATAAATGGAGAAAATGATATTTTACAAGCTCATAAACAACTTGTTAAAATGGCAAATAATGGAAGTCAAAATAAAAAAAAATGTATTTATGAATTTAAAGTCGGAGATAAAGTTTTGATAAAGACTTTCCATCCCAGCAAACCATTGGAGAATAAATACCATAAATTCTTCAATACATATGAAGGACCTTATACTATCGTTAAAAGGGCAGGTCCAAATGCATTTTGGATTAACCAAGAAGGAGAGATTCGTGGTACATACAATTCACGAATTTTAAAACCATATTTTGGCTGCTTATAATGTTTTATAAAGAAATGAGGTGAAGACCAAGATAAGAATTGGGCAGTGTAAACCATACAGTTGTATAAAAAATAATAATAATAGTGATCAATGTAAAGAGAAGTATAGTTAAAAACATTAGCTTTGGTGAGGGTATTCTTTAATGCCTTAAAATAATTAAAACCATAGAGTCAATTCATATTTATAAATGGATACTCTAGTATTTATTTAGTCCTTTTCAAATCCATAAGTCTTAAAGAAGCAGGAATAAGGCTAGTAAATATATTTGTGGTCCAAGAAGGAAACACATTATTTTTTTTATTTTATTTTTTTTTTATAAAAAAAAATATTAACCCATCAAAGTCCTTAATTTTTTTTTATTTTTGATCATTATCACAAGAATAAAATAGCCCAAGTATTAGGAAGATATAACAGTTAAAAAAAAAAATTAACCCTTCATAAAATCCAATTATAAATGCAATTAAACTATAAGAATATACTAAAATAGTTGTAAGTGTTTAAAATTTTAACTTAAATTAAAATTTTAAATTTCCTAAGGGAAGGGGAAATATAATAGTAACTTACAGTTATTATTATTGGTCTAGCGTGTTTTATCTCTTGTGAAATTATTTATAAATATAAATTTATATTTGACTATTTTATTATGTAACATATATGTACTATTTATATATACATTTAAGTTTTAAATAATATATACCTTAAGCTTTTGAGTAAAATGCCAGATTTGAAGTTAAGAATAAATACTTATATATTTTTTTTATTTTATTATTAAATCTTAATGTCAGTGGAACAATTGATAGTTGAATTAAGCATGAACTTATATAACACACGAGCAGATTCGTTCGTGCTCTGGATATAAAAAAACGAAGGAAAAAAGAAAATCATTTCTCTTTAAAAAAATATTATTTTTCTTTTATCAATACTACTATTTAACGATTGGAATTTAAATATTAACTTTTCCAAATTAAAATAATTTGTGGATTCAAAGTTTGCAAGGAAAATATATTTAATTTTCTACTCAATCTTAAAGGAATAGCAATATAAAAGAAAAGAACGTCTGTTTAAGTTTTGAAACTACATTGTTTTAACTCTTCCATTATTCTTCGGATATATATAAATTTAAGATAATTATATATATTAAGGATAAAACAATGTGCACTGAGTAGTACACTTATTATATTGTAAAAGGTTTCGAAACCAACCTTGCATGCTATTTTAAAATATTTTGAAATATTAGATATATAGAACGTCTAAGGATAATACAAAAATGAAGATTAAGAACATCTACATTCGAAGAATATTTATTTTATTTCACATTAATCAAATCATTGGATATTGTTAACAGTTTATCGTCTATGGATAAATAAAATCATCATTATACCAATGGATTAATAATATACTTCGTAAAAGATCTTCATTAGGATGATGAACTATAGACTTCAATACCTACTCTCAACTCTCTTATAAATAAGTTTCCTTTATTATATATTTATATATATTATAATAATGCTTATATTATTTTAATATGTTTATTATTATTATTATTATTATCTTTATTTCAAATTTGGCATCGCATCATTTTATATCTTGATAGGAAAATTATATTTATTATTAAATATAATTAATTGAAAGCTTAACATAATTCATCAAATTAGATGAGGGATATAAAAAAATAGTTATTATTTGACAGATATCTTAAACAGGATTATATTGTGTTTACTACGTAATATTGTAAACGTTTTATGTATTTTTATGTATTAAAAATACATATAATATATAAGTTATACAATGTTAAATAATACCTATATATGGGTAATTGTGAAGCATATAAATAAGAACGGTAAATAAGTTAATAAGTTACATAAATTATTAATTTTTGAACCCAGATATTGTTTTTATATATCTATTAATTTAAGCTATTTTCTTTAATTTTTGAAAGTTTATTATAGTATTGAGTTTTATCATGGGGTATTAAATAAAAAAATATCATTTATTAATATTCTTTTAAAATGATAAAATTCATCCGTATTTATTTATTAATATTTTATTATCTATTCTATTATATTTTTTATTGTTTATTAAATATTGATTTGTTAACGTGATCTCTTTGTCTAATCATTATTGAATTATATTATATATATGCTAGTATTATAAATATCATATGAATAATAGTTATAATTAATGCTTATATAAAGGCATATGAAATAACTTGTTTTGAAATTATTCCTGAAATGAGCTGATTGCAAATTCTCCGTGAGTTTAAATATCGTGGCATAATGGTGACTGAAAGAGGGATGAAAGATGGATGACCTGGTCTAAATTGTATTTAAACTTATTTAAAGATTAATGAGCTAGCATAATAAAGGTATATATAATCATGGACTTGGTATTTCATCGATTCATTTCTAGCATTCTACTTGAAGACCCAAAGTTCGATTGTAGTGAAATGTGTATCCTCTTTCTAAGGAATTTAATCATCCCTTTATATTTAACAAGACTAACTTAGATTTTAAATATAATCCATTCTGTTATATTTGGCGAACCTAACTATGAAGCATTAAGTTAATGACTTCTAAACATTAAATATAATTGATTATATCACATTTAATACACCAACTGGGATGATTAAGGCCGTCCCGTTATAATATATATATATATGTGGATAAGTGTAATAATTGTATAATTATATATTTGAATATTGTAGCTCTGATGATGACTGCAGGACAGTCGAAACTGTTAGTGTAATACAAATAATAAAAATAAAAGTATTGATAAAGTGTCAAAGAAGGTGTCAATGGTATAATATTAATTTTGCTCAATTTAAAATGAAATATAATGTTAGAATGTTGTTCTGTAATCAGTTAAGATACAAAATACACAAATCTATGTTGTATATCATGATCCAGATATATTACCATCTTAAAATGTTTTGTGAATAGTTGAACTATATTGGTATGTAATACATAAATTGATTCAGAGACGGCACTACAAGGACATTGGAAAAAGAGGGAACCACTCACCAATTACTTTTTCACTGGAAAAACACTGTGTATTTTAAATGTCTTACTTTAAAATAATATTAAATAAGTTACATTTAAAAAAGTGTTATAAATTATATAAACTGTGTTAAAATTGTTTTCAGAATTTAAAAGAATAACATGGAATGTATTAAAAATAACTCAGCTAAGTAATACATATTAAGTAATTAAATTAAAAGTTGATAAAAAAGATTTTGTTTTGAGATGTGTGATTCGAAAACAGGGGGGAAATTCAAGCAATTTAATAATTATAATCAAAATAAGAGTTATAGATCACATGATCCTATTCTCTTAAGCTTGTAAGTTATAAACCATGAGGATTGCCAATTCCTCAACAAGCTTTGTGATAAATGCTTAGCCAGAGCCAGTATTTAAAATATCTCTGAAAGGGTTTGGGGGGGGGGGTCCTGACAGAGATATTTTAAATGCTGGCTCTGGCTAAGCATTTATCACAAAGCTTGTTGAGGAATTGGCAATCCTCATTGTTTATAATAATTACAGTGTTTTGTAAATTCAATTAATTAAATAATAGTGTGAGTTTTTTTTTAAAATTTATATCAGTGAAATAAAATGAGATCCTAAAAGTATTGAAAATAAGAGATTAGCTAAGGTTTGAAAAACAAGATGAAATGTATTAAATACAATAGGGCAAAACCTATAAATATTCAATTTTTTTTTGAAATTGTTTAATCTGGCTTCTTACTTTGTTCAAGTTTCATCAGATGTCATTAGGATGGCCAAGCAGAAAAAAAGAACTCCTGATTTTTGAAATCAAACTTGGAAATCTGTGGAACCTAAGCTATTTTCAAAAGAATCTCTAATTAAAATGAAGAAAACTGTTTAAATGTCAAATTTCAAAGACAGAATAATCATAAAATACAGCAATTTGTAAAGACCTATTTTCAAAAGAATCTCTAATTAAAATGAAGAAAACTGTTTAAATGTCAAATTTCAAAGACAGAATAATCATAAAATACAGCAATTTGTAAAGAAAGAATAGGATTATAAATGGGCTCAATTAATACAAGCCATTATGGGAGAAATATTATTCAAAACTCTCAATATGAACTGTAGAAAATTATGACATCAAAACCTTTGCTATATATATAATTTTAAAAAAAAATTATAGATTAGACATTATTTTTATTAATCATCTTCAGTTTTATTTTATGCCTCTTAGTTGTATGTTTAATTCTAACAAACTATATTTCATTATTATCCACTTAATAAATAATATTTCTGTAGTGTAATTTTCACTACACCACTCTCACCCAAGGTAGGGACTGGTTTCTCTTCACTTTTTATACCTTGTGAGTAGTGTATTTATAAATATATGATCGAATACATATGAAAATGTTGTATGATTCCTAAGATGCACATTTTGTGTTGAATCAGCAACCCTCAGTTGGTCCAGATCACAAACTCTCACACATATCTTTATTATTGTTCAGAATATATGGATAGAAAATTGCTACAGTTTAATTGGTAAATGGGAAATATATCCCTAACCCAATTTTAAAACAGATCACTTAATGGAAATATATTAATAATTTTATTAGTCATTCATTAGACTAGAGATCCACTTAATGGATATTTCTATAGTGTAATTTTCATTACAGCACTCTCACACAAGGTAGGGATTAGCTTGCATCCATTTTAACATTTTGTCAGGGGATGCAATCATACACATATAACTAAAGATATAAAAAGATTTATAATCTCCAAGATGCATATCTTGTGTTGAATCAGTACTTATCAGTTGGTCCTGATTAGAATCTCTTACCATATATTTATCATTGTTCAATATATATATAGATATCCAATTACTACAGTTTAACTGCCCTGACAACTTGACACAAACCACTTAATGAAAATATATTAATAATTGTTATTAGTCATTCATTAGACTAGAGATTATCCACTTAATAATAAATATTTATGTAGTGCAATTTTCACTATACCACTCTCACACAAAGCAGGGACTAGTTTATATCCACTTTTAACACCTTGTAGAAGTGTGTAATCATACATATATGTCAAAAGAGATGTGAAGGAGGTGTATAATTTCCAAGATGCCCATCTTGCACTCAATCAGCACTCATCAATTTACCCAGATGACAATCTCTCACACATATCTTTATTATTGTTCAGTATATATAGTTATCCAATTACTACAGGAGTTATTGATACATGTCAAAATAATTGTCCCCACAACTATGACACAAACCACTTAATGGAAATGTATTAATAATTGGACTAGAGATTATCCACTTAATAAACTATATGTCTGGAGTGTAATTTTCAGTATACCACTCTCACTCAAGATAGGGATTGGTTTGAAACCATTTTTAACACTTTGTGGAGTAGTGGAATTATAAAAATATATCCAAAGACATGTGAAAAAGATTTTGATCTCCAAAATGCATGTTTTGTACTTAACTAGCACTCACTAGTTGGCTCAGATCACAATCTTTCTCACATATCTTTATCATTGTTCGGTATATAGATAGTCAATAACTCTAGTTTAATTGATAAATATCAAACTTACTTTTCTCACAACTTTAACACAAATCATTTAATGGGATTATATTAATAATTTTTATTAGTTATTTATTACATTAGAGATTATCCACTTAATAAATAATATTTGTGTAGTGATTGATTAAAGGAGAAAGCAAATGTTTTAGAGAAAGTTAGCTGCAGTTTAAAATAACCAAAATTTGGTAGTTGGAAAAAACAACAGCTTCACTTCATCTTGTCTTTATTATATATATGATATGTCTCGATAAAATTTTATTTAAAAAAATAGAATTTTCATGTGAAATTGTCAGAAAATATATAAAGTTGTAGAAAATCAATAGTGTAATATTCATTTTAAAAACATAAAAAGCATATACACGTATAAAACATTTAACCTCAAACATCCAAGAATTAAAATAATGAGTGTAATGTGATAATTGATATTGAAATTAAAAGTTTATTTGGACATTTTTGATGTTGTTTTGTACATTAATTAGCTCTTTTTTGATTATTTTGAGTTAGATTTTACACATCTCAAAATTTATTATAAACATGCAATTGTTTGATAACTGCTGAATTGTTATTATGCACTATATTTATACAATGAATTTATTCATGGTTTCTCTAGTAAATTGGAATTCGATTAAAACAAGAACCTCACATAATTAATTTGTCCTTCTAAATTCTTTTCTCCTCCTTTGTTTTTGCTGCCTTCATATATAATATTGAATTTCAAAATTCTTACACTTTTCACTAGAGTAAGATGGAGGATAGAGAAAGTTAAAAGAATAGAATAAGATCTGATGAAGACTGCATGGTACAGTCGAAGCTGTAATCTATAATAAATGTTTTGCTGAAAAGTGAAAAGTATAAGATTTTTGAAATTCAATTTCATAATTAATTTGTGTTATTGTTAAATCGAGATTCAGACTTAGAGTGGCCACTTCTTAGAATTACCACTGTAAGAAAAGTATAGACATGCTATAAATAAATGTATTGTATTTATGAGGGTCAAACCATGCATAGGATTTTACATGCATATTATATTAAAGGCCAGGGATTTGTTCTATGGCAAGTATGCTTAATCGTATATCCATGTAATTGAAATATATATGTTTAAAATTAATTAACGTGAACCTTGGATACTTTATAACTAAGTACCATTATTTTCCATTAAGCAGATGAACTAAAACAAAGATAGGGGAGATATGGTTTATTAATGCAACAATCAAAAAATAGCATGATTAAAATGGCATAAATTCTGTAATGTTTGCATGTTTAGGGTAAAAGAACATTATATCTTATCAGACAATTATGATACTTTGTAAATAAACTATTGTTTTGTTATTTGTTTAAATAGTATACTAACTTCTTTATATGTAATATTGTCTAATCTGCATATTTATTCCATGTAAATTTAATGACAAGTAGGTAATGTTCTATGTAGTCTAACCAAGTATTGCATATATTCATTGTGTAGTATGATCACTATTGCATATTAAAAGAAAATATTTTCAAAACTTCTTTAAATATATGTATGTGTTGGTCTGTTGTTAATGTCAGATGGTGCCCAAATCAATTAAAATAAATTTAAATAATTTAAACACACGCTCACACACGCATATATATGCAATGATGCTTTATTGTTAAAGGAGGTTGCCTTAGAGATTGTTGATTGTTACTAGTATTGTCTAAGTGTTGATTCCTTTTAATGATATATATATATATATGAAAAACAAAAAACACAAGTTAAAAACTTGCATATGCTTGTATTTACGATTATAGATGGCATTATACCAAAAACACCTTCAAGCGTTTGTTTACATAAACGTCAGAGCGAGTATTTCACTATCTCTAACTTAATTTCCACCTTCATATCATGATTTCAAGCTATTTGCTATTGTCAGTGAAGGACAGGATTAAGAAACTAGATCTAAAACACAAACTCTGAGCATTTAAGAAACAGTTTCTATTCAGCTTGTGAGCGTGAATCTTTTAGACACGTAATGTCTTCAAACTCAGCATCGCATGCCAGATAGCTATATGGGTCTGATATATGTTCAGCATCACCACATAGTAGAAGTCTCTGCAATATATATCATTGCAAGAAAGACCTCAAAGGTACATTTATGAAAAACAAAAAACACAAGTTAAAAACTTGCATACGCTTGTATTTATGACTATAGATGGCATTATACCAAAAACACCTTCAAGCGTTTGTTTACATAAACATCAGAGTGAGTATTTCACTATCTCTAACTTAATTTCCACCTTCATATCATGATTTCAAGCTATTTGCTATCGTCAGTGAAGGACAGGATTAAGAAACTAGATCTAAAACACAAACTCTGAGCATTTAAGAAACAGTTTCTATTCAGCTTGCGAGCGTGAATCTTTTAGACACGTAATGTCTTCAAACTCAGCATTGCATGCCAGATAGCTATATGGTTCTGATATCAGTTCAGCATCACCACATAGTAGAAGTCTCTGCAATATATATCATTGCAAGAAAGACCTCAAAGGTACATTTATGAAAAACATAAAACACAAGTTAAAAACTTGCATACGCTTGTATTTATGACTATAGATGGCGTTATACCAAAAACACCTTCAAGCGTTTGTTTACATAAATGTCAGAGTGAGTATTTCACTATCTCTAACTTAATTTCCACCTTCATATCATGATTTCAAGCTATTTGCTATCGTCAGTGAAGGACAGGATTAAGAAACTAGATCTAAAACACAAACTCTGAGCGTTTAAGAAACAGTTTCTATTCAGCTTGCGAGCGTGAATCTTTTAGACACTTAATGTCTTCAAACTCAGCATTGCATGCCAGATAGCTATATGGGTCTGATATCAGTTCAGCATCACCACATAGTAGAAGTCTCTGCAATATATATCATTGCAAGAAAGACCTCAAAGGTACATTTATGAAAAACAAAAAACACAAGTTAAAAACTTGCATACGCTTGTATTTATGACTATAGATGGCATTATACCAAAAACACCTTCAAGCATTTGTTTACATAAATGTCAGAGCGAGTATTTCACTATCTCTAACTTAATTTCCACCTTCATATCATGATTTCAAGCTATTTTTTATCGTCAGTAAAGGACAGGATTAAGAAACTAGATCTAAAACACAAACTCTGAGCGTTTAAGAAACAGTTTCTATTCAGCTTGTGAGCATGAATCTTTGAGGTCTTTCTTGCAATGATATATATTGCAGAGACTTCTACTATGTGGTGATGCTGAACTGATATCAGACCCATATAGCTATCTGGCATGCGATGCTGAGTTTGAAGACATTACATGTCTAAAAGATTCATGCTCGCAAGCTGAATAGAAACATGTTTCTTAAACGCTCAGAGTTTGTGTTTTAGATCTAGTTTCTTAATCCTGTCCTTCACTAACAATAGCAAATAGCTTGAAATCATGATATGAAGGTGGAAATTAAGTTAGAGATAGTGAAATACTCGCTCTGACGTTTATGTAAACAAACGCTTGAAGGTGTTTTTGGTATCACGCCATCTATAGTTATAAATACAAGCGTATGCAAGTTTTTAACTTGTGTTTTTTGTTTTTCATAAATGTACCTTTGAGGTCTTTCTTGCAATGATATATATTGCAGAGACTTCTACTATGTGGTGATGCTGAACTGATATCAGACCCATATAGTTATCTGGCATGCGATGCTGAGTTTGAAGACATTACGTGTCTAAAAGATTCACACTCGCAAGCTGAATAGAAACTGTTTCTTAAACGCTCAGAGTTTGTGTTTTAGATCTAGTTTTTTAATCCTGTCCTTCACTGACGATAGCAAATAGCTTGAAATCATGATATGAAGATGGAAATTAAGTTAGAGATAGTGAAATACTCACTCTGACGTTTATGTAAACAAACGCTTGAAGGTGTTTTTGGTATAACGCCATCTATAGTCATATATATATAAAGTCTTTTTTTCAACTAGTTCAGGATGTCTACTACTCATTTTTATAACTAAATTAAGCACCATTATTTTTTTCTTATATAGAGAGAAGATGAATTTTATGAACCTTTCATACCATCAATCAATATAATGGAATGCGAGGTTGTGCAACCATAATTTCATCTTTTATTAAATGCATAATAATTCTAACTTTAATCTTTTTTAATTATCAAATACTCAATGCAAGATAATATTTTTTCCCTCTAAAGTTTGAATAAATGTGTTTCTTTGGGCTAGTTATGCCAAATTGATGCATGACCAATATATATATATATATATATATATATATATATATATATATATATATATATATATATATATATATATATATATATATATTGTAACTGTACGTATCCACTCAGTGAAATAAATTAAGGCAGTCGCATCTCACTATAATTAAATTTAAGGTCTTCATATAGGATGCCATGACTGATGTGATTTAATTTTAATATAAAACTATATCTGATCCAAATAAATAATTTATTATTAAATTATTAATATAAATTATATCTAAAACAGATCAAATCAATCTTCACCTTAATTGATAACTGTTATGTTCAGATTTCAAACTCAGGGAAGTTTAACAATTGACTCTCTTCAGGGTTCCTATCAACATACTAGAGTAATAATAACAAATCTCACTAAATCTTTAAAATGGGTTTCATGAAGTTAAAATAATAATCAATAAAATTAAATGTTTGATCTTATCTTAAATAAGAAAATAAATTAAAGTCTTCATTTAGTTTAATATAAAACATAACAATTATTTATTTAACAAATAAATAATTTAAACTATATAATATATAAGAATTATTTATATATCTACTATATTATATTTAAAATATAAATATATTCTACTTATCCATTGCAGATATATTTTTTAAATTATAACACTACATGATTTAATAGTTGAAAAGATCCTGTATAAAGATTTTGTAACTTATATATATATATATTGAAGCAGATGACCTCATGCTCAGATCATGCTCAGATCATGCTTCACAGCCCACTTACAGTCTCCTATCATTACGCACATATACATATTTACTAACATATATTTTCCTTTGCTTAAACATTTAAACCTAGATATGTTTATATCTTAACGTAAAATAATTTAATAAATAAATATTTGACATTATTTTAATGTATATGTGTGTGTAATGGATAAATATATATATATATATTTTCAGTGTGGGGAGACTGATAATAAATCGTATTAATAATTATATTATTCAGGTATTTTAAAAAGTCATATATGAAATTGATTATTTTTTATATTTAATTTAGCAATCAGAAAATGATGCAATTCTTTTAAAAAGTTTCTCGAAAACAATTACCCAGAAAAGCCCATTAGTTAAAAGTAAAAGATTACAATTTGTAATAGTAAAATAAATCCATTAGTGGAAATTTTATCCACACCAACTTGTTTTAAAATAATAAGACTTATTTTAAAACAATCATTCGAGAAACTTGTAACAGAATTGCATTGTTTCAAAAAGACTTACAAAACAAAAGAGATCTGGTCAGCAGATTTTAGCTTGGCTAAAGTGCACAAATTACCCCAGGTCCAGCAGTTAGTTGCTATGCTACATCACTAAAAAAGGGAGTATAAATATTGCTGGATTTGAATCCAATAGAGAGGAGAACCCTAAATTAACAATGGTCAACAGAATCCACACTAATTTTAATCTTCATCCAATATGCCATGAGTAGGGGAAACTTCACCTTCACACCTGTTCCAACATGCTTGTTCCCGTAAGAAAAGCTCCGGATCCCATGCCTATAAACTTTCAAATGTCTAATAATTAATCTTTAAAAATGCTACCTGTGATGCCTTATTCCAAAACTAGATCTAGTGTATTAACGCCGTTGAACACTTCAAACATCTGCTACTATTTACAAAAGGTAAAAGAACTTTAGCTGCTCTATGATATATTAAATTCTGCCTTCTATAACAATAATCCTGATGTTCTACTCTTAATATCTTCTGTAAATGTTTATATATCATGTAATTTTATTTAATATAACTCTATATAACTTAACCTATTCTGTCATTGAGCCTCTATTCAAAATGTTTTCTTTTTATTATTTCCATGAAGCAATCATATGTTATTTCGTTATTATATTACATATATTTGTGTTTTAAAATGCCAGTAATATTTCAAACTTGCTAGCATGTAATTCCTTTCTAGTTTTCCTACCCAGCACTTATAGGGTAATTAAGAAATCATTTTAATTAAAACAAGTCTTATTCAACTTATGCAAATGCTGGCAAGTTTGAAAAAAAACAAAATAATTATCCTATAAATTGTTGTAGGAAAACAGATCATCTGTTTTCTAAAAATGTCTTTTTCTCTTTTTAAAATGTGCTAATCCCAACTGTAAATGTATCTTATATATGTAAAATCTAATTATTATCCCAGTTGTTTCCATCACCCCATTTGTTTCCATATAAACATCTTTATTTCTAATAATAGCATTATTTTAACCGAAATTTGTATTTTATTAAACGGTGTGGGAAGTTATTAATAATTTAAAGTAAAGGGAAGGGGGAATCTTTATGTCTTAAAACTTATGTAATTTAATTAATTTAAATCATCCATGCCTGTTTAGCAATTAGATCATACCATTATGCAGTGTATTTTATAATTTATGGGTATTAAATAATTAAAATAGTCTTTAAAGCTATATATTTCATTATCCCAAGCATTGCGTGCATATAGGCAACTTTGTTCCTATATTATATATATTCGTGCTTCTCTTTTCTATGGAGGTATCGCAAAGCCAAGCCCCATCATCATTCTCAATGTCCAAGAAACAGCTTAAACTCCCCTGGGGACTCATTTGGTCGCAAATGTGTGCTTTATATGGGGATCGCTCTGGAACAACCAGCCCAATAATTGCATCACCAACCGCCCTTCATTATAAACGAATCCTGCCAATGTAAGCAGAGTTACATCGGTATTTTCTATTCAAAATGAATTCCATGAAGCACATGTTTGGATCCATGACTGGATCACATCAAATATGCCACCATGCATGTACTGCCTTTTGTTATATTTCTAGTAAACCCATGAACTTCATAAGCTGTAATGTTGTGATTTTTGCTAAACAGATATCTATGTCCACTATTTAAATGTGCATCATTGCGACAACCTTGTTATTAATATAGATATTCATTAGCTATCCCACACATGTCTGCCACTTTATAAACCAAATTAATAGCTATATTTTGCACAAATGTAATATTTTGTTACCAAAGTATGATTATCTTTCAAGTCAGTTAAATGCTATTTTGTTTTTTCTGGGGGTGTAGTGGCACTTTAATATTATATTTCTTAATAGTGCTAAATATTATATTCATCGTTATAGTACATATTATTGGCATAGCCACAACTATCAATAAAGTTATCTATTAAATGTAATTCTGAATGTATCAGTCAAACGTAATATTATTTCTCTATGACCCACTGTTATGTCATCCTAATGAGGCCAATGATCAATCAATGATGACATACATTGACATATGTTTTGTTAAATTAATAAACCTTAAATATATATATTATATTTCTGAATCATTGCATTTTCTTTTATTTAAGTTAATATTTTATTTAATAAGTTATGCTCCTAATGGCTAGATGATCTCTGCTAATATATAAATATGATAGATTACGATCTTTAATTGCTCCTAAATTGTGTTTTATACTAAATATCCCACCATTAAACTTAACTTAGAGTCTTTTTGTGTCTCAAATGTGCAATGCTGGCAGTGAGAGATGAAATTAGATCAATATCATTGGGATTGATGCTCATAAGTTGGTAGATCTGGGAAATAGGCAAATAGGGCAGAATTCATGAGTGTTCCTGACTTTGTATCTTGCACATGATTGGATTCGAGGTACTTTTGCCTAGATGCTAGATCTTGTTATGTGAACATACAAAATCGACTGGTACAATATATATATATATATATTAAAATTACTATATTGAAACTATCATAAAAAATTAGATTATACAAATAATAATTTAATTATTTGTATGTAATATTTTCATCCATTAAAATGATTATATGTAATTTATGATCATTAATACAAAAATATATAAATATATTTCATACCAATGTTAATCATCTATGCAACTATAATAAACAATGGTTATTAAACTATTTAAATTAATACAAACAAAGTAATGTCATGTTATAAAAATATGTAAATTGAAAAATAATTTAATTTCTTATGTCTAAATTCACTCACTCCCTTTAACTCTTTAAGTGCTGATTATTTTATTGGCTGAGTGAGGTAAAAGTCGAAACTTTTAATTGGTCAATTCACAAACTCAAACATCAAAATATATTAATCTTTTAATATTATATTCACTTTAGTTTTGTTTGTAAAAAGTATATTAATAATTTGTCAGGTTATGAAAATGAATATAGTTTTTTTCAAAAATAAATTATTATATAATTACATAAATTTTCACTAGCGGAAAATATAAAATGAAATCTTACTCACCAATCAAAACATTTTGCTAACGACGTGATTTCTTTGCCAATTTTAGTTGTAGAAAAAGTAAATAATTTTTGTTAAAGTCTTAACTATTTTTCTAAAATAATTTTATTTTTAGTATATTTTATCAAAATAATTTCTAATTTGTCAAAAAATACTTTTACAATGGTCTAAAACATTTGTTTATCATTTTTGAAATGAAACAAAAAGAAATCATAACTCTTTAGTTTTTGACAGCCACTTTCTTTGTTGCCAAAATTTAACAGCCAATCAGATTCAAGAAGGGGCATTATTTTTTCTTTGTTAGACCTATAAGGCCATTTTTATTGATTTTTTACTTGTAAAATAATTGAAGAGAGGGCAGTATCTTACAGAACTTTTGTTAATCTTTAAAAAGAGCGCAAAATCTTAATCGTAGTATGAACAGTGACCGATTTAGAGTGACGTCAAGCCACTTCACTTTTAAACAAATCGATCACACAAAGAGTTAAAAATGACAGAATTTGAGAGATGGGAAGCCCATCATGTTTTTAGTTGAGCCTGATCCTTTCCCATATTAATATTCCTTATCCCATATCTAAATTTTTATTAAATGTAAAAAAATAAAAATATTTTAAATTATTGACCTTCTCTTCTTATTTTATTTTTCAATGAAATGAATTTAATGATAAAGGAAATGAGATTAGTGTTCACCAATTGTATTTTTTAAAAATGGTATTTATAAAAGCTAATGCAATAGTCCTACATGTTCCTGGAATTCATGAATTAAAATCCTTTGAAGATAAAATTCTTAATTCCTTGGTTATTATGGATTGAAAAAGATAATATGAGATCTGAAATTGATGTTAGTTTCCTCCTTGCTATATATAGATAGCATCTTCTTTTATACACAATTCTTTTATTAGCAATTATAATTCCATTTCAAAAATATAGCTTATATATAATTTTAAAGGCATTTGGCAAAATTTGTTACTTATATATATATATATATCATATTATTATTACTATTTGTGGAATATTCTGTGTAGTAATAATAATATGACATCTTTTATCCATGAAAATATTATATATATATATATATTTGAGTAGACAAGTGGATTTTATATATCCTACAATAAAATTGGTGTTCTATTTACTTTGCATTTTTAAGTTCATTAATTTAATTTACTTGAAGGTTTTGTAAAATGTTTTTTTTAAAACGACCTTTATATTTAGAACTCCAACTAGAACAATCTTTATAGAATACAAAAATATATTCAAATTAAGTAATTTATAAATACTTTTCTTTAAGAAATATTAAAAATTTCTTCTAATAAGCTTTCTTATTACATCATTCAAAATATGGATTTTATCCTATGCACTGTTCTTTAAATCGAACACAGTATAAATCCTTGTGAGGATATTGCTGAAAAAAATAGAATCTTTAATCTTCTAATAAATTATTTGCTTTTTTTCTATTTATAGTTGCATGAGCTTGCTAGAGCATATCATATTATATATTGTGATATTACCATGCTATATTAAATCATTGAGTTAATTTCATTTCCTTTAATTCATTGATAAATTGCATTTGAACTTAAAGGTTATCTATCACTTTGTCAATTATTTTTATTAATAAATTGGTATTTCAACAATGGTTTTTCATTTTAAAGAATGAAGAATACTAATTTATTATGTTACATATTTATTTTCATAAATATAATAGAAATAAAAATAATATATATATATATATATATATGTATGGGTGAGTAATGTATACTTGTACAATATATGTATTAAAAATTATATACAATAAGTTCATACTTATAAATCAAGTTTTTGACCAATTAGTTAAATTATTAAATGTTTTTAAAAAACTTTAAACTTAAGTGTATACATTTACAAATACAGCATTTTGTTCATATATTACTGATTTGACTAGTGACAGTACTGGCATGGGAATTGAATCTGGAATTTTACATTCATGATTGTTGAATGGAAAATGACACTCTAATGAACTATTTTGTCAAAGGCAAGTTTATTACAGCATTATCTGAAAGTCAATAATCATGTTTTCAATAGTTTCTAGTTCAATTCACATTCTGCTTGTCACAAAAACTGAAGAAGAAAGGAGAATAAAGTAATAATTGAATGTATTTAAAAAATATAAAGAAAGTTTATATTTAAAAAAAAATATTTAACCATTTCAACCAGAGAATGAAAATAGTCCAACATATTTAAATCTACAAGTAGAAGACCATCATTATAAACCTACATGCAAAAATAATATTAACAGTTGTAGTAGTTATATAAACAGAGTAGGCTTACTGTTTTCAATTGTGTTTAGGTAAAAAAGTGTGAATTCAATGAAGTACAAATATGAATGATATTATTAATATCATTAATATTTCTCCATAGCAAAATGGTCTTTCTCTTATCCCAATTATGCCACCTACATTAGTTTGAATAATCTGTTTGATTATGCAAGATTACACTATGTGACATAATTGGGGTGGGATAATTTTCCTACTGCAAAAACATTATGTAAAAGGAAGTCACATGATGTTGAGAAGAAAAAAAATGTTTGTAAAGATGTTTAATCGATTACATTTTATTGCTTTTCTTTTTTAAGCATTTGTTGATTGTGGAGATCCTCCAAGTATTCCAAAAGGAAAATATAAACTTATAAGTTTTGAAACAACCATAGGAAGTGAGGTACAATATTTTTGTGACAAAAACTATGAGATTGTTGGAAAAAGTTTTGCTACATGTTCTGAGGAAGGAATTTGGGAGCCTCTTCCAGAATGTAAAGGTTGGTAAAACTTTTTCATGATAAATGAATTGATATATTTTTAAAATATATAATTTAATATGCCATTCTTATATATTTTTTTTACATCTTTAATTTTTGTGCCATTATTTTACATTTTGAAGGTTATTGCTAACAAAAAGCACAGTGTAGTCAAGCATTGGTGGCCAAGTGGTCAGCACAGCTGCCTTACAAGCAGTTGTCCTGGGTTCGCTTCCCAGCTGATGCTTTGACATGTGAAAAAAAAAGCACAGTGTATGCATATTCACTATATTTAAAGTAACAAAATCATGTTATATTATAATAAATGATAGTCATTGCAATTTTAAGCTGTAAAATTATATATATATATATATAATAAAAATATTCTAAAATAACACTACAAAATTAAAATATGCCTATGTAAAATTAAACTTAAATTTTTGCTATAGCCAGCTTATGACATTTTATGCCATCTTCAGTAGCAATGAAATGTTCATATTTAAATCTCATTAAAATCACATGACAGTAATATTCCCACATAAATTGCCAACTTTCTATGAATTATGAACACTTACATAATTACTTTGTTTACTCAACACATTGCCAGTAATATTATAAAATATGACTCCTTAATTTTTCTTTTTTTCAAGTCCTTTTCCACATGTAAAACAAAAACACTATCAAAGCAGAAATCTGCATTATAAGTCACTGCATGTTCTGCAAAAAACAGATTTATATCTATCCACAGAATGACACAACTTATTATATACTAATTCATTTTCCCAAATACTCTTTTTTAATGCACGTTTAGTCTTTCTGATATAATTAGATCCACAATGACATATCACATTATAAATAATATTACATTTATTGATTTTATCAACACAAACTTTTCCATTCATAATTAATCTTCCAATATTTGGACCAATCTTAAATGCAACTTTAAAATATGCAGATACTAATGATCTAATTCAGCCACACCCAATATTATTTATATAAGGCAATGCTATTCATATTTTCTTTTCCATATTATATTTCTTCCATCTATTTCTAAATTTAGATAATGTATATAAAATATTTTTGCTATTATATTCCACTTTCAATAAGTCATTAACATATCTTTCAACATTAGAGATGTTAGATATAGTAGAAAAAATACTTTATGTGAATTATCTAAATTTAGAAATAGATGGAGGAAAGATAATATGGAAAAGAAAATATAGATAGCATTGGTTTATATAAACAATATGGTGTGTAGCAGAATTACATGATTAGTGTCTGCTCATTTGAATGTTGCATTAAGATTGATCCTAATATTAGAAAGATTAATTGTGAATGGAAAAGATTGTGTTGATAAAATCAATAAATGAAATATTATTTATAAAGTAATATGACATTGTGGATTTAGTTTTAACAGGGAGTCTAAATGAGCACTAAAAATAGAATTCATGGAAATGAATTATTACATAATAAGTTGTGTCATTCATTGGGTAGATACAAATCTGTTTTTGCAGAACATGCAATGACCTGTAATAAAAATTTCTGCTTTGATAGTGTTTTTGTTTTACATTCAGAAAATGACTTAAAGAAAAGAAAAATCAAGGAGTCATATTTTATAAATACCACAGACAATGTATTGAATAAACAATAATTGTGTGAGCACAATTTGTGAAAAGTTGGCCATTTATGTGGAAATGTTACTGTTATATGATTTTAATGAGATTTAAATATTAATGGTTGATTGCTACTCAAGATGGCATAAAATGCTGTAAGCTCAGTGTAATGTTTAATTTTAGATAGGCATATTTAAATGTTGTAGTGTTATTTTCAAATATTTTGATTATCTTTAAAATTATATATAAATAAAAGTAACCATAAAATGATGTAATTATTGAATTACTACAGAAATCAAGGTAAATAATATTATCATCATTCTTATTATATATAGCTGCAAATGAATTTTATATAGATGATCAAGTTGAATTGTTACATGGTTTTAGAAAAATTCAAATTTTCTTTACTTTTTTTCAAATACATTCAACTTTTAGTAATGACACACAAGTTTTATAGAGCATGACATTTCCAGTGTTACTATTTCTGTCTCCAAGTCTTTCTATCCTTGTGGAAAAATCAAAACTATTGTTCACAAAGCACACACACATAGGTTATGTACATCAAAACAAAAGCAATGAACGTTACATTATCACTATGAAATAGAATAAACATACTTTGGTGAAACATCAGTGACTCTGCATGCCAGAAGAAAGAATAATGATAGATATTGCAGTGTATGAATATATAGTAAAGATGCCAGATACTGCATAGAAAATCTGCAATCAAGCATCAAAAAAAGTTTTTAAAGACATAGCATTAAAAAATCTTAAAAATTTACAAAACTTAAACTTGAATTGCTAGAATACAAAAGCTGCATTTTTAGAATACTATGTCAATGTGGAAGAACATACATTGGTGAAACTCTAGCCACACCTGAAAAATGGTTAAAAGAATACAAACTATGATTAAATAAGAAAAGAAAAACATATCAAGTAGTGAACCATACATGCACTAATGAGCATGTTTTCTTGAAAAACATTATGAATAATGAGCAGAAAGAAAAAAAGTAAAAAAATCTGCTTACATGCCAATAGGAAAACATTCCACAAAGCAATTTACTATATTAATTTATAATATTTTAAAACCATTTATTAACCTAAGTAGAGAAATTAGAAGAACCTATCTGAACAAATATATAAGAAGTGTACAGATTATTGTCTTTAAATAAAAATATATTTATGTTTAGAGAATCACCTTAAATTCAATATTTACAAATGTAAACAGCATTGCTTCAAAAACAATAGTGAAAAATCATAACTGTTAATTATTTAATTTTTAGTAAAAAAAACAAACAAATAAATATATGGATAAATTTTGTTATATATATAATTCAATATGCCTACATAAAATAAAAATAAAATCTTCACTATAGCCAGTTTACAGCATTTTACACAATCTTGAGTAACAATCAGTCATTAATATTAAAAACTCATTAAAATCACATATTCCAACATGAATGGCCAACATTTCCATAAATTAATGAGATTTAAATATTAATGATGGCATAAAATGCCATAAGCTGATTATAGCAAAGATTTTATTTTAATTTTTATTGAATTTGATAGTGTTTATCCTAGAATATTGTGATTATGTGCACACACACACACACACACACACATATATATATATATAATTAAGTTCCAACCAGTAACCACCTAAACATTCACAGTAAAATATAGTAATCAATATTTCTCACTGCTGTCAAGGCAACCTTCACACCTTTTAATAGCAAGAATGGAATCCATTCTTACTAATGGTCCATTGAATATATATGGACACTTAAAGCTTGCAATTTGACTACAGAGTATGAAATATTGATACATTGAAGTTTAAATAAACCTCTTTAAACATGAAATAAACATGTCACTGTAATGCAGACTAATAAATAGTCAATTAACATTACAAACTGCAATACTTATATATATATATGTGTGTGTGTGTGTGTCCAAGTAAAAAGATCAGTGAGTGGTTTGCCCTCTAAACTGCCTGCAGTGCTATCTTGATTCAACTCATCTATTATGTAACAATGGAACACACTAGACTGTTTGGATCATAATTTTAGATATAAACTGTGATGGCATATTTCATATCTTAAATCATTATATAACATCATATTAGCCTTGTTTAAGTTAGGGAATCTGTTTCAGAAATGTTTCAAATAACTCAAACAAAAGTATAGCAGTGACATTATGAGTCACAAAAATATAAAAGATTTTCATGGTTTTGGGGTCGCTGGAAGAGCAATGAAGATGATCTATGAAGGTACAAAACACACTGTCACATTTCATGTTATAACTTATGATCCAGACTTGTTAGTACCTTACATATTTTGTGGCGCATAGTTAAAATATATCACTACATAATGTGTTGATGTAGAGATGGTTCTATAGGCATCTTGGAGAGAGAATCAGTCATAGTTTAATTGAGACACTCTTGTTTATGATTAGAAATTGTCCAATATCTATTTTCCGCTGATAAAATTGGAGACAGATTAGATTGCGTCAGCTATTCCACTTTTCCAGGTCTTTACTTTCAAAAATATAAAGACTTATGAAATTAATCGAACATTAAACTGTCAAATAAATTTGCTGATTTTTTTTAGAAAAGTAACATTATACATTAAGTCTATCTCTTACTAATAGTTGTTATGTCAACAAGAGCTCCTCTATGTCATCTACAGCCAAAAACAAAAACATATAGAACTCCAAATTTTAAAGACTACTTAAATCGTCATATATAGAAATTTATATGAAATCATTTTATTCAAAGTGCATGCCTTATAATGAGATATCAAAATTGTGCCATATTTTTCCTGATAAATAAATTAGCTTAATACAATAACAATAATTTAGTATGTTAATTAAGAAATCTAGATATCCAAAAATGTTTCAGGAAAAAGAATAATGTGACACAGCTTTTGGAAAGAATTACAGTGACATTTGAAACAGATGATGTGCTTGATGTGGATGTAATTAAACAAGTTTCCTTAATATCATAATCTAATGAGAATAGATTATATAATTGCAGTCAATTCACATATCTTTTTGCATTTAACTCTGCAAAGATAAAACAAACTTTTCTTAAATATCATTACACATGTCAGGTGCATAGACACAAGATTATTAACAGCTGCACATTTATATAAGAAATATATTACCTATTCAGAACATATGACTAGTAATAAAATTCTATCAGCTTTTGGTTACTTTCCTTATCATTTAATTTCAAATCTAATTACATTCACTATTCTCAAGAGCCTAAATGCCATAATAGAAAAGACTGCAAAATTTCTCACTAAATCTTTTTTATTCATTCATCCTAAAATTTGTTTAGCAATATCCTTATCTTTTTAAAAATTATCTTCTAAACACAATTACTCATCGTTTTTTAATTTAAAAAGTTAGTTCCTTGGCTACCAGTCAACTTGGAATTTAACAAAACCTATTATCATATCTAACAGACCAATTTAGAAACCTATAAATTAAACAGTCTATCGTTACTTTCTATTCCAGCTTTTTCTCCCCAATATCCATTAATGTTTTGTTTGCTTACATTCAGATATACATTATTTTACAGTAATTATTCTTAATACATTGCACCGGCTTAAACCTGCATTTATATATGTAATATAGGTTGGATTCGAACTCAGACTTTCACACAACCCACTACTGTCAGTGCCATCTCATATTGCTGACCCACCTGATCACACACATGTTGAAAAAATAAATAATCACCAATATACGTATTTCATGCTAAACCAGCAATCATCATTTGGTCCAGATTACTATCCTCACACACACGCACACACACACATATATATATATATATAATCAGTGCTCAGCTTTATATTAAGATAGCCAATCTTCATACTTTAATGGACAGGCTTCAAACTATTCCAACTCACAACTTTTCAGCCTTCCATTTCATTGAAAATCTGATGACGGAATGTTCAAAGCCCTTGCTAGTGCCAAGGTTGTCATCCTACCCATGTTGACATATTAGTCATTCTGACCCAATCCATTTATACATATGTATGTGAGGGATGGGCAGACCTTTTATACACTTATACTTAATATATATCTGACTTTCATCAAAAGATTTATTAATGATATAAAAAAATCAATTTCTTTTGAAGTGTGCACAATTTTATTTTATTTTTAACAATATTTATTTATATTTGATTTGCTCTACAAATTCAAACCATATGTATATTAAGTTCTCTGATTGAGTTCATGAAAAATAAGCAATGTGTGATGACATTTTATTATCATTACAATGGTGTTGTATTATTCCCTTAACATAATTAATTTTATTATCTCAATTTTAAAACTTCATTATAAACTTTATGAGCCCCAATCATTATCATTAAAATGCATTAACAATCCTATGTAGTTTAGTTCAAAGGTATCTGTAATAAAAATATAATAGCTAAATAACTGATGTTTCAATACAATAACAAGTACTTTTCTCAGAGCTTATTCTTTTTCAAATCATAAGAATGTATGTAGTAAAACAGCAGCTATTTATCTATTATATGTTTATTACATGAAAGCTCTTGAAAATAATACTATGAATTCATCATTTATCCATGAGAATATTAGAATCAAATTACTGTTGTCAAGACACAATGTTTAGTGTCCTTATAATTATATTGGACTATTAATAAAGGTGGGATTTGACCTTTATTGTTAAAAGAAGGTTGCCTTGACAACAGTTTGAAATTGTTGATTGTTAATGATATTTGGATTGTCTAAGTGTTGACTGGTTTTTAATGATTACTTACAAACCCATTTAGCCTTGAGTATTAGTACCCTTATTATTTAAGTAATACTTTGGGTGCAATTTGAAAATTATGATTACAGTTTGTAATGTTACAATTGACTATAAATTAGTCTGCATTCAGAATGGGTTATATTTACCTGTTTAAAGGGGTTCACTTAAACTTCTTTGCATCAAAAACTTCAATCACTGTGCACAAGTTGCAATCTTAAGTGTCTATGTAAGTATATATTTGCTATTAGTAAAGCTTGGATTAAAATATTGAATGTTCAAGATATAGATCCAGGATATTATCATATTTTGAAGAATGTTTATTAAATTACAACAGCAATGATTAGATTACATGGTTACACTATAAGGATTACCATTGAGATAGGTATATGACAGAATAATTCCATATCTCCAAATTGTTTATAGCAGTTTTGTAAGAAGTATTTTGTGGATTAAAATGGAAAGTATTGTCAAAGCAACCTAAAATGAGGTTGCCTTGACTACAGCTTGAAATTGTTAATTGTTAATGATATTTGGATTGTCTAAGTATTGGCTGACTTTATATATATATATATATTGTAACGGAATAGCGTTACATATATATTATAATATATATATATATATATATAAATTATTAATCAATGTCTGTATTCCAATTATAATAAAATATATATAATTATTCAAAACAATACAATAATTAATACAGTAAAACAATATTTTAAACAAAACAAATATATACCAATTTAATAGAAGTACTTTCAACTATCTATGTAGTCGTTGTCAACTAGATTCAAATTGTATTAGAAAAAACCATTACAAATGTAAACAAAAAGTAATACGTCATACATCAATTTTCCCACAATTCATTAATTTTTATATTGGCGGCCTGTCTGTTTATCAACTGTTGCTTTTCACTTTTTATTAACATAGCTTCTTTAATTTTGCATTTATTATTATTTCTTTCAATACACAAAATCTTAACTTTATTAAAATCAATATCAAAACCATAATTACATGTTACATTATGATCAAAAAATACTGATGGTGATACATCATCATTTCTAACATTCTCTTGTCTTGATTTTTGCACTTGTTTATATAACAACAAATGCTCCTTTGATCTTTTCTCCAATGTACATCGAAAGTGAAAAGCAACAGTTGATAAACAGACAGGCTGTCAATATAAAATTTAATGAATTGTGGGAAAATTGATGTATGATGTATTACTTTTTGTTTACATTTCTAACATTTTTTTCTAATACAATTTGAATCTAGTTGACAATGACTACATAGATAGTTGAAAGTACTTCTATTAAATTGGTATATATTTGTTTTGTTTAAAATATTGTTTTACTGTATTAATTATTGTATTATTTTGAATAATTATATATATATAGTTTATTCAGCAAAAATAATGGACATTAAAAAGGAAGATCATTTAAAATAAATTACAGTCATGGAATATAATATTCTAGACATCTAGTGCCCATTGATTTTTTTTATTATTTGCAATTTGTCATCTGGAATAGATAAAGTGAAATGGAATTAATAAATTAAAAGCTGATGTTTAAAATCCATTTATTTATGATGTATTATTAAATATTTATAATCTCATATTTTTGTATAAATATGTAATGACTTTAAAGGTTTTTTTTTTTAACTTTTAGAGACGTTACCATGTAAATGTGGAAGAAATGCTATTTGTGCCCCTGATGGTTCATGCAAATGTGATTATGGATTTACAGGTTCACCAGAAAGTTTTGAAGGATGCTTTTGTAAGAGGAAATATTTTTTGTAATTCTGAAATTTTATGTTAATGTAAATCTATATAATGTTATAAATAGTTATTGTTAAATATTTTATTCTTAAGTCAATCTTCTCAATGTTTAAGGCATATAATATCCAAAGTATGGCAACCATTAATGAAGTCTGATAGCATTGGCTTTTAGCGTTCAATGATTTTACTCAGTATTTATAATTTGCTATTTAAAATGGGGGAAAAATAGCATGATTATATTCAAACCTGTTATAAACAAAGGCAAAACTCCCCATACAGTAGTGCCACCCTGTGCCAAACAGAGTAATCAATGGATGCCAGAAGGCTTGTGCACTAGATAGGAGTTTTGCCTTTGTTTACAACAAATTATGTGCTAGTATAGAGATGGTGATCACGTGATGTTTGATGGTTCAAACCTGTTGTTTAAGTCCACGTGGTTATAGTTAACATTCCTGAAGTTTAATTATTTGTCAACTTCAAATGATTTCTGTATGAATATATAATAAATTTTAAATATATTTGAATGGATTATTTCTTTACTGAAAATCTTGAATTATATATCTCTATATACAAATATAAAATAAATGGTAAACTTAATTACAGAACCAATAGGTCTAACAATGTTATTAAGACAATTTATAAAATAGATTACCAAAGAATCATTCAAATAAACATGTAAACAACATCCAACTTTTGCTATATCAATGCCAATCTATTCGGTCAGATAAAATTAGATCACTTTTATCTAACCTTTAATTAGTTTTGAATAATAAAAAATCAAATATTAATATTTGATAAGACTGAAACCAATAGAAAATTTCAGCTTTTTAAGTATCAGTGCTAGATTTATTATTATATAACAAACTGAAATTCAGATAAAAGGGATTATCATTTATATGACAAAATTGATTGACATTGTTATAACAAAATATGAGCAGTTATCTACAGAATAATTTTTTGGAATCTTGCTTGTAAATTTACTAATGTATTCAGGCTTGTTTAGCCTGTGAATATGTTTGTATTCTTAGAATTACATATTATATAAGTTCTCATTATATTCTTGATGTTGCTAAACCCTAAAATAGCAGAGAAACAAAAAAATAAAACAAAATTATCACAAGTCTCAATGTGGGTAAGATTTTTTTGTGTCGTTTTAATCATTTTTTAAAATAATATGTAAATATAATTAAAAATTAAAAAATATTTAAAAAATGGTTTTTCTATAAACAGCCAACTAAAAAGTACAAAATAACAAAATAATAAACAAAGCAATCTGTCTGTTGGTTAATTTACTATTCTTGGAAAATATCAGAGATCTTTTAAGAATCTATACTTGTTATAAAATGAATGGAAATTGCAGGAATATTGTCATTTCCTTTTTCGTATATTGTTTTTTTACTTTTTAATTATACTTACATATTATTTTAAAAAATGTTTAAACTACAAAAAAAATCTGACAAAAATTATAATTTAATAATAAGATGTGTAATTAAAAATATCTTTCTAACTAACAAATTCTAAATATATATATCATGTGATAGTCTACTATATAAAAATATTTATGTATAGGTTTTAAATTAATTTTCTAATCTTTTTTTACACATTTAATATTTTTTCACAAAATATTTATAAAATATTAATTATTTTAGAATAATAATTCAGATTTAAATGTTTATTTTTAATTAATTAAATATGAGTTAAATCAATATTAATAAAATGTTACTCTATAAATAAAATATTATTGTTGGCTCAGTTTCTAAGGATTTTTTCTAGAAGTTTAAGGAAGTGAATTTGAGTTCTAAGTGGGAACAATTTTATTTTTATTTTTAAAATTCAACAACATGAATATCATGATAGAAACACATACAAAGCAAGTTAATACAAGAGCATAAAAATTAGACTTTTGTAATATTTTTTTGCAAAACAATATATATATATATATCTTAAGCTCTTTATAATTTAATGTGGTGGTAAGGAATGGATTCTGAGGCTCAAGCCCCATTGATCATGTCTTCAGCTGATAAATATCTTCAATGCTGGAACTTTTCATAAAGCATCCTAAAATAAACCATTCATTTATTTATTTAATATATTTGAGAATACCCACTAAATATCACATGATCACTATTTTTTATACTTACACAAGCTGTTTACAAAGAGTGTAAACTCTTCTTACAGTAATGTCACTCAGTGCAAGCCAGAGTAATCAGTGGATGCATCAAGGTTCATGCATAAAATCTCTATCTAGTAAATACTTATGGAATATCCCCAGACTAGTTTCTAGCTTGTGGCTTTCATCAGTGAGGATACTCGGATCTGAGAGAAATGCACCTAGATCTTAGGATTCAATGCAACCCTCCAGCATCCACCTTTTACTTTATTAGCTAATTAAAAGCTTTGAGTCCAAAATGAAAACACAATAATTTTTGCAATTCAAGCTCATTAGCATCTATAGTGTATAGATCTGAACTCAGTTCAGTATTCATACTTTTTGGTGTCTTTGATTCTTTAATAATCACAGCTACCATAATTCTATGAAAAAGGATTAGTATTAAACCAATAATGATCACCATTTTTTATGCTTATACAAGCTGTTTGCAAATAGGCTAAACTCTCCATATAGTAGTGTGATTCAAAGGTTTGTAGTTAGTTAATAATGTAAAAGGTGGCTGCTGGAGAATTGAATTGGATCCTAAGATTTAGATGGCATGTAAGTCTCCTCACTGATGAAAGCCACTAGCTACAAACTAGTCTGGAGATATTGCATGAGTAGGCACTAGATAGGGATTAGGGATTTTATACACAAACATTTTTGCATCCATTAATTACTCTGGCTTGCACTGAATTGTGTTACTATATGAAGAGTCTAGACTGTATATTTTAGTATTTGTGAATTATGAATATCCTTGCAAGAAATTTTTATCTGTCAGAAAACATACAAAAACATAATTTATTTTGGTAGTGTATGATCTTCATTATGAAAATTGATATCAAACACAGAACATACATGTAAATGCATGGTGTAGTCTTTGTTATCAGCTGCTAATATTAATAAAAAAATTATGTTTTCAATAATTTTTATTTACAACCAGTTCATATTCTGCATTTTACTAAATTAATTAAAACTGTTAATTAATTAAAATTGATAAAGTATAAAATTTTGAAATAGGAAAGCTTTAATTGTAGAAGAAACCTATGTTAAAAAATCTAATGGTGAAACAAAAATATAAGACACTGTTTTAATCCTGAAGAGGTTGGTCACAGTCCAAAAAGTTACAGCAGAGATTACTTAGTATCAAAAACAGGTTTATTTAACTATGTTTACAATAAAGAAAAAATTATAAAATAACATTAAATTTGGCAATACATTTATAAACCATTAAATTACTTAATGTCCAATATTAATAAGATTCCATGTGGAATTTGCTATTAGGTGAGGAGCTAACTTCAAATCTCTTTCTTTGATATCTTGTACCAGAGATCATTCTAGAACCAACTTTATGTATTTATTGACTATTGAATTGGTTACATCTTGTTGACGTTAGAATAAAAATAAAGGTCAGCACCACATAAAGCCTACAATCATGTAATAGTTTGCTTTAGGAACCATTATATTTTTTGATGCATAACATATAGTTTTAAATATATGTAATTAAATTTAATGACAAAAACATTATTGTCCGAGTTGACCTATTCATATATATAATAAAATATATCTACAAGAGTATGTAGTCTATTATCAACTATTACGGTAATAAATTTTGGTATCAAACAATAATTATTACTTTGTTGAGGCCGACTTATCTTTGTCAAAGCACAAGTGTGGTGAATATAACAAATACATTAGCATATCTCAGTGTATTTAAATATACATCAAACTAGTTGCTGATTATCATTTGCTTAGAAAGTAACAATAAAAAATAAAAAAATAAAAGAAGCTTGTCTCATAATCAATTCTAAAATCTCCATAAATAATAAAATCAAATAGCATTTCTCTCAGCAAACACTGATCAGTTTAATCTAATGAAATAGTCAATTGCTAGATCAATTTACACACATAAATATGCAAATCTATGATAATCAGTGACTAGTTCTATGCATGTTTATATGCATGCAGTTATGATACTATTTTTGCTGATATTTACTATTCTTGTGATTTGACAAAGATAAGCTGTATTGAAAGCCTGGCTGAACCAAGTCATAAATATTGTTATACGGAAATTTATTATTGTAATAGTTGACAAATGCGTACATACTCTTGTAGGAAATATTTTATATCATATTATCTACAGTATATACATATATTATAGTTTATTCTTATATATATATATGTTAAAACGAAGATTTGCACGGGTTAAATGTATAAAATACATATTTTGCGGGTTCATCCGTGTTAAAAACTTTTAATATTAATATACTGACGTTTCGACTTGGTCACACAAGCCATCCACAGAGTTATAAAAAGTAGAAAGACGGTTGTAGAGGCGCTACAATCACTGATTTGAATAAAATGTTAAAATTCCACCAATAGCAAAAAATGTTAAACTTAGGAATGTTTTTTAAAAAAATCTTTCCAAATAGGAGGAAGTTTGCATGTATCATCTCGCTTATTGATTAAAAAAAGGCCAGATATATCAATAAGTGAGATGACACATGCAAACTTCCTCCTATTTGGAAAGATTTTTTTAAAAAACATTCCTAAATTTAACATTTTTTGCTATTGGTGGAATTTTAACCTTTTATTCAAATCAGTGATTGTAGCGCCTCTACAACCGTCTTTCTACCTTTTATAACTCTGTGGATGGCTTGTGTGACCAAGTCAAAATGTCAGTATATTAATATTAAAAGTTTTTAACACGGATGAACCCGCAAAATATGTATTATATATATATATATTGCAGGTTCATCCTTGTTAAAAAATTTAAATATTAATATACCAACATTTTGACTTGATAACACAAGTCATCTACTGGATGATAAAAGGTAGACAGATGGTTGTAGGTGTACTACAATCACTGATTTGAAAAAAAAAAACGTTGAAGTTCCATCAATAGCAAAAATGTTAAATTGAGAATGTTTTTTAAAAAAATCTTTCCAAATAAAGTTTGAATGCATCACCTCACTTATTAATACATTCTGGCCTTTTAAGTATCTTAAGGGCTTCTCTGATTTTACACTGATAGAGATTATCATATCTGGATATGATCCTGGTACTAGAAAAATCAATTTTATGATCTGAACCAATAGTATGGAGTGAGAGTGCTGATGATGATGAGGGTTGTTTAACTGCATTAGCATGTTCATCTCTCCTAACACTGATGCGATGATTACTCATACCTATGTAAGAAGCTTTACAATTTTCAAATGTGATTTGATAAACACCATGAGATTCAAGAGGGATTGAATCCTTAAGCTTGGTTATTATATTGCTGATTTTTATATTCAAATAAATAATATATATATATATATATGTCAACAGATGGCATTCTACCAAAAACACCGTCAAGCATATGTTTACATAAACGTCAGAGCATGCATTCACTATCTCTAACTTTAATTCCACTTTCAGATCATGATTTCAAGCTATTTGCTATCATCAGTGAAAGACAGGAATTTTAGAAACTAGATCTAAACACAAACTCTGAGCGTTTATGAAACAGTTTCTATTCAGCTTGCAAGCATGAATCTTTTAGACATGTAATGTCTTCAAACTCAGCATAGCAAGCCAGATAGCTACATGGGTCTGATCTCAGTTCAGCATCACCACATAGTAGAAGCTAGCTACATGGGTCTGATCTCAGTTCAGCATCACCACATAGTAAAAGCCTCTGCAATATATATCATTGCTAGAAAGACCTCAAAGGTACATTTATGAAAAACAAAAAACAAGTTAAAAACTTGCTAACGCTTGTATTTATGTCAACAGATGGCGTTCTACCAAAAACACCATCAAGCATATGTTTACATAAACGTCAGAGCCTGCATTCACTATCTCTAACTTTAATTCTACTTTCAGATCATGATTTCAAGCTATTTGCTATCATCAGTGAAAGACAGGAATATTAGAAACTAGATCTAAACACAAACTCTGAGCGTTTATGAAACAGTTGACATAAATACAAGCGTTAGCCAGTTTTTAACTTGTTTTTCATAAATGTACCTTTGAGGTCTTTCTAGCAATGATATATATTGCAGAGGCTTCTACTATGTGGTGATGCTGAACTGAGATCAGACCCATGTAGCTATCTGGCTTGCTATGATGAGTTTGAAGACATTACATGTCTAAAAGATTCACGCTTGCAAGCTGAATAGAAACTGTTTCATAAATGCTCAGAGTTTGTGTTTAGATCTAGTTTCTAAAATTCCTGTCTTTCACTGATGATAGAAAATAGCTTGAAATCATAATCTGAAAGTGGAATTAAAGTTAGTGGTAGTGAATGCATGCTCTGACGTTTATGTAAACATACGCTTGACGGTGTTTTTGGTAGAACGCCATCTGTTGACATAAATACAAGCATTAGCAAGTTTTTAACTTGTTTTTTGTTTTTCATATATATATACACACACAGTAAAATTCACATAAATTATAGTTATTTATTAGAAATAATTTATATATATATATAAACAAAAAAATAAAGACTTATAAATCCAATAAATAATATAATATTCCTAATTATGTTACATGTAAAAGTGTTAATTTGATATATTTGATAGAGTGTAGTAGATGTTTTAACCAGTATATAGGTGAGTCAGCAAATAGTTTACATGTCAGAATGACTAATCATAGATTTGACATTTTGCATAAGAATAAAGATAGACCGGTTTCAAAACATTTTAACTTACCGAATCATTCAATTGATGATTTAAAAGTAGTGATTCTTCAGGAAGGTTTTTCTTCTACAAGGGAGAGAAAACAAAAGGAGAGTTTTTTTATTTTTAAATTCAAGACCTTAGAACCGCATGGATTGAATTTGAACACTGGAACTATTACATCTTTGGGTTACCTGGTCTCCTAAATGATTTCTATATGTGTGTTTTTTATGTGAAAATTTTCTTATATGAGGTTTTTTTATGTAAAGATTGGTTACATGGATGTTTAATATCTGTGTTTAATTGGTTTATAGATAAATAATTAGTTATAAATTATTGTACTTTGCACTAACTGTAATTTTTAAAATGTATAAGTATTTTAGTTTTTAATGAATATTAATGTGAGCACAGCTATTTTTTGTGTGTGAGCATAGTTTAATTTTTCTATGTATGCACATATGTATATTTTAATTTTTAATTTTGGATTTTTTATTTTTATATTTATTTTAATTTAAATAGAATTTAAGCTTGATTAGGAGGGAATGTAGTTTTTTTTTTTTGTTTGAATTTTGTCATTGATTGGGTAGATATTCTGTGTTAGATTTTGTGACCAATCAGGGGGGTTTTATTAAATTTTTAATCTTTTACCAAATCTGTAATTTTTGATTATCGCCATTTTACTGTGTATTTTTTTTCTTTCTGATGAAAACCAGTCCTCTGGTTGAAATATTATATTATTTATTGGATTTATAAGTCTTTATTTTTTTGTTTTTATATATATTTCCTTTGGTTAGTTTGTTATATATTAATATTTTGATATATATATATATATATATATATATTTGTTATATATTAATATTTTGATATATATATAGTGAAACCTGTATATTGTTGGGAAATAAGTAAATGTCCTGATGGAAGTATATGCAATGAAGACAGGATATTTGCAGATTGTGTATGTATTCCTCCAACAACTGGTAATCCATGGACTAAGTCTTGTATTGGTAAGTGATTGAAATAGTTTAAGCCTGTTTGAAGTTAGCCATTTTTATATTGTTAATATTGAATTAACATTTTAACATGTTACACTTTTTTATATGTTTTAGGCGCATATTTAGGAATAATTAAAGAGAATATTAAAGAGGAAAAAATGCTTGTGAAGATTAATTATTTTTATAGATTTAAAATTTTGAATACTGAATATTTTTAATTTCATATGTGGAGACATGAAAGTAGAAATTTTCTATAACTGCACCAAGTTGTGTTTTTTTGATGATTAGTTTTCAAAATTTTAATTTTATATTTAGCTAAATATGAAGTATTTCTGTGCTTTCTATTGCATAAATAAAAATATATATTACTGTTTAAATGCACTATTTAGCCGGATACTTCTAAACCTAGTTTAATCAAGGAAATTTTCACGTTTTATTTGAGTTTAATCATTATCTTTTAATGAAGAGCATTTATACGACTTTACTTATTTTATTCTAATGTCGAATTAGATTTTGAACACAAAAAACTTTTTTGTATAAATCTGACACCAGCTCAGCAATTATATACATTTAACGATATCAGTGGTACCTTGTGATGTGTGATGTGATGCACTGTGATTTCTTATATGAAGTCAGGAGTCTCTCAGCCACTATGCCCAGAGAAATCTATTAGCCACTTTACTTTTCCTTTCCATTTTCCACCCCAAGTTTTCCCACATTCTTTTCTATCCTGCTCCATCCCATTTCCACAACATAATCTTTGTCAACTGTATAGCCTTTATATCTAAATCCCCCTTAACTTTTTTCAAACCCAGCATAAAAACTAATAACCCAATTTCTGTATAATGACTTTGTTTATATTTATTCTTCTACAACTTCATTATTTGTATCCTTTATGTTTTCAGGCATTTACATTCAATTAACAGATGCCTATATTTTCTGTGCCTTCCATTCTTATGTTGCTAAAGATCCTGTTTGAGTCTTAAACAGTAAGCTACTTTCCTTGCTATTGTCATAAATTAGCTTGCACCCAAATTCTGTCTACTTCTATATATATCTAAACTCTTTTTACTCTCCATATTAGTTCTCCACCTCTCCAACTCTTTATTCTTTTTTAATGCATCTGTTCTTCTATCTCATTTCTTACCACTAAAATTTCTTCTAGAACAATCATCTCACCTTTTGTATAAGTATACAGACATAAATTCTTTATTCAAATATTCTGCATACTGTACTACTTTTTTCACCCATCCTGTGGCTTGCTCTTTACTCATAACCCAATTAAATACTATTTAGGCTATTCTCTTATCGATACACTGCAATATACCAAACATTTTTATTTTGTTTTTTGCATCTCTCATATAAAAATGTGACCATCCCATTTTTTCTTGAATTGCCTCATTTGACATTCACACATCTGCATCTAATGCATGTCTTCCTACTTCTCTTTTTACTTTTTCTAAGTTATCTAATACCCCTTTACTTACACATAACACATCATTACCATCTGTTAACCTTGCTACTGCCACTCCCTTTTATACAATTCTAGCTACATCATACTTATTATATGAAAATCAATCCCTTTTCTTTGCTTTACCATCTGTTAACCTTGCTACTGCCACTCCCTTTTATACAATTCTAGCTACATCATACTTATTATATGAAAATCAATCCCTTTCTTTTCTTTGCTTCATTTATCAATTTTTTCCCCCATTCATCCAAATAATTTCTCTTATTACTTAAGAAGATTCTCAAATAGTTATACTTATTCACAACACTTAACTTTATATCTTCCAATAAAAATTCTTTATCTTTTCTTTCCCCAATATTAATCATCATTATTTTTGATTTTTCTTCACTAAATTTAACCCCATCTCTTTGCCCACCCTTGAACATATCCTCAGAATAACTTCCATATCCCCTTCTTTCTGTGCATAAGAAATCATCTGCAAATAAAATACCCAATAATGTGTATTCTCTCTTGCCACCCATTAATGATGTCTCTACTCCTCTTCTTAGTCCTATGGCTATCTCCATTTCTCTCAAATACAACAAAAATAAAATAGATGGCATAGGGCATCTTTGCCTTAGTCCCACCCCATGTTTAACTTTAACTGATTCTATATTCACTAATTGATACATATAGTAATTATTTTTGTATAATCTTAAAAATATCCACTAAAGCTACATCCATTCCCAAACTAATCTCTTAATAATATCCACTAAAACTCCAACCATTCCCAAACATACTAAACATATCCCTAATCTATTTCTATTCACTTTATCCTATACCTTCTCTATATGTATAAAACCATATATACTTGTCTACCTGTATTTCTACTCATATCTATAATCTGTATAACTACAAATAAACTATCTCCTATATGCCTATCCGATTAAAAATTTCCCTGCATTTCTCTCATTGTATTATTTTCTTCCATTTATTTTGTGACCTTTCCAGCCACCATATATGTGAAAACTTTATATAACATCGATGTTACCACTATGGGTCTATAATTGCTTAACTTTCTATGATTCTTATCTTTTCCTTTAAATACTGACCTTACTAATGTATTACTCCAACTACCCAGAAAATCTCTTTTTTGTGCCATCTTATTAAAACTTGATAATAGTTTTAATTTTGCCCTATGTCTTAAATTCATTACCAACTTTGCTGACCATTCATCCAAACTTTTTGCTTTTCCACTTTTTGATGTCTTCCTTGCCTCATTCAGTTCATTTTCTGTAAAACAAATATTTCTATTACTGTATATGATACTGTTCTATTAGTGTGTTCATACCACTTGATGGGATTGTTTCTATCCAAACAAATGGACATAAATATATTATTACTGGGCCCATCCATTATTTGTGAAATAATAATAATCATATGGGTTAACATAATTCATTTATTTCCTTAATAAATTACTGAAATTTATAACAATTTTACATTAACGTACAATTTCTTTTTGCATCTGGATATAACTATTAGAAATTTTACAGTCAGACATTTTATCATGCGGGTGAATGTGATTCATTTATTTCCGTAATAAATTACTGTAAATTTCTTCAATAACAATTTACGTTAAATATAAACCTTTGACAAATGCCTACAAATTTCATATTAGTCCTGCAATGTAGGAGGGAGATGGTATGCCTTTTCACATCCATAAGAATTAAAACTTATAAATTAACAGACATTATTGCAAATATTCTATTTTAGTAGATTTCCCCATGTATGCCAGCACTTTGTGTTGGCAAACTATCATTTCCCACCTTCCTAAGTCTACTAACATTACTTGAGAGATGACGATATCATGGTGGAAGAAATGAGAATGCTTTAATTACTTAACTATATTTTACTTTTTTTTGTAAGTTTTGAAAAGAAAAATTAATCTTTATTTATTCCAATAGCTATCTTTGAAAAAATATGTGACTAAGATGTCGATATTAATGACACACCTATTAATAATGATTAATTTTTAACTCCATTGGTTACTCCTTTTTTTAAAGTTTAATAAATGTATTTCTTTTTACAATTTCTTTTTCACTCTATATAACTATGAGAAATTGTACAGTTTCACATTTTAATTCTCGTAAGTATTCTCGCGAACTGTGACTTTTTCCGGGAAAACAGTGAAATTGTGGTTTCCCATAACGTTTTCTAATTATTTACACCTTACATGTTGTGTTTGTAATCAGGGTAATGGGCTTATAATTATTAATTTTTAATAGTACATTAGGTAAGTTGTACCATAATTACTTTTGAATGCAGATTGCAATACTTCTGCAAACTTTAGATACATACACCCTGAAATGGTATGGTAGCAAAGTGTTACCATTGGTAAAAGCTAGGATTTTATGCACTCACAGAAACTGCACAAGACAAAGCAAGCTGTTAGTTACAACAGAAAAAAAAGCTGTGTCTATTTGGTTTAGACCACTAAATGGCATATTTATATGCATTTGGATGAGATCAATGCCATGCCATCAAGTGGTATGTACATGCTAATAGCACAGTACCCTATATGCTTTTATGTTTGTTATCATTCTGTTCTTCTGTCCTTCACATCTAACATCTTTTCTATATCCCTTGCATACTTATTTAAGATTGACTCTAATTCTTCTTTAGAGCTACATTCTATTCCCTCATAATCTAGTAATACTATTTCTCTCTCCCCTACATTTCTTCTTTTAATATATTTCCAAAATTTTCTTACTCTCACCTCTTTCACTTTTATTAATATCCTCCAATTGCTTAATATTTAGTTTCATTCTCTATCTATAATTATATATTTTGATTACTTTAATCATTATTTTTTTACTATACTGTGTGTTTTTTCCATTAGAAATATATTTAGATTTTTAATAAAATCACATTTGTTTTTCAAAGTTTTATATTTAAATATATGTAATATTAAAGATTAATAAAGATTATTACATGAAAGTTCTCATTATATTTCAATGTTTATATGTATATTAATAAAAGAATTAATATAGTGAAATGGAGTAGGCAGAAATTATTACTATAAGAGATAATAGATAACCAGTTGAAGTTTTAAATTTGTTCCCAAGAGATTGTAAATGATATAGAAAAACACCACATATGAGATGAATGAATAAATTAATAAATTTACTGGTATGCTGTGGAAAAGAGAAGTTATCATTTGGAATAACTGTATTAAATCATTATGCAGTGAATTAATAATAATTGAAATGCTAATATATATTGTACCATTTTATATACGTCTACTGCCATTTATTAGACATGAACTGTTATAAGTTTAAATTTATATATATCTATTAAAAACATACCAATTCCACCCCCCCTCACCTGCATCTAATCTAGATTATTGTAGTGAACCATTTTAAGTTTTAGTATAAGTGTGGTTTATTTCCAGGTAGTATAGTCCTATTGTCACTTTTAATAGTTTAAATTTGTTTTAAGGTAAATCTTTCCCCTCCCCTTTTTGCCATGTCATACTAAAAATCTCTCTATAACATGAATGAACAAATAGCACATATATATTTTTCCATATGTCAAAGCATTGGCCGAGAAGTGAATCCACAACAACTGTCTGCAAGCAACTGCTGCACTGCTGCACTGAACTTATCTCTAATAACCTTCATACAAATATTGCAAATGTAATATATATCTATATCGTGACCTCACAAATAGTAAATCTAAAAATATAATAAGATTGTATTGGGATAAACAGTTGAATTTTACAAACCAAGATCACTAAAAGAATATAATTATGAGGCTTAAACAAACAACACATTGTACTTCTCTCTTTTCTCTCTCTTTTTTATTTATTTATGACCATATTCAATAAAAGCAAACACCCACAAAAATTGTATTATCATAGCTAAAATATTTTTTGGATTCATTAACCATATAAATAGTTCATTATGGTCCATTAAATTATGTTTTCTTTTTTCCTGGTTTATATGAGATGTGAGTATTCTATAAAGTTACTTCAATAAGCATATGAGTTTAAAAATCTAATTTCTTACTGATAAGATTTTTTAGTAGAATCGTTCTTTGTTGTTACATATAATCTTCAGGTTTTTCTTCATGATCTGTTTGTTAAGTTCCATCTTTGATATGAGGCTTCTATTTTAGGTAGGTAGTGGCTTCATTCTTCTAAATCATTGTAACTATGTTTAAGGGAATGAAACAATTGGTGATGTACAGTCATTCTACCCGCCCAACTAAATATCAGTGGCTACCATGGGATAATTTAACATCTTGTGGAAAATCCAAAGAACAAAAGACATTTCTTTATCTATGTCCATTTCTTTGATATCCTTCCAAAAACTCATTATGCATGTGTACACTGAATACCACCCACATTTATTTAACATCTTGTGGAAAATCCAAAGAACAAAAGACATTTCTTTATCTATGTCAATTTCTTTGATATCCTTCCAAAAACTCATTATGCATGTGTACACTGAATACCACCCACATTTCTTCTTCAAACCTTTATCTTTGTTTAGATTTTTGTTCTCAAAGTTTTTTTTTTTTGGTTGCCATGGCCATATTTAATTCCAATCTCTCCTTTACAGAACTTCTATCAATATTTAAACTCAGTATTTGCTTTTATTATTTAAACTTGCTCTTTTTTAATTGAAAGAAAAGAAAAAAACACAATATGTATTGCCTCAAGGAAAATAAATTTTTTAAGTTTAATACAATAAAATATTTATTCTATTCATTAATTTGTATATATATTAAACAAATTTTTATTTTATTTATTTTTTTCACTTTTTTATATTCATTTCAGCAAAATCTCTAAATTCAACTGCCAACACATCTGGCATGGTTGCAATACCCCATTACTGTTATTGATGAGAATAAACTAGGTGTTTTGGCTAGTTTATTCTACTTACTACTATTGTTATTCCTTTATACTGTAATAGTTCAGCACCTTCTGATGGGCAGGAGGTCCCAAGCATACATATCTGTTAGTATACTTTCCTAAGGACATAGGGTAATTAATTTTTCCTGACTAGTATCAACATTTCTTGACAGTGATTTGCTATCCTACATGTGGACCAAGTGCTGTCATTTACCGAGAATTGTAGGTATGCAGTGGTAAGCTCCACCACTATCCCTCTGGGACCTTGCTCTCTGGAGACTTATAGGCATTAAGACAGTCCTACTGTCCAATTGTGTACAATGCAGAGGCAGGATTTACCTAAACCATTATTCCACTTTTTTACCCAATGTTTACAGCTTTTTGGTGAATTGTCAGCAGTATTTCTCTCTATCTGTATTCATTTTTCACTCAGTAATATGTAACCAATTTTATCTTATCCTGGGATAAATCCTTTCATGAAATCTCTTCTAATTTAATGATTACTATCTGTTAGTGTAGCTTGGTGCTGATTGTGCAGATTGCTCCATGTGCTGCTGACCCATAAAAGAGAAATTAACTTGAGAAATGATAGAGGAGATATTCATGATGTGCACATTAATATCTAAACATATCTCTACTATGTGAAAGCTGCCAGAACAGGGTTGTGAAAGATAAAAGAATTGATACTGTATAATCATCAACGAGGGACCAAGCATCAGAAGCAGTTACCAATGAGTAGACTAACTGATCTGTGGAACTAGTTTTGCAATAAACTGTTATAGAAGTGTTATCCAAATATTGTTACTCAAATAAATTATTGTTATAAAAATAATATGTCTCACCGCTTTCATTTCATGTCATCCATTTCTAGTGTACTTGTTCACAGGAATTTCATGTTTCCTGAGCTATGTTTGGCATAACCAGATCTAGGTGAGTAAGGTTGTAGTAAGCTGGAACTCTAGTGGCATCTTTGAGAAACCAAACAGATAAATTTCTAGATTTTTTAGTCTCTTTAATGCTATATCCTCTGATAAGCAGGAAATATTGTTGTAGGGTGGTGATATTAGCATTGGATTATGCCAATCAATATCTCCTTTCTGCAATATACTCATCAGGAGATAAATTGACCAAGAGAGGGTAAGGAAGATTTAGTCCAGATAATATATATAAAGAGAGAGAGGAAAGTGATTAAGCATCACATCAGTGATAGAAGAGATGGATGCGTTCATAATCTTCAACACACACAGGCCTTTATATAGAATTTATTCAAAATTAAAGTCCTATCTAGATGAAACAATCTTCATCATGAATATTTAAAGAAGATATAGAGATTTGAAAAAGACAAATTGTATTAACAAATGTAATAAAACAGCCAAATTATCAATCAGATAGGAGAATTTCATTATACAAATAAATTAAAACCATCAATTAAATTTAAATTCAACTGATTGAGCTTACTTTTTACAATTTCTAATTAATTTTTTTTATTCCCTTGCAATGATTATATAAGTACACTTTCACTCAACCAAAGCAAATATTATTTTATTGAAATATTGATAATTTTATACTACATAGTTGTTCCTAAAAATTTTCATCAATAAAATATCACATGAACTATAAATATACACAACTTTTCAGCTTACAGATTGCTGAGTCACTAACATTTTATGCCATTTACAGTAAACTTCAGAAAATAATGATAGTAACTTGATGACAGTGCTTATTAAATCCTTATCCCATGTTTTCCTATCCAAAATTCCTAGATTAGTTTCAACCTCATGGCTTTCATCAGTAAAGAGCTTTAGATCTTGGAACAGTACAACTGAAAATTTAGGATGTAATGCACCTTCTCCCAGCTCTCATCATTTATCTCTTTGTTATACTATCAAGCTATTTGTCCAAACTGAAAGACATGCTTTCAATCTAAACTATCTTGTCTTTAGTCATACAAAACTGAAGTCAGTTCAGTTTCTATACATCATAGTGTCCCTGTGTTTTTAATAATTAAAAGTAATCTCTATTCTGTGGCAAGGAGTTGGCATATACCAATGAAATATCACATGAATCAGCACATGACCACATTTCATATTGCTGTTTCAATAACATACTTTTTTCACCTTTTCTATGCCATTTACAGTAAGTTTTAGAAAGCAATGCTGGTTATCAGATAACTGTGATTAATAAATCTCTCCTCTTTGCAATTATCATTGCTTTCTAAAACTTACTGTAAGGATATAAAGAAGTTTTTTTTTTTTATAAAAATAGATATTTATTAGAAACTATTGAGGGTAACTAGTTGTACATGTATGTGAGTTCTTGATGCTGGTGTACCAGGAACACTGTTGAGTCATTCAACACTTGAGCTTTGTAAGATATTGATGTGTGTTCACTCATCCAGTAGGATGACTTTGTCCCAGGTTTCTTGATGAAGCCAGCCCGTGCCAACAATTGATCTCTGTCCCTAAAACATCTGAGCAACTTCATGTAGGTGTTGTAGACACTGGTATATACATGTCTGAAGATGTATTCATATCTAGTAATCCACACAGGAAAGTTCAGAAAAATGGACATTCTAATGGTTGCAAACATCTCTGTCTTGATTGCGTTTTCAATGAAGTGTGCTTCATTGATGTCCAGCGAATATAAACAAGTTGAATTAAGTATTTTATTGAAATAGAAATACATATTCCCATGCAATATTTTATCAGTGTCTATCAAATCCTCAATATAGATGGAGATAACGTTAGTTACTAAAAAATTAGTGACACCATAATCTATAGAAACTGAGAATTTAGATTAGTGACCCCATAATCTATTGAAACTGAGAATTCAGTTCTATGTGACTATAGAAGCAAATTAGTTTAGATTGAAAACATATGGTTTTCAGTTTGGACTAATAGCTTGATATTCTAACAGAGAGATAAATGATAGGAGCTGAGGGGAAGGTGCATTACATCCTAAATGCCCAGTTATACTGCTCCAAGATATAAAGCTCCTCACTTATGAAATCCATAAGGTTGAAACTAATCTAGGGATTTTGGATAAAAAAGCACAGAATAGCAACTTATTAAGCATGGTCATCTGGCAACTATCATGTGTTTCTGAAGCTTACTATAAGTGGCATAAAGAAGTTAAAAAAGTATGTTTCTAAAATTATAACACATTTTTTGCCTAAATAATTTGTAAAAGTAAATTATTAAATTTACTTTAGATGCAAATGAATGTCTTGATGAATCTCTTAATGACTGTGGCCCAAATTCTATTTGCAAAGATATAGACAATGGTTATGAATGCCTGTGTTTTCCTGGTTTCACTAAAGATCATTTAGGCCTCTGTATAGGTATGTACATTTTATTCTCTTTTTTCCTTAATAAATTGATAAATTTATATTCCAAATAAATTAAAAAATAATTTCATAGTCTTCTATTTTAAAAATAGCCATTAATTTCAAAATATATACAATCCATGCACAAAATTTTTTATAAATCTTGATTTATGATAATATGAACTATTATAATTTTACAATAATATACTCCATCATTTTGACTATAATATTTTATAGTCTTTATCAAGGAACATCTTAAATCTCTTCTAACAAAAAGAGGTTTAAGTTGTTCCTTGATAAAAACTACAAATAATATAATCAAAATGTTGGAGTGTATTATTGTATATTAATAAATCAAAACTCCACTCTTTTACACTTTATAACAAAATATATATTTATTTAATTGATTACAGTTTCAATTGTTCCCAGCAGTCTTTGTCAAATCTACAAAATTTAAACATTACATAAATACAATTATTTGATATAATATAATGTAAAATAGTTAGATTGTAGATTATAACTATAAGTATATAAAATGTATTGTATTTATGTAATGTTTAAATTTTGTAGATCTGAGGAAGAATGCTGGGAACAGTTGAAACTGTAATCAATTAAATAAATATGTATTTTGCTATAAAGTATAAAAGAGTGGAGCTTTGATATTATATATTATATAAAATAAGCAAAAATAAAGAAGAAGAGTAGGAGGAAGAGTCTTGAGGATTATATTAATAAATCAAGATTTATAAGGAAGTTTGTGGGTGGATTGTATATATATTTCAATTCAAAATAATAATAATAATAATAATAATAATAATGATGATGATGATGATGATGATGATGTAAAATCACATTGGCTTTCTTTAACATTTTTTTACTGAAATAATTTTGTAAATAATTTTATTCATTTCATGCATTTTTATGGCTAATTCATAAGGCTTTGTTGGAAGAGGTACTCAGTAAGATTTGAATTAAGACTAATTAAAATCTTAAAAATAACATACTAAAAATATTTGTTTGCTTATTTATTTACAAGTACATTATTTATATTTATAGAAATTATAATTAATTCTCTAAAATTTCAAATATGCAGTTTTATACATCGGAGAAAAAGTATCTCAATGGTTGTTAATATGCATTTCGACTCAATCAGATTTCTTTAATAAGTTCAAGCTATCAAAATAATTTTTAAATGCCACAAACCAATTGCTTTATATTTATTTAATGTATACTAAGCACATTTATTTTCATTAAGTATATAACAGATAATTGATCACTTTTTATTAGGTCAAATATTTTTTTTAATCATTGTTAAAAGAAGTATAATAAATTTAATAAAGGTTAAATATATATTTAACTCATTGCATATGCGCATAACCTCTTTTTTACATGTATATTCTGTAATTGTTTTATGAAATCATTGTAATATTCTTTAAATAGATAAATAAATATATAGAAAGATACTAGATAAATGGATGAACGAATAGATAAATAAATGAATAGATGGATGAATAAATGAATGGATTGAATATATAGATAAATAGATAGGCAGAGAAACAGAAGAGCAGACAAATTCTTTGAAAGAATGAACAGATAAACAGAAATAAATAGATAGAGAAGGAGAGAAGTAAAATCGAATAAAGTAGATGACAAGAAGGTAAGAAAAAGCAGATATTACTTTAGTAAAGCAAATATAATAAACGATGTGGTTCACATTGGCTAATATTTCACAAACTATAATACAACAATAACAAAAACACAATAAAACACATATTAAAAATAAAATAAGAGATAAAAACACTATTAGAACAAAAAAATACACATATGATTTATAGTTGTAATTATAAATTTATTTAAACGCACATTGATTAGTAAATAATATTCATTAAGGCTGTAGCCTCAATGAGTAAGCTTGTGGTTTTAAGACCTGTAGAGGTCTCTACTATCGCATTTTATACATATGATTTATGTATATTTACTTAAAAATACATATTAATCTTATTTATAAAAGCAAAAGTCAGATACCAGTCTGAAAATAAAGATTACATAGAACTATTATCTGGATACTATTGTTGAAGTTAGAGTAGAGAGGTGAATTGCTCTTATGATGAAAGAATAAAAGATATTAATCAGCACAGTGCTCCCACCCTTTTTACTTGAACAGTAAATATTTAATTCAGTTTGTAAAAGTCAAAGTTTTCTTAGATCAATGGGTTAGTTACTGTAACGTTTAACTGCACAAAAAGTAAAATTTTTTGTGAAAACACTTTTTATAAAATCTGGCACAATCCAAACTTTTTAAAATTATTATTATATTCATATAATAATCAATAAAGCAAGACATATATAGCGTGACATTTCTTTTATGAGCTTGTATTTACAAATATATAATACAGAGAGCGTACAAATAGGTAAAACAAGCTCTTAATTTATATTCATATAAATAATTTCACATTTTTTAGCCCAGAATTAATGTTCATCGGATTTTTAATTTTTAATCAGTTTGTTTACAATATAACTTGCTTCTGCTTTATACTAAGTCATATATACATATTGTAACCATTTCTTTACGAATATTATGAATATATGCATAAAAAGAAATATTAAAATAAAGATATTTTTTAAAACCACCTAAGCTAGCATGAATCAATAAATTTAAGTAAGGTCACAAAGTGTCCATGAAGATAATAACTTCTAACATCAACATCAGTTAAAATAGCTTTAAAATCCATAGCAAAATACTATTAGATAAATTTAATATTTGTAAACCAATTAATAATTAATAATCGGATCTACGAGATGAATATGGAATTTGAATTATGAATTAAATGATAAATAGATAATGGAAATAAATAATAATTAAATAACGAAAGCGAACCAGCTTAAGAGAAAGAAAATGTGTTAGGATAATGAATGAACGATTGAGATGATGATAGAACAGGAGCCAATGAAGGGTGATTCAATTATATTGATGAATTAAAATAAAAGGAAGATGAAGAAGTAAAAGAAAGAAAAATCAAGATGAAATATGAGAACAATGTTAATGATGGAGAATGAGATCCTGAGCTATAAACTACTATTGTATTAAATAACAGTAAGGTAAAATAAACCAAATTATAAATTCTAAGCTTGACAAAACCAAAATATTTAACCATGAACTTAAAATAAACTAGAAGTTTTAAAATTTGAAAAGAAATTTACATTTTAGAGTTATACTAATCCAATTAAACTGTGAAGATAAACATAACTCAAACCAAAGCACAATAAACAACTTTAAACGTAAAATTACCATAAATTCAAACTTAAAACTGTGAATTAGTAATTTACTTTTCTCAGGGTTCCAATAATTTAAATATTATCATCTTACAAGATATACTTGGATCACTGAGAGGGATTTTACCACTACCCAATATATATATATTCTAACTAACGAAAAATTTAAAAGAAAAATGAAGATGCTGACAATTAAAAAAAAAAAAAAAATTCATAAGAAATAAGTTTTTACCAAATGAATCCCTTCTTTGTTAAACGAGTAAGTTTTGGGCTAGGGGATCGATGTTTAATAGGCTTCCACGTTGTAGCCATTTCTAACTAACGAAAAATTTAAAGAAAAATGAAGAAGGTCAAGGTCATTTCTAACTAAATAAAAATTTAGAGAAATAAAGATTTCTTAAATATATAAATTAACGACAGATGCACTTCTTAAGTATCAATTAAATATGCAATGCATCAATTATATATTCTGGTATACTAAGTATAGATTAAACAATTTCTAAGTATAGATTTAATCTAATCATTTCTCCAATATAATGCACAGACTAATATATTTCATACGTAAAAATTAAATATAACCTCCTTCGTGCGACCGCGTTACAGGCCAATTGTAACTATATAAAAACAATTCAAACAAATAAAAAGTTATTCTTTATTTTGTTAACTTTATATAAACTTATTAAAGTAACATGAAACGCATTTTGCAATCTCTCAATCGGTCATCCCCAATGAATTTCAAACATAACTAAACGATTGGGAGAGCTTCCAAATATCATATATATTATTGGATAGTTTAAGCTAATTATAACTTTATTATAACCAATGAGAATTTTATTCAAATGATCGCACATCCACGTTATGGATTAATTATATTATATTCAAACTATATGGCATTTACACATTTGCAGATAAATTGCATGCCAATTACAACATTTTAAGAATGGATCGATGGATACTTCATCATTCCCAGCTGACACTATTTCTGAGGCCTACTGAGATGATGATGATGATACAGAACATTTATAAGCTTATTTGCCAGGGCGCCAAATTGCAGCTCCAATAAAATATAGAGGTGAAATCTCAATACAATACTCTTAGTAATAATATTTCATGAATGGGTTAATACATAATTAATTTAGAGAACACTGGGAACGCATTAAAATTGACAATATTAATATCTTTAAGAATTCCAGGCTATTCTCAGCATAATCCCATTCACTATGATTAAAGCTACAATTAAATTTTATTCTAATTATAAAGTTCTATATTCATCTCCACCTTCCTGATCCATCCCTTCATCAATTTCACGTCCATATGTCTATTACACTATTATTTATTTTATCATTAAATTCTACATCTTTGCTAGCTCATCTCCTCTCATTCTAATCTCTTCTCAGGGTTTTTCGAACAATTAGGTGTGGAAATCGAATAAGCTGCGATGGGTTATTGGTGATAAACATTCCTCTCTTGATCGCCTCCAAGGTGATCTCGGTTGTCTTTAATGCAATCTAATATCAATTTACATTAAAGCTGGAATATTTAAGCTTACTAAATCTTTATAAACACATCATAAAACATAGTCGCAATTATAATAACACCATATAAAATAAAATGCATCTAGAGAGGTTTGAATACAACGGATGGGGAAAGGATTTTATGCCCACCCTCTGCACTCGCTATCACTCAATACTATCTCTATTCTCGATTTATATTTAAACAATATTAAATTATTTGGTAATTTTATGCATTTAAAATTAACCTTTTAAATAATTTTACTAAATATTAATTACGTACATGATAATTCAAATATTACTAATATGATATTGATGTATGATTGGATTGGAAATATCTAGATAATAATAACCCACAAAAACATGGAGACACACGCAAATTTTTATTTAAAACAAATAACAAATTTTATTTGACAAACTATAATTCAATCAATACAAAAAAAAAAAACATATACATTACATTATATCTACACTTTCTTTTTACCTTAAATATAGTAAATACCAATTTCTTCCCGTTTTCAATGCTTTCCCTTTTTACTACAGATATATTTTAGAAAATACGTAATCGATTTTTTTTTTTTTTTAATTAAATTTGATAATTTTGTTTAATAAATCTAAAGGTAATATTCCCTTGCAAATTTCTTGATCTTATCCGATCATCCTGATTAAATATTCTTTGGCCCTAATCTTTACAACAGAGATATCTTAATAATAGTAAGACTAAGTTATTGCAAATAAATTGGCATTAAGATCAAACATCATCCTAGTGCACTCTCTATGTTCATGTTCTTATAACATAATAATATTTTAACAATACTACCTTTCCAGCGAAGTTCTCAGCTGGCCATGTAAATATTTATTAAATACATTTATATACGCATTGCTTATGCCCAATCATTCGTACGTTTTATTTAACCCTTAACAGTTATTAACCTAATTATTTCTGGCTCGTATGCTAAATCCAATCTATAAAAACAATATTCAAATACACCAATTGCACATACATTATCTGCATTCATTCAGACATTAAGTTGAGTTTGCGACCTGGTATCCAATACTTATAATAATGCTCATCATGGCTATCCTCTCATACACACGTAAGGAATATCAAATATTAATATGAGGCAGGCAGTGACCCGAATAAGAGAGAACCTTTTCACTAAGGTTAAGATATGCTAGGATTTTTTTTATCGCTAGTCACATAAAAAACATAGGTATGCCAAATACCTCTGGCCATCAAAACAAGAAACCTTCTTACGGTGTAGAGCATACTTAAGTGGGAAAACTCTTCCACTGGGTTCAAATACTTTCTGAATATAGCATATATCTCAGTGAGTTAAACTTCACTGAATTTGTGGAGATCTTTGTCTATCCACACACACACACACAGGTCGAAACATCAAATTATACAAGTAAAACTTTCACAACTTTAATATTCTTGCAAATTAGTGTACTGGAACATGAGCCCATAAATTTTCCAAGCATAAATCAGCTTGTTTCTGGCCTTAAATCTATGATAACAATAATAATAATAAGCAATAAGAAATGCGCACAAAATTCTCAAAACTATTTCCAGGCACTTTTATAAAAACAATAAAAATGATGATGATACTCAATAAACAAGCAATTCATTTATAAATCTAATCATTCGATAATAACTTCTGATGCTAATAACCCTATCTCTTAATTGTTTCCCTTTTTTTTTTAAATTGAGGGGAAAAAAAAAAAAAAAAAAAAAAACATTGTTTGTAAAGCATTTTAAATAAGGCATATCATTTCTACCCCAAATAACCACAATAGCGAAAGCATTTAAATAAACATATATAAAATCATATGAAAACAATTTCTACCCCCAAAATAATGCAATAGTGATTACATGAATTAATAATTTTTCTTCTTTTTTTTTTTTTTAAAAAAAAAAAATGCTATACGTGATATACACTATAAAGAAAGAAATTCGTTTTTTTTTTTTTCTATATATATTAAATGTCCTACACACATAAAAAGCGATCATAATAATAATAATAAAAATTATACTTATACAAGTCTTTTAGCAGGTGTTCTTCCAGGTTCCTGATTTCTCCTTTTTTCCTTTTTTTTCTTGACCGGTTTATGAGAGCATATAAAGTCCTTGTTGTAAAAAGTTCTTTTGATAGAGTTCGATTCCTTTTCTCTCATATATACAGTTTCCATTTTGCTGAATGAGTTCCTCATTTCCATATCTAAGTAGATTACCTTTAAACTTTGTAATTTTCTGCAAGTTTCAGTTAAACAGCCTTCATTTAACTTTTTCACAATATCAGTCTGTTTTTGATTGTCCTTTTCCAATTTTACTTTCATTCTGTAGATTTAAATTGACTTATATATGCATTAAAACTTTTGAGTCTTAAATTTTACTATTTGCATATATATAAACGATATCAAACTCAAGTTTTAACTTCTGCGGTTTAAATTTTTATTACATCTGTTGAATAGTCAACTTCTGGAAGGTTCCAAGTGTGTGCCCCCTTAAAATTTACTCACTATACATTGTTATATTTAGTCGAATTATTCTGAAGAGACAAAGTATAATAAATATGATTTTCAATTTTATAACACAGTTTTCTTTTAGTCAATCAAGGAAAACTGCTACAGATAAGTTTTAAAAATACAAGCAAGTTCCCTTTTTTTTTCTTTTAACACAGCTTTTATAGAGACGTCCTTTATCTCTATAATTAATTGACATTTCCACCCCCTCTCAATTAAATCTAACCTGTTGCCCCTTCAGAAAAACCAGGCATAAATTTCAAGTCAAATAGACAGATTAATTTTACAATCTAACATTTAATTGCCAATTAATTTTTTACACTTTGACAGACCAGAATTGACCATTCACCGTTAATGGCCTAAATTAATGGTCCCTTTAAATTCCTTAGTAGGATCTGTGTATTTTAAGGAATGATAATTAACTGAGTAAGATAATACACACTAAAATAATCTTACTTTTCCCTTTAATAGTGAAACACAATATATTGCAGCTGTTTCAAACTCAGACTTGACATTAAATTTGACTGCTAATATTAAACTTATTTAAAAGATTTTAATTTCTTATTTAAAATTGCTTTACATCATGTAAGAAATGATTATTAATTTTACATTGTACCATCAAGATCTACAATTAAATTATATATACACACACATCGCAGGTATATACTTTTCTTTAAATTTAGATTTTTAATGCCTTAATCTTTATCTATTACAACTATTCTACCTATATTATTATTTATTTACTTCCATAAATTATTTATTTCTAACCTAGCTTAAAATAATGACTATTCATCATCACTATCCTAATGTAGTTTTCAATAGTCACACATCTTCCTCTTCTCAGTTAACCTATCAACAAATACACAAATTGCTTTTCTAATATTTTTTTAATATCAATTTAACCCATAAATTAAAATAAAACAATCCTCTGGTTATAAACACATTAACAATAAATTTTTAGATTGCTCACTAGTCAAACATATGCAATCCCTTATAAATATGGGTTCAAACTCTGTCTTGGCTTAAATTTTCTTATTACACAGAAAAAAAAAACATATATTATGAGGAAAATTTGGATAGAACCTTCTCTTTCATAGCTAACTTAAAAAAATGGAGCCTTGGACAAATCCAAGGGCTACAATATATATATATATTAGGTAGCATCTTACCATGTCTCATTTATAATGATCAGATTATTAAAATAAAAATAAATAAATTATTATATATAACATACAAACTATTAACTATCAATGATGTCAAATTTATAACTGTATTTTACAATTCATATGACCAATGTTATTATGGCTTATTCTTATGAATGCATGGTAGTTTCTTTACACACAGAATTCAAACATCTGGTGGATTTGATGACTTTATCAGTCTTCAAATTGGAGTTTTGGAATAAGGTGTAAAAAGAGAGAATTCCTGGTGGATCATTTTGAGAATTATCAATAGAGGTGTGGACAGGTAAGATAATCCTATATGGATCTTGGAAATTTTTAGCTCCATGGATGATGGCTTTTCTTTCATGATGTTCCCCTTGTTTTCAGCAGTGCATGATTATTTTGGTCGATATTCATATAAATATTTTGTAGTTGACATTAGTTGGAGAAGCATCAATATTCTTCTATTACTGTATTTTTCAGATTGGAATCCAGAAATTTATATTGAGGAAACAATGGGGGTTTTCTTTTTTTAGAGAATCGAATTCTATACTCTGTTCATAAATTACTAATTCATGAACTCTTTGCTTAGGTATTTTAAAACTAAACATTTCTATTCATATTCTCAAATCCTTGTGAAAGATTTCTTTAGCAGTATTGTGTGGAAAACTTTAAAATCATTTTAAAAAAAAAGTATTTGAAAGTATTTTTTTTTGTAAAAAAGTAAAGATATAAAGATTGATATTTTTGAAAATAGAAATAAATGTTGATTTCTATCATCTTAGAAAAAGAAATGATTGTTTTATTAATTAAATGCAAAGCACACTAGCCCTTGGGGCACTTAAATAATTAAAAGGTCAGATAAGAGAATAAAAATTATCTTGACCAATGCAAGCATGAAGCCACAGCATGGACTGAAAATGGAACATTAGAAGCAGTGACATCATGTTTGATCGATCCATGAAAATACTGATAAGAGACTAATAAAAATATAAAAGCCAAAATAAAGGAATTCTTTATGGTTGTTTTAATCTGAGTATTAAGCTATATATGAGCTGTAGCTATATTGCAGACTCCATGAGGAAGGAGTCTGCAATAGATTTAATTTCCTGACAAACAGCTGAGGCCTCCTGATGACAGTTATTGACCAAAAGAAATGGCAAGTAGCAGCTTCATTTCAAAGAAGGACAAACAATCTACATAAGTGATCATGAAGATGGACTTCTAATTCTGCAGAATCCATAAAGTATGAACTGTTATGTTTATCTAATATGGACTTTGTCAAATTTGAAATTAGCAATTGAAGTAAGAACTCTTATCTGACTTAAAAAGGAAAATTCCAAATCAATTATTAATAATAATTTTTTATGCATATGTTTAATTAATCATTTCTATTTCTTTTTATGTGTTAATTAAAATGTATTAAATTTAATTTTGGGTGTAGTTAGCTGCATAGATTCATTAATGTTTAGTTATTTTTTTAAGATTTTCACATGTGATATATATATATTAATTCTAATGTTTTCACAGATAAAAGATGTTATATTATTATTACTATTTGCGGGATATTCCGTGTAGTGAAAAAGCTAAATGCTGACGTTTCAGTACAATATCAAGTACCTTCCTCAGAGCGTCCTCTTTCTCAAATCATAAGAATGCATTCTTATGATTTGAGAAAGAGGACGCTCTGAGGAAGGTACTTGATATTGTACTGAAACGTCAGCAGTTAGCTTTTTCACTACACGGAATATCCCACAAATAGTAATAATAATATGACATATATATATATTGTAATAGTAATAATAATATGACATATATATATATTGTAATGGGATGGAGTGGGTGAGAAATGGAAATAAATGGAATGAAGTAAATGTAGAATTGATTTAAAATGAAATAATAATTTGCAAAAGTATATATAAGTATATTTAAAGATATGAGTATGAGATTAAAGAATCTCTGACAACATTGAGAGATCAGCCAGCTAACTCAAAAGAGTAACTAAATCATAATTATTATCAACCAGCATTATAAATAAAAGTAAGTATGAGTACTCAAGAGAAATAACCACCCATCATCATCATTGATGGGAATAAACAAATTAGTACAATAAATCAGAATAAAATCAACAGACCATCTTGTGGCTGGATTAAAAATGAGTCTTCTTTAGACCAGGCTAACTATTGAGCCTTTTCCAGCTTGGGCAATTATTTAACCATAATGTGGATGCACCAGCTTAGTGCCCATTCATTAGAATACACAATAATCAGAAAAATCTAAATAATAATGCTGGGATATTAAACATGCTGATCATCATCAATGCTCAGGCCACTTGTATTGGCCAACTATAAACTTAAATTTTTAACAAGACTGAACTAAAATAAAATATAATAGTGCATGGGCTTTAAAGAGTAACCTCTTTTGCGCCAACCAGAATAATGATTGATCATCACTGGATGCCCAAAGCACTAAACACATCCCCATTTATCCATGTCCGAAATCTAGCTCAGAGAACATGGGCTCTATTACTGTATGTGAACAAGAGATGATGGAATACAATTTTAACAATTAAATATAAGTTTATTAATAACAATAAATAAATAAATAAATGATTAAGGTCTTATAAGGGTTCTGATTTTGAAAGATACACAATAATAAAGTCATCCCTCTGTAATTTACAAGATTACTACAAAATTCAAGTTTTCACATTAATTTACATAATTCCTATTCAAAATTTAAATTGTTACATTGATTTACAAAATTAAAATTTACAATCCAAGTTATTACTATGGTTTACATATATAGGCACACAGACGCACGATTTATAATATACAATTAATCAATTTCAATTGACATTCAACAACAACAAAAAATGATTAAAATTTACATATGTGTTATAATTGATAACATACGCACATATACATGTGTGTGTGAGAGAGAAATAACCTATTTGACTTGCTGCAAAATAATTATCCAAATCTTAAATTATATATAAATGTAATAAATAATTAAAGTTTCAGTTAAATGAAATATATTTACATAGTAGGTTTACTGAAACGCATATATATCTAATTTGCACAGATATATTAATTTATCTACGTAACATTAGTATTTATCACAATAAAATTATTACAGATTATTCTTGCAATTTTATTTTCTTTGCTGAATAGTCTTTTTCTTGAAACAAGCACTATCAAATTTTTGACAGATGATTGATGATTGATTTAAAATGTCTCTTTTTTTTTTCAATAAACGAAAGATAAAATCGTTTTATAGAATTAAGAAAATATAAATTTCAAAATGTCTTTCTGCTTGATTAGTTAATGCTGATGAAGTAGGCAAGATGAGAGAGGAAAAGTGAATACTGAAGTGCAGCTCTTCATGCCATGATAAGTAGATAGTCAAGCATGGACTAAGTACACAATATCCCATGATGTGAGAAAATACCTAATTTTTAAGCACTGCCCCTTCTAAGTACCTAGACAGATCATCCACAAGAAATAGTATCCAGAAAAAATATCAGGCACTGAGACAGCCCTGCTCATCTCTTGTGAGTCTTATGGGCTTTAGAAGAGGTCTATTCATGAGACCAAGGCCTATACATGAGGCCTACATATACACTGCTGGACTACCCTGGGAGCTCAATATCTAGGTCTAGACAGTGCCGAGTATATACTTCAGAGCACCATAAACACATTGCATCCACACAGCCCTGCTCAACCATACACCCACCATAAACATAAAAAGTACAAATTCATGCATCACTTTCAAAATGTAATTTTACTAAAGAAATTATTTAAAAGTTTGTCATCATATATAACTTTACTCACCACAGCTGTATATATCTTTAGTTGTTCTTCTTTGCCTTTAGATAGTCAGCATCTATATAATTATTTGTTTAGCAAGCTGGTTCTTTTGGTCCATTAGAAAAATATAATCCATGTTTGTTGTCACTATCAGGTAAAGGTACATAATCCATGTAAAATCTTGGTCTGTAGTTGGTCTCTTTCTGTCTAGGATTTTTCCAGGCAAGCAGCTGTCTTGGGTTTGATGGATTTCAGGCAATCAATCATCCTCTGCACGTTTAAGGCTATGAATTTCAGCACAAATAAGTGGGTCATTTTCTCCATGTGAATTTCAAACTCCTGCAAAGGAAATATTGGCAGCTCCCAATCTAATGTTCTGCCAACTATATGGTCAGCTAAAACCAACTGCTGCCCTTCATCAAGTTGCAACAAAATATTGCCACCAACTCTTCAGCTGGCCCTTCTTACAAAAAAACTATTAATCAGACTGCTCTCTTCAAAATCATTATCCAGACTTTGCAGTGGCCCATTTGGCCACTGCTTAAAATATTACAACCAGACTCCTCTGATCAACTCTTACAAACCAGAAGCAAAAACTGTTCTCTTTAAAATCACTCTCCAGCCTAACTGATATATTTTTAATCAGTCTTTTATAAACTTGGTTAAGTCAGGTGACCAAAACACAGTGGCTGTTGTCAATTAACTTTAATCCATTTGAAAACAAGCTGGAAATTTCTATCAAAGTGTGATTTTCATGTTTTTACTTTAATCTTTGGAATTTGACCAAAGGTGTGATAATCCTTTTGAAAACATATACATGTTTTCATTTAGACAAAAGGTGTGATACAAATTAATTAAAGATTTAAAAAATAGACATTTTTTTCAAAATTATCAAAAAACAAGCTTATATTTAAATTTCAAAATCAGAATTACAAATAATATTTATCAGACCTTTTAAAAGTTTAATTTATAAAACAATTTTTATTTTAAATCAGAGTTATTATTTAACCCTTTACATATTATGATTTTATTTTAGGAAATATAAAAAAAATATCTACAAAAAATTATTCTATGTTTATTTCTACTTTTCCTTTATTTTACATATATATACGCACACACACACTATTATTATGGGTATAGCATGTAACCCGACTCATTACAATATATATATATCAGTAAATATGACCCTCATGCTGAGTATCTAAATGTATTTACTGGTATATCTTTAAGTTATTGTTGTCAATGTGGCACCTTATGATGAGTGACATTGGGTTTACTTTATTGTAAATTTCCCTCAGCAATTTTCAATTAATAGCTATATATTTTAATCATTTATGTTTATTTTAAAGGGGTCTAATTTCAGACTATTTGTCTCATAGTTTCAATGCATGGGCATTTATGTTAATGCAATGTGAAGCATGTTAGCATTCAGGGCAAAGCCCAACTTAATGTATGACCCAAAGGTGTAGTCATTGCATTGCAATGGACGCAGATGTATTTCCTGTGACATTGATCCCTTTTAGCTCTACGGATAGGGACTATAAGTTGCCAGTTAGACCACTCTCCTCCATATGTAGCATTTCTCTTAAATATTATATACATGATGCCTTTGCCAGCCAGACACACATTCCTGTACTAGATGAGGATCATGTCCTTCAAATAATATCATGCTGTCAGATGAACATTCCTGTCAGCATGGTTTTATGCTAGCATTTTTGTATTGCATTGGTTGCATCCATATATCAGGAAGCAAGCACTGGTTTGGCTACAAACTTTTAGTTTGAGATTGAACAATTGTTTTGAAAAGTTTTTAACTGAGTAATCTATGTAGTCTATCTATACACAACATTCTTAAGTAAAAAATATTAATAAAATATCTATCTGTATGGACTTACTCAAATAATTTAAATTTAAAATTAATATTAAAATCAAGATAAATTTATTCCTCAATTTTAAATGTTTAGATATGTGCATTAATAAATGTTTTTTGTGTGTTATTACTGGTAGTGGCTTATTTTATTTTTTAAAATATTAAAAATATAGTTAAAGATTATAAATCTTTTTCTTTATTATATAGTTTAAGATCATACATATTTTTCTTTATTTAAGAAGTATTTATAATAAATCTCTGCATCTTTGTGAGCTAGTGGCATGGGCTAATGGTCAATATAAAACAAAGTTGGATTTTAACAGTACGTATCTGCCTGTTATATAAAATTTCCAGGTTAGAATGGCCTTGTGGCACCCTGTACAGCAGATACAGTAAGACTCCATTACACCCCAATCATTGTAATTACTGTATCAGCTATACACAGTACCACTGGGACATTCTAACCTAGAAAATTTATATAGTAGGCAGATACGTACTGTTAAGATCCAACTTTGTTTTATATTGACCATTATCCCATGCCACCAGCTCAAGGAGATGCAGAGATTTATAGAGGGTGATACTGATGTAAAATTTTCAAGCTCAAGATTATTAATCTCATATGAAACTCATAAGTGCTAATTGTAACTGTAATCTACATTATGTAATTCATGCCCAACAATTGGCAGTGCCAAAAGTAATGGGATGATTCTTATTTATATGATCAGATTCCTAAAGACCTATTGTTTTGGAAAGCAAGTGATCATTACATCAATTTTACTAGGTACGATATGACAACCTTCTGATTGATGCCTAATACTTTGGTTTCCAAATGTAATGGGACAAGCAGGTAATAGTACTCTTATGTTTTCAAATGTAACAGGACTGTATACCCATGGTGTGCATGAAGGTGAATGTCTTCTTTCTGATGAGTAAAAAAATGTATCCTTATTATCTACCTTCATGCATACCTTCTTATATTTAAGTGGCCCCAGGCTAGTGTGCTTTGTGTTTACTTAATAAAACAATCATTTCATTTTCTAAGATGATAGAAATCAACATTTGTTTCTATTTTCAAAAATATCAATCTTTATATCTTTACTTTTTTACAAAAAAATAATTTCAAATACTTTTATTTCTATTTTTAAAATAGTTTTAAAGTTTTCCATCTGTGTGACAATATATATGTTAAATATAACTTTTAATTTTCAGTTTTTAAGTTAATTTTTTTTCTTTTTAATAAATCAATTTTTATTTACGATCTTTTTATTTTAATTTTAAAATAATGTTTGTTACAATATATATATATATATGATAACAGATATATATATATATAATTAGATTCCAACCAGTCACAACCTAAACATTCACAGTAAATATAGTAATCAAAATTTCTCACTGCTGTCAAGGCAACCTTCTCATCTTTTTAATAGCAAGAATGGAAATCCATTCTTACTAATGGTCCAATGAATATATATGGACACTTAAAGATTGCAACTTGACTACAGAGTATGAAATATTGTTACATTGAAGTTTAAATAAACCTCTTTAAACATGAATAAACATGTCACTATAATGCAGACTAATAAATAGTCATCTATAACACTACTTAATGCAATACTTTTAAATTGCCCATGTATTATTTAGAAATAATAACGAAATAGTACTAATAAGCTAATCTGGGATAATGATGTAATTAGATTCCAACCAGTCACAACCTAAACATTCACAGTAAATATAGTAATCAATATTTCTCACTGCTGTCAAGCCAGTTCATGCTAATCTTTTTACTTTATTGTTGATGTCATCTTTGGCTAAGTATTTAAATAAACAATTTGTTAAACCAAATCATAAGAAAAGATAAGAAAATAAACATTGAGTTTTTATTTACTTTAATATTATATACATTAATTTTTTTTGATTAAGTTTATTCATCCAACATATTGTATATCATGATATCCATTTGACCAGTTCGGTTTAACTTTTGTTTTAATGTTTATTTATATTTGGCCTTAAATTTTAGGTTGTAAGAACTGGTTTATTAGTTTATGTGTCCTAAAATTACGTAATTCTATCACTTATAAGTAACATTAATATCATTAGCTTGAATTTGGAATTGGCCTTATGGTGATATTGAAGAAGTGTTGGAGGCATTCATCACAATATATTTATATTAATTTAAATATTTTCACAGATAAATGATATTTCATATTATTATTATTTTCGGCATATTCCATGTAATAAAATAGCTAAATAGCTGATGTTTCAGTACAATAACAAGTATCTTCCTCAGAGTGTCCTCTTTCTCAAATCATATGTATGTATGTATGTATGTATGTATGTATGTATGTATGTATGTATGTATATATATATATATATATATATATGCATATATGCATGCATGCATGTAATGGTCATTAACTATTATATACAATTGTTCAATCTGCAGAAGTACTTTCGGTTAATTCTTTAATCTTCCTAAAGAGTTATTATAGGTTTAAATGAAAAACTGATTTATCCTCAGGGATTGTCAATTAGCAGTAAGTGATCATTTCTTGGCAACATCAAAGGTTATATATTATTTCTATTTACATGGATATTAGCTCCTCATTTCTATTCTTTATATATATATATATATATATATTATTAAAAGAAGATTGCTGATTGTTATTGATATTGAGATTGGCTAAATGTTGACTGATTTTAATGATATATGTATAAAACAAAACATTGGACTTGATGTCTAATATTTTTAATGTAACAATAAATAACTAAATGCTGAAATAAAATAATAGCACAGCATGATTTAATTAGTAGTTTCACAATGCCAGTCACATTGTAAACTGGCTATAGCTTTTGTTTATTTATTGGTATATTCAAAACTGTAAAACTAATTGCAGTGTTTTATATTATTTTGTTTGATACTTTATATTGTAACCTAGTGTTATTGACACTTGGTTTACTTGGCATTATTTCTGCAGGAAAACAATGCTATTCTTTAAAGAAATAAAAAGATAAAATAACAATAGTAATAATTGATTAATAAAGTATGCTATTCACTCACTTTGGCATGTTTTGGGTGAATAACTAATAGATTTAATAACTCAATGTCATTTTAAAGAGAGAACATGAATAATTTAATTGAGATATTAATAATTAGAGCAAATTAATATGGTATAAAAGCTAAACAGTAATTGATTTTGGATGGGTAGAGGGGAGAGTGGATGAGTGTCTTATCATAAAGCACAATAACTTCTGGTAATTTCTTTTTGTAAAAAAAAAAAAAAAAAAAAAAAATATAATGTTTAAAGAATTATACATCACTGATTGTTAATTTAATGTATTTATTATTTTTTTTATATTGTCAAATTACTTTGTAATCCAGGTAAATAATACTGAAAACTATATGATTGTAATAAGTTTTTCCTTTCTTTTGTTTATGTTATAATCAAATGATTATTTTTCTGGAAGAGGTCGCTAAAGTAAAAAAAAAAAAAACAACAACAAAACGAAACAACCAATTTCATAATCAAGATCATTTTTTTTTGAAAAAAAAATAGATAGTCTGCTTTTAGTTTTCAAGGAAGGAACAGTGCTGAAATTTGGTAACTCAATTTTTTCATTTTATTTTGCAGAAATAAATGTAATCAAAGTAAAATTTTAATAATATAATGTGTGGCTAAATTTTTTTGATAAGATATCCTGATTTTCTTTGCCATCTACCTATTTAAAGACCTTTTATACTTAAAAATTTATTGTCTCACGCTAAAGTTCAAAAATGACAGAATTAACTAAAAGAGTCACGAAAAATTATATTATATCTAAATTAAGGAAAAGAAGCGATTTCCAAGAAAAGATTAATTATTTATTAACTTTATGTCATTTATTGATATTTTCTTGGTATAGAAAGAAAAAAAAAATTGAAAGAAATATTTTGAAACCAAGGAAAATCAACTAGAAACATTTTCGCGCTCTTTCTCAATATTGTCTGCCTTTACAAGTAATGTAGTTACATACGTTAAAATATGTTTTATTCACCAAGAATTGTCTGGAAATAATAATAATGATAAATAAGATTAAATTATGCACCTGTATATTTTTTAAAAAAAATATAAAAAAAATATAAACTTTCTCAGAGTAAATATAGGAAAAGTTATATAGGGGCATTCTTACGGAGAAGTTACCGTTAAAAAAAATTTATAATTCCTAAAGTATGAACAAAACCAAATATCTTAGTGACTTAATGATAAAAATAAATGATATATTATATTATACATCAGTTGGAATTATTAAAACTTCATGTACACGTAAATTGACTGCAGTTATTATCATAATAATCTCTCGGAAAATTGCGCATTTTCGTCCATAAGTAAGCTAGCTAATAAGTATACGTATCGTCAATAAAAAAAAAATATTGTGTATGTTTATCGTCTATAGTCAAATATTCGTCTATGTTAGAAGTCTATTTTTTTTCTTGGATCCCAAAATTGTAGTAGTTTAATTCAAGTAAGAATTAATCTTCAATTCTGCTATATGTTTCTTTACCTAATTTATTAAACGCACAAAATAAGAGAAAACTTTTATTTAAAGGAAATAATACCATGCGTTTATTGTTTTTAAACTTGCTTCGTGAAATACGACTGGATAAAGCTCTTCACCTGGACCAATTGCTCAACAGAAAAACATTTTCTAATGAGAGAGTATGCACTTGTTAATTAATGATTGTTTAAAACTAAGTTATAAATGATATGTATTTTTTTGTTATATCACATAGGTTAAAGTCTGTATGGTCAAGTGATATTTAATAGCCTTGTAATGACAAAGGTATGTTTTAATATAATTATTATAGGTTAAGTTGATATTTAACACGAAAGAAAAAAAATCTATAAAATATGTTTTAATTATTACATACAATTGTAGGTAGAAATTTTGTATGTTAGATACGTAAAAGAAAAATATTTAGATATTTAAGGGGTAAAATAAATATTGAAAATTATCAGAAGTAACTAAAAAAAAAAAAAATGCTATAACAAAATATTTCTTGTTAAAGTTTTGAAACGAATTTATACTGTATTAATTGAGGAATTTATTCCTAATTATTCTTAAATAACACATCCACTTTATTTAGTTTAAGATAGTATGCTACCAACTATTTTTGAATGTTCCTTTATTAAAATTAAAATTATTATACTTTTATTCTATGATGTCCATTGATTTCAGATGTTGATCAAAGTATACCCGGTAACATAAGTTTATTATAATCAGTGTATTTACTTATCCTGCCCAGATATAGCATTGGTATATGCTTAATATTCGCATAGGTAATAATTATAATGTATTTATTTTGTGGGATGAAAAATGATCTCCCCAAAAGCTTTGTTTTCCATGAGAGGAAGATTTTAAATATAATGTTCGGGTATGTTTATAGCCCAAGTGATCGATTCTCATAGATAGGACGATCAAGAATTTATCTAGCATTTAGTATGCTTCATTCGTTTAAATCCCAGGAGAGGATTGTATTTGGTGTGTGTTCGTTGTATGCCCAAGTAAGAGGCAAGAAACCACCAAAATATTTTAATGTAGTAGATTACTTTACAGACCTTCGTGGTTATTCCATATTCCTCATGTGAAAATAAAGATAGCTCCACCATGGAAGGTGTTGATTATTGTGCTTAATTTTGAAAGTTCGGGCAAGATAAAGGTTATATTGGAGGTGTTAGTTCCTCAAGATCCACTTTAGTATAAATAGTGCGTTAGTAACTAGGATCAATATCTGTATTGTGCTGCTAAATATTGCTAGTATTTGACAAGTAAATCAATGGAGAAAGTAATTAAAATTGCGTAATTTAAAACGCTTATTTACTGAAGGAATATTCAAATGCAATATTTAATTCTGGTTAGTAATTAAATAATACTCATATTTAAAATTATACGTATGAATAAAATTTGTATCATAACTTAAGTTAGCATTAAGTTAAATGTAAGATGGTAAGTGTAACTTCTGATAACTGGCCTATAATTAGAATAGGTTATCCCATTAAAGACCATAAATAAAGTAAATGTATTAGAAATAAATTTAATATTTTGCGTATTGCATATGATGGGATTAATCATTTAAAAAAAAAAAAAAATAGTTAGTCAATAATTTTGAATAAAAGCTTCTACAAGGTTACCAAAATGTAATAAACAATGTATTGGTAATGAAATGTACTTTTAGTTAATCAATCCATATGATTGCATACAGGAGAAGTAGTAACCTCTAGTCCATAACCAAAAGAGTATACAGATTAATGTCAGTTATATTTTATATTTTTGTATTACTATGGGATTATTGAATAAATGTTCATATATTTTTTTTTTGTGATAATAATAAATTATAGTCTTGTTAAAATTTGTTGTAGATTCATTTTTTTGTTTTTATATGCTAAATATAAGTGTTTGCACAATATTTGCAAAACCTTTTCTTGAGTCCGAAATCATTCCAAATTCTTAAAAACTTAATATACCAGATAAATAAAGTTAAGCAGATCGGAATATGTCATTATATTTTAGTTTAATGATAATTATTTATGGAGTTGAAAACTTAAGACTAAACATTCACCTTTGTATAAAAAAAAAAAAAATGAATTTATTCCCAAACCATTAACTTTGGTTGCACATTATTCCATTCCCATTTAGTTAAATTGTCTAAGTAATAAATCTTAGTTATATTATTGTGTTGTCATGGATGATGGAAGGACACAAAAAGCACCCTTGTCTTTTTATTATTCTGACTGAGATTCTAAAAAAAAAAAAAAGGCTGTGTTATTCAAAATTATACGTCATTATTGAATAGAATTATCATCTCTTTAAATAATATAGCAGTTGATATGAGAGATGAAGACACATTGAATTTAAGTAAAATAAATGTTTCCTATAGCCGACCAGAATGCCAGTCATATGCGACAACACAATACTGCCGAGCATTTCCTTACATGAAACAAAGAACCCTGAGATTAATATTATTATAATTATTCTTTAAATTAATAAGTGATCAATTATTGTTGTTATTACAATCGTGGCATGGCTTAAGAGAATTGAATGTACAATTGTATTATATGAAAAGTATTTTAGATCATATTGGAAAATTAATGGATATGTTGCTTTATTTTGGTTGCCTTAACAACAACCTGAAAAATTAGTGTCCTGGGTGCAAATAAATAAACAAGTGCAAATAAACTAAACTAATAAATATATTGGGTTAGAAATAAAAAGAAATAAATAAATTTCTAATAAACTAATATTAAATAAAACTAATTAATAAACTGGTTAGAAATGGCCGCCCAACTACAGGGGCCATCGATGGCTATAGCTGGCCACGAGGAATTTAGTAAACTTTTCTTGAAGTCAATATTAATATTGTTTGCACTTGAATGGATTAGTTATTCATTGATTAAAAATATTTGCCAATAATGAATTGTTTTAGCCATAAGATATTATGTGAATATCTATTATATGATCTAATCTTTTGCCACTGAAAAATAAATAATTAAGTTGTCAGTTTAGGATGTTGTGGTCTGTAGGCAATTCCATAAAACACTGTAATGATTTTATCATTTATGATGATCTGTTTGTCTGGTCTTGTGATTGGCACTTATGCTATATTACATAATATCTAATGATATTTATATGGACCAAGAAGCATGTGAAAAAAAAAAGCATATTTAGTAGTTAATGTTGGAGCTTTAGGGATATTAAATGTCAGAGCATAGTTTTTGGTGTAGATTGTTTTTGGTAGGAGAGGCATGGAGGCAGGATGTCTTGTCAATAATTTCTTATCGATAAATTTATTAATAGTTCATTGCTAATATTTCAGTACTGTTAAATACTAAAAGAGTTAGAATTTTAATATGAGTGAAAACAAAGATAATCATAGTATTTCTGAGGATTTGGGAGGATCCCAAGAGTTACAATCCCCTGATACACAGACTCCATATTTTAGTGTACAATTAAAAGAGGAAGGGGAAGATTTGGATATAGCTAACCCAGAAGAAGCCACAATAATAAAGGGAAAACATGAAAATGAGCCAGATCAATTAATGAGAAATACATTGGAGGAATTCTTGAAAAAATTAGAAAAATCAAATAGTGAATTGAAAAGTCAGATCCAAAACTCAAATAGTAAATTAGAACAATCAAATAGTGAATTAAAAAGTCAGATACAAAACTCAAATAGTGAATTAAAAATCAAATAGTGAATTAAAAAGTCAGATCCAAAACTCAAATAGTAAATTAGAACAATCAAATAGTGAATTAAAAAGTCAGATCCAAAACTCAAATAGTAAATTAGAACAATCAAATAGTGAATTAAAAAGTCAGATACAAAATTTAAATATTAAATTAGAGAATCAAATGCAGGAGATCAAAGAGACATCTCAAAATCAAGTACAGGAGATAAAGGACTTAAGGGAAGATTTGAGAAATCATGTAGAAGAATCAAAATTGGCCTCTGAAAAGCTGGAAATAAGAATAAGGAAAGAGATCGAAACAAATTCTGAAAGGGCAGAAAATATGATTGAGGCTATCCAGCAGGACTTTAAAAGTCAATATATTGTATTAAACAATGAAGTACAGGAAATAAGAAATTATCAAAAGGAAACAGTAGTATTTCAAAGAGAAGTTCAGGATAGAGTTGAATCTATTAAGGGAGAATTAGACAGTGCTAGAAGTGAAGTTAGTAATTTGAAAGAGGAAGTTAAAAATATAACTCTAGCACCTGACAATGTAGTGAAAGGATGTCAGAGCCAGATTACCAGATTAATAGCTAAACTAGAAACTCAAGAGTTGACCCAATGTGAGATTAATCAAAATCTAGAAAGTGAGCTAAGTCAAGTTATGGGAAGAGTAGAAAATTTTAATGATATAATAAAGAGTAATGCACAGCTATTACATAATAATCTCCAAGATGAAATAGGGGAATTAATGACTCAGTGTGAGAGTAAAGTCTATCAAAGGTTAGAAGATAAATTCGGGATAGATAAAGATGAAACTATTAACCAATTGGAACAACAGATTAAACACTTAAATGTAGGCCTAAAAGATAGTTCAAAGAGAATAGACTGTGAATGGCAGAACTATAAGTTAGAATTAGAGAGTCGAATGCAAGCTATAGACTATAATAGGGATAATTTTACAAAAAGTAAAAAAGTTGTTCAAAGTAAAGGTTTATCTGAAACTCAAGTAAAGGAAACAAATAATGGTCATAATAACCAAGTAATATCTGAGTTACATACGGTAATTAATCCAGTAGAATCAATATACGATCCATTAAATGAGGCTAGAAGTAAAGTCATGCTAGAGCCAGAAAGTAATAGCTCCATGGCCTTAAAATTCTTAAAAATAAAATTTTTTAGAGGTGAATATCTGGAGAATCCACACGAGTATCTCCAGAATCTGGAGGAGTTATTCACCTTATGTCATTTATCTGAGATAGAAAAGATTGCTATTGCCGCTAACCATTTGTGTGCAGCATCTAAAGACTGGTGGCAATCATTATTTATTAAACCAGAAACATATGGAGACTTCAAATATCTTATGTTAGCCAGTTTTTGGGGGGAAGACCGCCAAGATAACCTGAGATATCAGATATCTCAGGAAAGATATCATGTAAATAAGGGTAGTTATACTCAGTTTTTCAGGAGTCAGGCCGTCAAATTGAAAACCTTGACAGCTTATCCTTTATCTGAGACACAAATTGTGCGAATAATTCGCCATAATCTGCCGAGGCATATAGAGCAGATCTTGATTGCTGCTGACAGACATACCATAGAAGAGGTAGTAGAAATTTTAGATTCGTTAGAGACCAGCGATAGGAATATTGATAATAGAATTAGGGTAAATAGAGACACCCATCCGATGGTGAGTAATATCAATTTCGCAGATAGGTCACATATGGGAAGGAGGAAGTTAGTTAGAGAAAAAGGATATTATAGGACGAATCCCTATGGTAGACAGAATAGCCACCTCAGTAGGCCAACAGTTAAGAGTAGAATTCTGAATGAGAATCAGCCTTCTACTAGTGGTATCCCAACAATACCAAAGAAAAATATAAAAGGTAGTAAAAGTAGCGGGGCATTAAATTAAAAAGGACCTCGCAGGAATGTTCCTCACTTCGGGGCCCTATTTTTAAACATATGGGGAACAGCATAATGTAGAACATGACCAAGCACTGGCCAGAATTAACCTTAAAAAGATGGGTGATAAACGCACTCGTTATTCCAAAACCAGTCCACATCCTTTTAAAGTCCATGATTTTGTTTTAATTAGAACTCCCCATGTGAGTAATCTCCGGAAACATATGTTTAGAAAATTCATGTATCTTTATGAAGGCCCCTATGAAATTGTGAAACAAGTGGGTGAGAATGCCTTTTTGGTCTCAACCCCTGATGGAACAAGAGGTACCTATAATGCCCGAAGCTTACTACCATATCCCAAGCAAAATTAAATCCTTTAAACTGTATTTATTGACATAAGAAAGAAGTAGGATATAAACTTAGTAATACCATAAGAAGTGTTAAAAATGCATATATTATTTTATTTTTTATTTATTATAACGGTGGGAGAATTGTAACCTAGTGTTATTGACACTTGGTTTACTTGGCATTATTTCTGCAGGAAAACAATGCTATTCTTTAAAGAAATAAAAAGATAAAATAACAATAGTAATAATTGATTAATAAAGTATGCTATTCACTCACTTTGGCATGTTTTGGGTGAATAACTAATAGATTTAATAACTCAATGTCATTTTTAAAGAGAGAACATGAATAATTTAATTGAGATATTAATAATTAGAGCAAATTAATATGGTATAAAAGCTAAACAGTAATTGATTTTGGATGGGTAGAGGGGAGAGTGGATGAGTGTCTTATCATAAAGCACAATAACTTCTGGTAATTTCTTTTTGTAAAAAAAAAAAAAAAAAAAAAAAAATATAATGTTTAAAGAATTATACATCACTGATTGTTAATTTAATGTATTTATTATTTTTTTTATATTGTCAAATTACTTTGTAATCCAGGTAAATAATACTAAAAACTATATGATTGTAATAAGTTTTTCCTTTCTTTTGTTTATGTTATAATCAAATGATTATTTTTCTGGAAGAGGTCGCTAAAGTAAAAAAAAAAAAAAAAAAAACAACAACAAAACGAAACAACCAATTTCATAATCAAGATCATTTTTTTTTTAAAAAAAAAAATAGATAGTCTGCTTTTAGTTTTCAAGGAAGGAACAGTGCTGAAATTTGGTAACTCAATTTTTTCATTTTATTTTGCAGAAATAAATGTAATCAAAGTAAAATTTTAATAATATAATGTGTGGCTAAATTTTTTTGATAAGATATCCTGATTTTCTTTGCCATCTACCTATTTAAAGACCTTTTATACTTAAAAATTTATTGTCTCACGCTAAAGTTAAAAATGACAGAATTAACTAAAAGAGTCACGAAAAATTATATTATATCTAAATTAAGGAAAAGAAGCGATTTCCAAGAAAAGATTAATTATTTATTAACTTTATGTCATTTATTGATATTTTCTTGGTATAGAAAAAAAAATAATAATAATTGAAAGAAATATTTTGAAACCAAGGAAAATCAACTAGAAACATTTTCGCGCTCTTTCTCAATATTGTCTGCCTTTACAAGTAATGTAGTTACATACGTTAAAATATGTTTTATTCACCAAGAATTGTCTGGAAATAATAATAATGATAAATAAGATTAAATTATGCACCTGTATATTTTTTAAAAAAAATATAAAAAAAATATAAACTTTCTCAGAGTAAATATAGGAAAAGTTATATAGGGGCATTCTTACGGAGAAGTTACCGTTAAAAAAATTTATAATTCCTAAAGTATGAACAAAACCAAATATCTTAGTGACTTAATGATAAAAATAAATGATATATTATATTATACATCAGTTGGAATTATTAAAACTTCATGTACACGTAAATTGACTGCAGTTATTATCATAATAATCTCTCGGAAAATTGCGCATTTTCGTCCATAAGTAAGCTAGCTAATAAGTATACGTATCGTCAATAAAAAAAAATATTGTGTATGTTTATCGTCTATAGTCAAATATTCGTCTATGTTAGAAGTCTATTTTTTTTCTTGGATCCCAAAATTGTAGTAGTTTAATTCAAGTAAGAATTAATCTTCAATTCTGCTATATGTTTCTTTACCTAATTTATTAAACGCACAAAATAAGAGAAAACTTTTATTTAAAGGAAATAATACCATGCGTTTATTGTTTTTAAACTTGCTTCATGAAATACGACTGGATAAAGCTCTTCACCTGGACCAATTGCTCAACAGAAAAACATTTTCTAATGAGAGAGTATGCACTTGTTAATTAATGATTGTTTAAAACTAAGTTATAAATGATATGTATTTTTTGTTATATCACATAGGTTAAAGTCTGTATGGTCAAGTGATATTTAATAGCCTTGTAATGACAAAGGTATGTTTTAATATAATTATTATAGGTTAAGTTGATATTTAACACGAAAGAAAAAAATCTATAAAATATGTTTTAATTATTACATACAATTGTAGGTAGAAATTTTGTATGTTAGATACGTAAAAGAAAAATATTTAGATATTTAAGGGGTAAAATAAATATTGAAAATTATCAGAAGTAACTAAAAAAAAAAAAAATGCTATAACAAAATATTTCTTGTTAAAGTTTTGAAACGAATTTATACTGTATTAATTGAGGAATTTATTCCTAATTATTCTTAAATAACACATCCACTTTATTTAGTTTAAGATAGTATGCTACCAACTATTTTGAATGTTCCTTTATTAAAATTAAAATTATTATACTTTTATTCTATGATGTCCATTGATTTCAGATGTTGATCAAAGTATACCCGGTAACATAAGTTTATTATAATCAGTGTATTTACTTATCCTGCCCAGATATAGCATTGGTATATGCTTAATATTCGCATAGGTAATAATTATAATGTATTTATTTTGTGGGATGAAAAATGATCTCCCCAAAAGCTTTGTTTTCCATGAGAGGAAGATTTTAAATATAATGTTCGGGTATGTTTATAGCCCAAGTGATCGATTCTCATAGATAGGACGATCAAGAATTTATCTAGCATTTAGTATGCTTCATTCGTTTAAATCCCAGGAGAGGATTGTATTTGGTGTGTGTTCGTTGTATGCCCAAGTAAGAGGCAAGAAACCACCAAAATATTTTAATGTAGTAGATTACTTTACAGACCTTCGTGGTTATTCCATATTCCTCATGTGAAAATAAAGATAGCTCCACCATGGAAGGTGTTGATTATTGTGCTTAATTTTGAAAGTTCGGGCAAGATAAAGGTTATATTGGAGGTGTTAGTTCCTCAAGATCCACTTTAGTATAAATAGTGCGTTAGTAACTAGGATCAATATCTGTATTGTGCTGCTAAATATTGCTAGTATTTGACAAGTAAATCAATGGAGAAAGTAATTAAAATTGCGTAATTTAAAACGCTTATTTACTGAAGGAATATTCAAATGCAATATTTAATTCTGGTTAGTAATTAAATAATACTCATATTTAAAATTATACGTATGAATAAAATTTGTATCATAACTTAAGTTAGCATTAAGTTAAATGTAAGATGGTAAGTGTAACTTCTGATAACTGGCCTATAATTAGAATAGGTTATCCCATTAAAGACCATAAATAAAGTAAATGTATTAGAAATAAATTTAATATTTTGCGTATTGCATATGATGGGATTAATCATTTAAAAAAAAAAAAAAAAAAATAGTTAGTCAATAATTTTGAATAAAAGCTTCTACAAGGTTACCAAAATGTAATAAACAATGTATTGGTAATGAAATGTACTTTTAGTTAATCAATCCATATGATTGCATACAGGAGAAGTAGTAACCTCTAGTCCATAACCAAAAGAGTATACAGATTAATGTCAGTTATATTTTATATTTTTGTATTACTATGGGATTATTGAATAAATGTTCATATATTTTTTTTTTGTGATAATAATAAATTATAGTCTTGTTAAAATTTGTTGTAGATTCATTTTTTTGTTTTTATATGCTAAATATAAGTGTTTGCACAATATTTGCAAAACCTTTTCTTGAGTCCGAAATCATTCCAAATTCTTAAAAACTTAATATACCAGATAAATAAAGTTAAGCAGATCGGAATATGTCATTATATTTTAGTTTAATGATAATTATTTATGGAGTTGAAAACTTAAGACTAAACATTCACCTTTGTGTAAAAAAAAAAAAAAAATGAATTTATTCCCAAACCATTAACTTTGGTTGCACATTATTCCATTCCCATTTAGTTAAATTGTCTAAGTAATAAATCTTAGTTATATTATTGTGTTGTCATGGATGATGGAAGGACACAAAAAGCACCCTTGTCTTTTTATTATTCTGACTGAGATTCTAAAAAAAAAAAAGGCTGTGTTATTCAAAATTATACGTCATTATTGAATAGAATTATCATCTCTTTAAATAATATAGCAGTTGATATGAGAGATGAAGACACATTGAATTTAAGTAAAATAAATGTTTCCTATAGCCGACCAGAATGCCAGTCATATGCGACAACACAATACTGCCGAGCATTTCCTTACATGAAACAAAGAACCCTGAGATTAATATTATTATAATTATTCTTTAAATTAATAAGTGATCAATTATTGTTGTTATTACAATCGTGGCATGGCTTAAGAGAATTGAATGTACAATTGTATTATATGAAAAGTATTTAGATCATATTGGAAAATTAATGGATATGTTGCTTTATTTTGGTTGCCTTAACAACAACCTGTGTAAAGTAGTGTCCTGGGTGCAAATAAATAAACAAGTGCAAATAAACTAAACTAATAAATATATTGGGTTAGAAATAAAAAGAAATAAATAAATTTCTAATAAACTAATATTAAATAAAACTAATTAATAGTGGGTTAGAATATATATATATATATGATCACTAGATGGAGCTTTATCAATAGCCCACTACCAAGCTTTGTTTACATAAACGCTGAGAGAGGTCAAATTCAATATCTCTTTCAAATTGTCTCCAACCTTTAATACATAGTTTCGAGCTATTGGCTCATGTCAGTAAAGGGTAGGAAGACTAGAAACTAGATCTAAACACCAACTCTATAATCAGCATTTATGAAACATGTTTCTATCAGCTTGAAAGCATGAATTTTTCATATATGTAAATATTTTCAAATCCAGTCAAACAAACTATATAGCTATATGGATCTGAATTCAGTTCAGTTTGCAAAAACCTGCAAGCGTACATTTATGATAAATAAAACAAGTTATAAATTGCATAACTTGCCCATAGCTTGCATCTTATGATCACTAGATGGAGCTTTACCAATAGCCCACTATCAATCTTTGTTTACATAAACAGGTAAAGCTCCATCTAGTGATCATAATATGCAAGCTATGAGCAAGTTACAAAATTTATAACTTGTTTTGTTATCATATATATATCTCACTACAGGATAAACCATATCAATGGTCTCTCACAGAGAATCCTAAAGAAAAGTTATTACTCATTAAACTTATCAAATAAATATAAAATTAATATTTATAACCAGGTATTCTTATCTTGCATTAATAAAAATAATGTCTTTTTATTACTCATTACATCTCACTTTTAACACCAGTATATCTTATAAAGATATGCATGTTTTTTTCTTCTTATTGTTAAATATTAAAAAATATTTTGTGTGTAGTTTATACTCTTAATAATAACCGTCAAAATAATTTCATCAGTACATAATGTCTTTGTTAATTAATAATAGTTAGAAATGATTTTATAAAATTATCGTCTGATTTAAATTTTACTTTAAGTTAATTGATTTAATAATATATATATATATAAGCATATTTCTGGTTTATAACTAAATATTACCGTTCTGTTAGTATTTTTATTTCCTTGGGACTTGTCAGCAATTTTATTATTTTAAATAAAAGAAAATTAAGTAAAAAATACTCTTTAAATTTTTTATTCTTAATGTAAAGGTTTTGTTATTTTGTTCTTATTAATTTATATTATTTTTCAGCTCCCCTATCATGTTCAGGAATTACCTGTGAGGATGGAGCATTTTGTAATATGAGTTCACCTAATATCTGTACCTGTATTCCTGGTTACCATTATGATACATCATTATCTAAGTGTATTAGTAAGTATATTCAATTTTTATCAGTGTATATATACATATATAGATAAAATGATATTTTTGGGTACGAACCATGTATTATTTTGCATTACAATCCGATATTTCGACGGACTAGCAACCGCCATTATCAAGGTCAACTTTTGAAAGAACAATCATTAGATCTCAAAGAATAATGTGACTCAATGCGAGATGAGAAGTGAGATTCAACTTGAAGTAGTTCAGCATTCACAATATGAGGCTTATCAAAATGTTTATTTCCCTCAGTTTTGTCACCTATTAATTTCAAGTTAATATTAGATAAAATGTTAGATTTTCACATAGCTGGAATACATTGTGCTTCATCAGCCCTATTTAAAGCAGTAGGTCTTTTTAATATTTCAATTGGCTCTCTCATGGTTCTTAGATCATATCTTTCCAAGTTAGCAAGTATTTTTGTATTGTCAAAATCAGATTTGTGACCAATTTTTAAAAAATGTGAAGTAAAAACTGATGTGCTAATTTTTTGATTAAAAGCATTTCTATGTTCATTAATTCTGACATTTATTCATCTATTAGAATGACCCACATCGCTTCTTGAGCACTGCAAACATGGAATTTCATAAACTCCTTGGTGTTCCAAAAATATTCTGTCCATTAGTGAAGCATTGACTTGAAAATACATTTTTTTGTTTATAATTCTCAAAAGTTTAAACAAATTAAAGGACTTTCTATGGGATCTCCACTGTCACCTGTAATTGATGATCTTTTCATGGATAATTTTGAAAGTCAAGTATTATGTGCAGCTACTAAAAAACCTTCTATCTGGCTTAGATATGTGGATGATACATTTGTCATATGGCCTCATGGCATTGATGCCTTAAATTCTTTTCTTGTTTTTATAAATAATTGGCATCCAAATATTAAATTTACTATAGAAGTGGAAAATAACAGATTTTTTTTTTCTAAATGTTTTAATTGCAAGAAAATGTGATGAAACATGATCACTATCAGTTTACAGAAAATCCACCCATACAAACAGATATGTTGTTTTTTAATTCTCATCATCATCCTGCACAAATTTTTTCTGTAGCAAAAAATCTTTTGAGTAGAGCTTATAATTTATCTGATAAAGAACATCTTACTCAAGAAATAGAACTTACATAAAATATTGTACTTTCTAATAATTATAATAAAAACATCATATGTAAGGCTTTACATAACGTTAATACTAAAAAGAAAAAAAAGTATAGAATTGACAATTCCTCTTTTAATAGAGTAACAATTTCTCTTTTAATAGAGTAATTTTACCTTACATTAAAGGCATTACTGATAAAATCAGTAGAAGTCTACCTTGTTTTAATATAAAGACTACTTTTTCTACTGGCAAAAAAATTGGTGATTTTTTTTATAAACCTAAAAACAGAATATTTTTGGAACACCAAGGAGTTTATGAAATTCCACATTTGCAGTGCTCAAGAAGCTATGTGGGTCATTCTAATAGACAAATAAATGTCAGAATTAAAGGACATAGAAATGCTTTTAATCAAAAAATTAGCACATCAGTTTTTACTTCCCATTTTTTAGAAATTGGTCACAAACCTGATTTTGACAATACAAAAATACTTGCTAATTTGGAAAGATATGATCTAATAACCATGAGAGAGTCAATTGAAATTTTAAAGAGACCTACTGGTTTAAATAGGGCTGATGAAGCACAATGTATTCCAGCTATGTGGAAACCTATCATTTTATCTAATATTAACTTGTAATTAATAGGTGAAAAAACTGAGGGAAATAAACATTTTGATAAGCCTCATATTGAGAATGCTGAACTACTTCAAGTTGAGCTGAACTACTTCAAGTTGAATCTCACTTCTCATCTCACACTGAGTCACATTATTCTTTGAGATCTAATGATTGTTCTTTCAAAAGTTAACCTTGATAATGGTGGTTGCTAGTCCGTCAAAATATCAGATTGTAATGCAAAATAATGCACAGTTCGCACCCAAAAATATCATTTTATCGACATCATATAACTGTGAAAACATTATATATATATATATATATATATATATATATATATAAAAATGTGAATGTTTAGGTGGTTACTGGTTGGTATCTAATTACATCATTATACCAGTTAGCTTTAAGCACTATTTCATTTATTATTTCTAAATAATACATGAGCAATTTAAAAGTATTGCAGTTTGTAATGTTATAATTGACTATTTATTAAAAGTATTGCAGTTTGTAATGTTATAATTGACTATTTATTAGTCTGCATTACAGTGACATGTTTATTTCATGTTTAAAGAGGTTTATTTAAACTTCATTGTATCAATATTTCATACTCTGTAGTCAAGTTGCAATCTTTAAGAGTCCATATATATTCAACGGACCATTAGTAAGAATGGATTTCCATTCTTGCTATTAAAAGGTGTGAAGGTTGCCTTGACAGCAGTGAGAGATATTGATTACTGTTTTTACTGTGAATGTTTAGGTGGTTACTGGTTGATATCTAATTATATATATATATATATATATATATATATATATATATATATGTACGTGATTTAGAAATAAACCAGTTTCTACTATAAGCTAAAGATAAATGATACCCATAGTTCAACAAATGATAAAAATAAAGAATTTGTATATTTATGAGTTATATATTGTCATGGGATGGGCTAAGGTGGGTGGGTTACTCCTGATGAATAAAAGAATATATCTCTGTTGTCCACATTCATACATACTTCACGCATATTAACTTGTACCAAGGCGGGGAAAGAGTAAGATCTAAATAACTACTGATTCTAACCTTAATCTATCTCATCCATATTGCAATTTTCTTCCATTATTCCAAAATTCAAACTCAGGGAGATGTTGCTTGATACTCTGTTTCAGGTATATTTGTATCACTGAAATCAGGATATGTGTAAAATAAATCTATGTCTATTAATGGGAGTGGGTATGCTATATTGTATACATACAAGTAATGATCACAAGTATATGTAGAAGGATATGATTGAGTAAAATTTAACTACAGAAAAACAAACCAAAAATTATGTTTTAACATTTAAATAAATTTAATAAATGTATTTACATTGATTAGTATTTGAACAATAAAATTTAAAATAAACTTAAGGAAAAATCATTGAGAAATTTGTAGTCATTCTTTATTTATGCTTGGTTTATACCAATGACCTAAAACTCATAGTCCCATAAAAATAGCCACTGAATGTCCCAGTTAACATAAATGATTTTCATATTCTATATAACATTGTTATATATAGTACAGTATTCATTTACTTCTTATACCATGATGATTTAAAAGACTCCCCCCTGTTATGTATGATGAATGTGTGATGAAGGAGAGTTACAAGTTCATGACATAATTAAAAAGATATGCAAAAAAAATGTAAAAAATATCAGCAATTAACATAAACTTTAGAATAAACAATTAAAGAAAGTAAATATAGGGATTTGAACTCAGACTTTCAAGCCACTTCATCATCCACTCTGTATCATACTACAAATACACATGACCACACAAATGCAATAAGGATAAATAATCACCATTATTCATATTTCATGCTAAACCAGCACTCATCAGTTGGTCCAGATTATCATCTTCCATATATATATATATATATATATTGCTCAGTTTTATATTAAGATAGCAAGTCCTTACACTTTAATGGACAGGTTTCAACCCACTCCAACCTCCAACTCTTCATCCAGTCATCCATACCAATGACAATCTGGTGATAGAATTCCCATATCCCATGCTGATGCCAATATTGTTGTCATGCCCATGTTGACTTTCAGTATATTGGCATCAGGGATTTGGGAATTCTATCATCAGATTTTCAATGGTATGTGTAGCTGAAGAGTTGGAGGTTGGAGTAGGTTGAAGCATGTCCATTAAAGTGTAAGGATTTGCTATCTTAATGTAAAACTGAGCACTGATTATATATATGTATGGGAGATGGTAATGTGGACCAACTGATGAGTTCTGGTTTAGAACAAAATATGTATATTGGTGATTATTTAAATTTACTGCATGCATGTGATCATGTGTATCAGTAGTATGAGATAGTGTGGATGGTGAAGGGGCTTGAAAGTCTCAGTTCAAAGCCCCTATATTTATAATTAGGTTCCAGGTTTAAGAATACCTGGTATCTCAAATCTTAATTAAAGAAAAGTGTGTGTGTATGAAAGTTGACTTTATATATGTATTAGATAACATCTTACCTTGTCCCATTTACTATTTCATAATCAAGAGCACACCTCATAGATTTTGTCTATCCAAGGTAATATTTTGAAGAAATAAGCTTTTTTTTATTTTTATTTTACAAATTTTAAATTAAAGCTATTATGATATATAGCATACAAACAAATAAACATAGATAATGTCAACTTTATAACTTGTATAGTTCTTATAGACACTGTTTTAATGGCTTGGTGATTCCTTTATGCATAGCTTGGAATTCAACCATCTACTGGCTAGTTTGACTTTACTAGCCTTTGAACTGGAGTTTTGAAATGAAGAGTTAAAAAAAAGAATTCATAATGGATCAGTTCAATGTTTATTAATCCAAGCATAGAGAGATAGGACAATTCCAAATCAATATTGATGATAGCTCTGCAATCAATAATGAGCTTCCTTCCATGATATTCTTGCACTTACCACTGCATATATTTACTTTTGTCAATACTTACATTTGTTTTCATAGTTTAAGTTGATTGAAGCAATGTCAATATTTCTTCTTCTATTGCATGGTTTTTATATTTAGATCTGGAAATCTATAATGAGAAATCAATGATGGTTTTAGGGATTCAAATACTTTATTGGTTTGCAACTTATTCATTTTCAAATTCTTTATTTAACTGTTTTATGAGCTAAATGTTTCTCATCACTTTACAAGTCCGAATTGGTCAATACTGGCCTTCAAACATTCCTTTCAGCTCCTTTGTTTAGGGAATCATAGATTTTTTTTTATCCAGATAAAATTTTTTTTCTACTTGAACAAAAATGTTCATTGTACATATTATATTAAGACAGTTCATGCTGATCCTTTTTACTTTATTGTTGACATCATCTTTGCTACATATTAACATAAACAAGGGTTTAAAAAAATAAAAAATGACAAAAAAAAAAGAAACATTGGATTTTTCTTTAATATTATATATATTGTACTGGATGGAAAGATTTTCTTTTGCATATACTGACCACAAGGGCGCCACTAGTCCAAAAATTGTTAAATATTGTTAAATGTCAAGAACATTTGTGGTTTGAAATAAGGTTGAGTAGACAAGAATGGATGGTGGCTATACTTTATATAGCTACTGAAGATAGTCAAATTATAATGGAGTGGAATAGTAACATATATGAATGTCTAGTTAAGGATATACAAAGTTTTAAAGAAAAGGGGAAGAGAATAATGGTTATAGGGGTTATGAATGGACATATTGAAGAAATTGATGATGTAGATAATAAAAATGGACAGCTTTTGAATAATTTTTGTCAGAAAGTGAATTTGAGTATTGGAAATTTATTAAATATTTATGAGGGACAATATACATGGTCCAGAAATAATATATTTCACACAATAGATTATGTATTGGTAGAGAAAGAGGGAATAAATAAAATATGGAAAATTAAGGTGTTTGATAATGAAGAAAAAGTATGCACTAGTGATCATAACTTCATTGTAATTGAAATGGTTAGTAATGTGACGGAGAGTAAAAATAAAAGTAGAAATAATAGTGAAAGATGTGGATGGAGAGTGAATGATAAGAATAAGTTGGAAGAGTATAAAATACAAGTTGAAGAAATCATGGAAGAGTGGGTTGGGGATGAGTATAAGGACTGGTGTAAAGAAGTAGAAAAAGTGGCAAATAGGGTTTTAGGTGAGAATATTCAGAATAATAAAAGTAATAAAAAACGAGAATTAGTAAAAGTGTAAAAGAAAGAAAAGAAGCATGTAGAGAATATAAGTGGCTATTAAGAATAAGGAAAGTGATAAAAGATATTAATGCTAAATGGGAAAAGTACTTAGAAAAGAAGAAGTTGGCTAAAATAGATATTTATAGAGAGACAATGAAATTGAATAGTAAATTGTTGGAGGATATTAATAAAAGTGGAAGAGATGGGAGTAAAAAATTTTGGAATTATATTAAAAGGAGAAATGTAGAAGAGAGAGAGTTAATATTACTAGATGATGAGGGAACAGAGTGTAGTTCTAGAGAAGATTTAGAGAGAATCTTAAATAGTTATGTAATGAATATAGAAAAGATGCTAGATGTGAATGATAGAGTGTTAAAAATATGAAAGAATATAGTAATGGGAATATTAGGTTTTCAGAAAATGAACTAAATGAGGTAGAGAAGAAATTGAAAAGTGGTAAGGCAAGAGGTTTAGATGGATGGGCAGCAAAGATGGTAATGAATTTAGGATATAGGGCAAAAGTAAAGTTATTATCTTGTTTTAATAAAATGGCACAGAATAGAGTTTTCCCAAGTAGTTGGAGTAATTAATACAAGAGTAAGGTTATTATTTAAAGGAAAGGGTAAGGATCATAGAAAGTTGAATAATTATAGACCGATAGCAGTAATATCAGTTTTATATAAAGTTTTCTTGTATATGGTGGCTAGTAAAGTTGTAAAATGGATGGAAGGGAATAATGTAGTGGGGGAAATGCAAGGAGGTTTTAGATTAGATAGGCGTATAGGAGATAGTTTATTTGTAGTTACACAACTTATGGATATGAGTAGGAATGCAGGCAAACAGTTATATATGAGTTTTATAGATATAGAGAAGGCATATGATAGAGTAAATAGAAATGGATTATGGATAAGTTTAGCAAATTTGGGAATGGATGAAGCTTTAATAGATATTATTAAGAAATTATATGAAAATAATTATTATATACATCAATTAGGGAATATAGAATTAATTAAAGTTAAAAATGGGGTGGGACTAAGGCAAGGATACCCTATGTCACCTATTTTGTTTGTGTTGTATTTGAGTGAAATGGAAAGAGCAATAGAAAGATTAGGAAGAGGGATAGAGATACCGTTAATAGGTAGTAAGGGAGCATATATTTTATCAGGTCTTTTTTTTGCGGATGATATATTTTTGTGTCCAGAAAAAAAAAAGATATGGAAGTTATGTTGAGGACATGTGCAAGGGTTGGTAATGAGATGGGGATTAAATTTAGTGAGAAAAATCAAATATAATGATGGTTAATACTGGGGAAAGAGAAGATGTAGAATTTTTATTGGGAGATATTATGTTAAGTGTGTTGAATAGATATAGTTATTTGGGAATTATTTTAAGTAATCAGAAAAAAATATTTGGATGAATGGGAGAAGAAATTGATAAATGAAGCAAAGAAAAGAAAGGGATTGATAAAGAAATTAACAGTGTTTTCATATAAAAAATATGATGTAGCTAGAATTATATGGAAAGGAGTTGCAGTAGCAAGGTTAACATATGGTAATGATGCATTATATGTTAGTAAAAAGATATTAAATTACTTAGAAAAAGCTCAAAGGGAAGTAGGAAGACATGCATTGGATGCAGAAGTATGGACAGCAAGGGAGGCAATTCAAGGAGAAATGGGATGGTCAAGTTTTCATATGAGAGATGCAAAAAGTAAAATGAAAATGTTTGGTAGATTGCAGTTTATGGATAATAAAAGAATAGCCAAAATAGTATTTAATTGGGTTATGAGTAAAGGGCAGGTAACAAAATGGGTGAGAAAGGTAATGCGGTAGGTAAAGATTTGGATAAAGAATTTATCAGTATATTTGTACAAAAGATGGAATGATTGTGTTAAGAGGATTGTTGAGTGTTATAGTAGTAAGGAATGGGATAAAATAATAAATTTCTTAATAAAGAATAGGGAGTTAGAGAGATGGAGAAATAGTATGGAGAGTAAAAAAAGTTTAAATATATATAGAAATAAACAGAATATTAGGTGTGAGTTAATATATGATAATAGTAAGGAAAGTTGTTTATTGTTTAAGGCTCGAACGGGATCTTTAGCTACAAAAGAATATACATGTAAATGGAAAAATGTGGGTGATTTATTTTGTAAATTATGTAAGGAAGGAATAGGAAATATTAGGCATTTATTAATTGAATGTAAATGTTTGAAAACAGAAAGGGTACATATAATGAAGTTGTGGAAAAATAAATATGAAAAGAGTGATTATACAGAAAGTGAATTATTGGTTTTTATGCTGGATTTGGGGAAAGATAAGGGGGATTTAGATATAAAGGTTATAGAGTTGACAAAGATTATGTTGTGGAAATGGGATAGAGCAGATTATGGGTAAATTTAGAGTGGGGGATGTAAAATAAAGTGGCTAACATGTTTATCTGGGCATAATTGCTGAGATATTCTTGACTTCGTTTAAGGAGAAGCCATAATACATCACATCACATCAACTAGACATTTATTTTCAGGAGGGATAGGATACGAACATAAATGCTCTGGGCTAGCTCAATTAAGCAAATGAGATCTTGTTTGGCTTTGACAGTTTGGAAGGTAGCAACGTGATTAAATAAACATAAATCTAGAAAATAAACTTTAAAATCAACTTAAATTCGTCAAAACTAAAATATTTTAACATTGATTAGAAAGCGATTTCCTGTGCGTGATATTATTATAGTGGAAAGACTGTAAAAACCCTGACAGCAGCAAAACTACTAGTAATTATTCAGTGATCTCACATAACTGAGAGGGAAGGGGAAATTAGCTTCCTACTTATAACCAATAGTTATTAAAAATGAATCTATGTATTTGAGATTCATTAGAGTTTATGCCAAACAGGGGAAATGCAAAAATAGCTTCCAAAACACTAACTTTAAAAAACAAAACAAAAGCATTGAAAGTTTTTACTTTCATCAATTGACTTTCCTCCAAGTGAGACAGGCTAGGAGCTAATGATTTACATATTGAGAGAGTTAAAACAATCATACGTGGTCGTAATAAACCAATTGAAACCTCAAATGAATAAAAGTAAAAGCTATTTTATTTCATAATAATCTATTACAAATAATTCTAGTGTCACGACATAAGTAGGACTACTAACAAAATGGTCCCAAGCCAGAAGCTAATTAAAAGAGTCTGTAATATCAAGACACCTCTATGTAACAACAAGGAATGTGAGATTACGATTAAAACTATACTATCTTACTTACTAAGACTTGAACGTAACATGCAATACAGGTTTGAAACTGGCACTCATTTAAGAGAACAATATGAAACGCACAGAAACCAAATTATACAAAATAAACAAAAAATAATAATTTAAGACAATAAAATTATTTAAATTGTAGAACGTAAGGTACTTTAACAATTTAGTTAAATGCTAGTCTAGATTCAACAAATAGAAAGCAAAAAGTCATTGGTTTATTGTTTATTTTGACAATTAATAATAAAATTTAGTTCTTAAATAATCAGTAACAAGAAGTACTAATCAGTCTAAAAGTTCCTGTTTAGTTTGTCACAATTAAATAAAAAATGAATCCATTTCACAGAAATAATCATGTGACACAATGATAACATTTTACTTATATTTGATATCATAAAGTCATGGACTAGATATATACTGGCAAATTAGATAATATTCATAGTATACGGAAACTGTTGTACTTTCTAAATGGTAAAAATATCTGCTGGATACAGAATCCTATATGAAGAATTTGCTATGACCTTTACTTGAGGTTTGTCTAGAATTAAACAAACTCGCAAATGACATGAAGACTTATATTATTGTAAATATTATTTATTTAATTATAAATTTTAAAATGTAATAATATAATACACATCATTTATTGTTTTAAAATTTCATATTTTTTTTTAGTTATGGAAATTTCAGTATTAACATTACAATGATGTAATTCTTTCAGGTGACCATCCATGTACAAGTGTTTTTTGTGCTCAGAATGCTTTATGTGTCAACTATCCTGGAGGCTATAGTTGTCATTGTCCTATTGATACAACAGGAAATCCTTATGATCCATTGAGCACCTGTACATGTAAGTCAAAATTACAATATTGATTAATAGTATATATTTTGAATTTTAAAAACATTTATTTAATTATTCAAACAATATACTGATAGCAGCACATCTACATTTTCTTTCATATTGGTTGAAATATCTCAAAAATTTATAATAATTTAGAAAAATATACATTGTGTATTATCATCATATTAGGTGGTCTAAGTACAATACAAACAACACACAAAGTATTTTATTTCATTTTCACTTACATACAACTGTAATAAAAACTTAGACCAAACTACAACTTGCAGAACAATTGTAAAAATCACATAATGTAATTTAAATAAATCTGTAACCATTAGTTACAAAAAGATGAATATTCCAATTCCCTATGTTAAAAAACATCAGTTAAAAAACTGACATGGAAAATGTTAATAAATATTAGTTCTATGTTTATAGAGAATATTTCATCACTAAAATTAAGTGAATTCTACAAGAAAACTAGAAATATCTAAACAGTATGAAGGTTAAACATTATTGTTTAAGATAAAATAATAATAATCATGGGAGAAAAATTAAATGATATACCATCTGCATTAAACATCACATGATCATCATATCTTATACTAGCACATAATTGTTATTAAACAAGGCAAAACTCTCTCCATACAGTAGTGCCACCCCTTGCCAACCAGAGTAATCAATGGATGCCAGAAGGCTTGTGCATAAAACCCCTATCTAGTGCCTACTCATCCAATATCCCCAGACTAGTTTCTGGCTTGTGGCCTTTGTCAGTGAGGAGCCTTGGATTTGAGAGGACTAGATAGGGTTTTTATGCACAAGCCTTCTGGCATCCATTGATTACTCTGGTTGGCGCAGGGTGGCACTACTGTATGGAGAGAGTTTTGCCTTACTTAATTACCATCTGCATTAAAAGACTCATATGAGGATGTTACTCTGAAACCATTATTAGAAATCAGATGTAGCCATATTTAGAAAACACTCATTATATACAAATTACTGAAGCTACAACTTAAGGCTTTTTGGATTTCATCTTGAAAACTTGATTGTAAAATAAAAAGTTGAAGATAGTTGTTAGATGAAAAAGATCAGCTTGGAATCTTATGCCCTTATTGATAAAGATAAAAAATAACACCACTTTGGGAATGGAAATAAAATTGCAATATGATTTGGGAATAATTGATGGTCAAGTATACAATAAATGGTACTAGAGTAGGGTGGAAAATATTTTGTTGCTATAGTAACATTGAAAATCATATGATATTACATGGGTTCTATTAAAATATGAAAGAAGCATTTCCCCCTACTTTGGAAATAACACCATGTCTGCTAATAACTTTGTTAAAGCTATTTGTAATCAAACTAAACTAATGCTTGAGTATCCTCTTATATCTTTAATCGAAGTTAGACTTTTTATCAATTTAGATGTGTATCACCTCATACAAGCATACATTTTTAGCACTGAAGTCTTACCATGCAATCAAAGCTTCTATTTCTAAAAAGTCATTATATTTGCTATGTATGTATTAAAAACTTGTATGCAACTCCAGATATTAAAAGTTTATTGAAGATAATTTTGACAAAAAATATGAACAAATGGGATTTAAAATAGTTTGGACATACAATATAGGAAATCACTTTATCCTTAGTCTATTATATTTGGAAACTATGCTATAGATCAAATGCTGTCAAAATTATTTGGGAGAAAGATTATATACTATCTGAGATTACTCTTTTAAAGTGATTTTCTAAAAATAATTTATTTGTTTTCTAGTCACAAAATGTTTTATAATTTATGCAATAATACTTTACTAATATTGTCCAAGATTGTCTTTTTAAAACCATTATTGCTATAAATGATGGATCAGTCCTTTAACCACAGCTTTCATAAATTATTGAAAACTTTGGTTAGACAACAAACCAATATTTTATAGCAATAATCACTTTAAGAAGGTAATTTTGAACATTGAATACATTCAGCCCTGTAATTATTTATTCCAACATACATACATTAAAATGAATATATTCATGGATAACAGATTAAAAAGGTATCTGAGTTTGTCCATGTATTTTTGACAGTATTTTGTACTGACGTTTCAACTGAGTGACATCTATTTAGAAAAAAAAAATCTATTAATTAGAACACATTGATTTTTTTTATGTTTTTCATTCAGCCTTTACCCATTTCCACATTTTAATTTTTTTTCTTTTTGTTTAATCAACTTTTAATTTTGTTCTTTGCATTATTGCCTGGAATGCCTTTACAATGGTTTTTAAATAAATAATCAATCAAAACAATATTAAAATAAATAACTATTAGTAACTATGTTATAATATATATCGAACCGTCTTTTATCTCTATTGAGACCTTCTCAAGATATACTATTCAGTGGTTTTTAAAATTATTTCATTTACTAAGATAATAGTGAGTGTAATCCAATAGAATCATCAGTACAAAAATAATGCTCTCACTTATATATATATACAATAATCTGTTAAATTGATGCTAAGCTATTAAATATATAGTAACATAAAACACAAAATATATTTGATAATTCCAAATTTACATAATATACCGTAATGGTCAGCCTAGATGAGGATGGTTTAGTAATTTACAAGAGGTGCATTATGGGTAATGTGAATGAGGCAACTGTACTTTGTATCTGCCAATGTATATGTTAATATTCTGTTGTAAGCATAATGAGTCTAAATAATAGATATACTTCCTTCATGGCGTTATTATGATAAAAATAATGGGAATTAAGAGATTATATCCATGTAAACAACCAGAAATAACTTTATTGATGATGTTGTTAAAAAACCATTAATTATAAGTTTCTCCGTAACTTATAATAGCTTTTTTGTTCTGAGTTTAATTATAAAAAAATATATTTTCTTTTACAATAATTTATATATAAAACAAATAAACCATTATTGTAAGGGATATGTAAATATATGTGATACATGAGATATTTAAAACTATTTTAAGAATATTAAAAGAAAAAAGTATATAATAATGTATTATTTTTATTATTATTAATGAAAAAGATTTGTTAGTTTAATAAATAAAATAAAGAGAGTTTAGAATAGATCAAAAGTCGGTAAGGAAGTAAACAAAAGGAAAAATAAAATTCTGAATCTGAATCCCAAATTATAATAAAAGAAAAAAATAGAAGAAAAAATATAATGTAGTTTAATAATTTTAATTAAATTTACTATTTAAAAAAATGGCTTATTGTTTTATATATATAAAAGTACAAATTCCAAAATATTAACAGGTTACTTGAAGAAATAATCTAGACTAAAATATTAATTGTAAAGAAAAAAGAACCAGAAAATTGTAATGTAAATAATTGTATAGAATTATTGTCTAAAATTATTCAATTAGAGAAAAATATGATGTAATTCAAAGATTAAAATAATTTTGTAAATTAACTAATCAAGAAGAGATTCTGTTTTAATGAAAATAACAATATATCCAACTTATTAGATAAACAATACTGTAATTAATGTTATAATTGAAATAAAAATTAACTAATTGGAAAAAAAAGATTGAAACAGGTTAATGATGTGGGTGAGCTTAGACAATGGTTTGTCAAAGATGTAAAGACTACTAAATTTTTATTAGAATTGTTCTGCTGTTATTTTGATTCTGATTTTGTTAATTTTATTTGGCTGCTTGTAGTTACATTAATTTTTGCTGACTTATTACCTGAATTCTGTGGTCTTTTTCTTTAAGAATGTATCATTTGTTCTTCAGTGATGTATAGTTATTTATACATCACCATGTACTGCTAAACTTGCAATAGGGAGTTTATTTGGTTTTCATCACCCAGTTCCTGTGCATTTGATAGCCTGTAATGTGAAAAAAATCCATAGACATCTACTACCTTTACTGAAGACTACTTCTGAATAAGATCCCGAAGATATATGCTGCCCCAGAAAAAAGAAGCAACAAGCCATTAAAAGAAACCAAGCTACATGTTCAAGAATACCATTCATGAACTCTAGAAATTGCCAAGACGATAGGGTGATCACTCCGGTAAAAATATAAAAAACCTAGGTCAATATGGGAAATTATTTTAAAATCTAAATGTAAATGATATACAGGAGTAAGGATTCATTCTCTTAATGAATTTCCATAAATTAGAAATGATTAAATTCTTTTTACCTAGATTAAAGTAGATTTAATTATACGGAATAACTCTGTAACTAGTTCAATGTAGTTTTATTTTTTATTCTTACTATTATTATAATGTTTTTTTTTGTAAATTGTTGTTTTAATATGATAATTTGGACAAAATTCTCTCTTTCTCTCCATACCTCATTATATAATAGTTAATTAAGATAAAATTTATCAATTATATTGTTTGTGTATGCATTGTCTGATAGCCAAAAGTTAGATAAGTTTCTTGTTCATTTGAGCTAGTTATGGAATCAAGCATTTGGAGCATTTAAAATATTCTTTTGTGGGTATTCCAGAAAAATTGGTTGGATGGTGCCTGGGGTTTATCTCCAGTATAAATAAACATATCCACAAGCATGAAATTTTGCTTCTAGCAGTTATGGAGCAACTGCAATGGACTTGAAAATGGCCATGATTTATGTATTTTCAGACAATCTTAGTCTGACCATTAGTATGGTGAATATGTAAGATATTGACTATTAATTCCTATGCTTGTGTAACTTTAATAAAAATGACAATTATTCATAAATAATGAAAATATTTCCTTTATGAAGTTATTATGATGAAAATAATGAAAATTAAAGGATTATATCTATGTAAACAACCAACAATAACTTTATTGCTGATGTTGTTAGAAAACCATCAATTACATGTTTTTCTAGTAACCTATAATAGCTTTTTCATTCTGAGTTTAATTAGAAGTAAAATATTTTCTTTCACAGATAATTTATATATATTGTAATGGCCACTCCATCTTCTTTTGATCACAGAGGGTGCCATAAGGTCACTGAATACCTGGAAAAACTTAGACTGGGGAATGAAAAATAAAGTGGCTAACAGGTTTCTCTGGGTATAATTGTTGAGAGATTCTTGACTTCATTTAAGGAGAAGCTACAGTACATCACATCTAATCACATTGAAAATTTAATTTACTGTGATCAAAAGTTAATGATGATGATGATTTCCAATGGCCAGACCCAGGGAGAGCAAGAGATCTTTAAGGTTGTTCAGACAACCAAGAAATAACTATAACAAATGTTAGAAAGTATATAATAAAGTTCACAGTTTAGTAAAATTGTAGATAATGATTTTGTTACAGAGATATATTTACAATGGGTGTAGATTTTGGAAAATTGTATCAAAGCATGTACAGAAAAGAAAATATTAAATGCTCTTGCAGACAAGCTAATTTTCTCAAAATTTCAAAAAAGGAAGGAATAGATTTTATTCAGCTGATGATTCACAAAGAAACTCTGGTTTCCTTATTCAAAAAAGCTTTTTTTTATAAAAAAATGAAAACAAATGAAAGATTCTTGCATGAATCAACAAAACCAGCATGGGCGAGCAATCATGAGATTATTGACTACTGCATGGCCAACCACTTTGAAGATTGCCAAGGTTGATTGAAATGCAAGAAAAACAAATATGGTAGGTGAATATGACGGAGTATGAATTTTTTACATAGGAGAAAATAAAATCTCTGATTCAATGACAATAGAAATATTACAAAATACTCCAAAATAGGTAATTTAAAATTGATAGAAAATTAAATCTCTGATTTAAGGCAAACAGACATAGTCAATCAGTGAAGAGTCAGCCAAATGAATGGCCATAAACTTAAGTGCAATTAGGAGACAGGTAAGAAATTCAGAAAATTATTTATGTCTGTCCAAGTGTTTATTAAGAAAGTGAAATAACAATTATAAATGTAAATAGCTTTAAAAAATAAACTCTCAGTACATGCCTGACATATAATAAAAACAATTTAGATAACAAATATATAGCACTACTAAAAAATACAGCACACATCAATAATAAAATACATATAACAATAATAAGAAAATTTAGATTACAGATTTACAATTAAACTGAGCGGAGACTTAGATTAGATTTACCCCTGGCAAGATATAAAAGAAATTACCTTGGTGTAGGATTGTTCAGTAAGTATTCACATTATGCATATATATCAACATTGCTTTCTCTGGTAAAGGCAGTTGGTGTAGAGGCAGACTTTGAAACAGTTTGAGTTTAGGCTATCATGGCATGCTTGGAAGAACAGCTGTGGGAACAGGATCCATCTTTACATGGGATTAGCATGGCATTCTGGAGTTTTGGATGTACATGGCTTAAAATTCGGCCATCTGACGAGTGAACACTATTAATTCAAACATCTAATTTTGAACATTTGGGGGCAGTCTGAACAACAAGGAGACAAATATAAATTTCTGATTGCAGATCCAGTAAGCTAACAGCAATGTGTTGAAATCAATGGCTGAAGGGAAATACAAATCTGTATATGAAGTCAGCAAAATCTGATGAATATTACTTAATCTGCCAAATAAAATCATCTGCATCATATTCTTTTTAGGCCAATTAATCTAGGTCAAGCTGACCAAAAATAATCACAAGTCCAGAGAATAATCTGATGATGAATAACATGAGTCAGAAGAATCCGAATAACAAAAATATGAAGAATAATAAGTCAGAATAGTAAAAATCTGAAGAATAAGTCTGAATAAATATCTAACCAAGAATAATAAGTCCTAAACTCAGAGCTATTTATATGCCTCTTTAATCCCCACATTGTCTCTTTTTTTTGTTTAACTTTTAATTAAATAACAGCATTTGCCCCAGGATAATCCTATCCCATACTCAATGTAATTAAATATCTCACCAGGGTCGTAACTATTTCATAAACTAATTAATACAAAATTAGATCTCCACTCTTTTTAGGTAAATTAAAATAGATTTATAATTACCAAGAATGTAAACAACTTTTAATTAAAAAAAAATTAGATTATAAGTTTTACAAAATTGACTTAAAATATTTTATTTTTAAATTAAAAATTAAAAAAAAAGAAAACAATTCTTGAAAGAAAAATAAATGTGTGCTGAAATTAAAACTTATATACTTTTATTACTAAACCAAAAAGAAAATGATACATTGTCTACTGCAAATATAAATATAATTGATGTTTCTCCCATAATGGTTTTGTATGAGACAAACTCATATTTTTCTAAAACTATCATATTCCTGCACAGTGTTAAATATTTAGTTTTATATAGGTTTTGCTATGTAGATTACACAATTTACATTGCTTTATTAAAATGAATATAGGGTTTGATTACTGTAGACTTAATAGCCTTTTTTAAAAAAAAAATTAAACATAAAGATTACTGTCATTATTATAGAGTATATTTGGTTTATTTAATTATACATGTGGGTCTCTTTTTGTGCGGATTTTTTAAATGTGATTTTGAAGTTATGCGGTTCATGTTTCTTCTTAATATTTTTTATGCGGTTTTCTTTTATGCAATAAAGAAGTTCATATTTCACTTAAAATCAGAATTTACCTATTTTATATACATGCATAAAATTTTACATACTTTAAATGCCTGTTGGAAAAAAGTTTGGCAATAAATTTAAATATTGTAGAATATTTAGAAAAAGATAATGAAACAGAAGTGGAACCTGTTAGTTTCACAGCAAAAATGATTCAGAAAGTCTTCAACCTTCTAATCAATTGGAAAACCATTTTAATTGTTAATGACACAAATTATGAACTAAATACCAATGAGAGCTAAATAGATGTATATCTGTGTATATTTATATTTTCTTTTATACACATATATACATGGAGAAACTTTTAGACAGAAAAAAGTTACATGTAAAATTATTTAATACTTTTAATTTCTATTTAAAAAGAATGTATCTTTAAATGTTTTTAAATATTTTTACTTGCAACTTTTTTCTATTTAAAAGTTTCTCCATGTATATATGTGTATAAAAGAAAATTTAATGATTAGTCATTATTAACACACTCGTAGAAGCATGTTATATATATATAGTTGCAATCACATAAGTACGTTCTCTAAGAGCTAGACATAGTCTGGATATTGCTAGCTTCGTAAACAATTAGTAAAATCATTGTCCCAAAGTTTAATTACCGATTACATTGTTGATAAAAAACCATTAACACAGCATGAGAGTGAAGTTGGTGCTAATTGTATTTCCTCTTTTGATGAATCTGATTTCTTACCAGTTCATAAATGAACCGCATATTGTCAAATAGCGATAAAGATTAAAATATGTATGAAAAAATGTAAAATAAATTACAAATAAAAATATATTGTTTTAAATAAAATTAAATAGTTAATAAAAAAAGTATAAAAAGTTTGTTTTGTATTTTTTTTTTTTAAATATTTGAAATTTTTTATTAGGCATAGTTTATTTCCTTATTTTTTTTTATGTGAATTTTAAAGTAATTTTACCTTAGTGCTTTGGTTTTATGTGATTTTCAAAAATTACAGAATATATCCCACATTTTGCAAGATAAGTTGGGTCTATTTTTATGTGATATTTTTAATCCGGGTTTTCTATGGAACCTATCTACTGCATAAAAAGAGACCCAGGTGTATTTTATTTTTATTTTCTGTTGCAGTGTTTTATTTCTGCTTTAAATTACAAATTTTTGCACTGATCTGATTGTATTAAGAAATTACTTTTCAATTATCATTTATAATTTTTTCTTTTATATATATATATATATAAATATTATTTTAATATACAATGTTACTTATTTATATAATAGCACATTATATAACAGCCAAATTTAGATTGAATGTCATATTGTTATTATAATATATGAAGGATGGTTTAAAAGTTATTTTAATATTATTTTATTAGCATAATTATATTTTTTCAATTATTCATATTTTATTAATTGCTTTATTTTATTAACATTTATAATCAAGAGAAAAACAAAACACTACAATTACAATAATATTAACATGTGCATTATTTTGCTTTTCTGTTAATAAACTATAATTTTATCTTATAAAGGGATTATTGCATCTATTAAATATAATGGATCATCCTTGTTTAGTGTTGAAATTGTTCAAGGAGATGACTTTAATAATAATTAAAAATATTGCAACTCATTTGATACTTATTCCACACCATTAAAAGTTTTTTTAGCATCTCTGCTTTCAAAGTGTTTTAATGTTTCCTATAGTAGCATTTTAAATTTCTTTTACAATCTTTTATTTATTTATGGATATAAATCTTTGATGATGCTATTATAGCTTATCACTTATATTAGTCACAGGCATGCTTTGCTAATTTACTTTAACAATTTTGTAATTCAAAGCAAACATTTTTGCTTAACAAATGGGAGTTCTGTTTCCAAACATCTAGATGAAGTTGGTGGGATATATTACAATATAAATGTATCATACTTAATGAATAGTTGATAACAATCAACTCTTAAGCTATCAACCATATCAAATCATAGTCAAAGCAATCTCTTTTAACAATAAAGATATGACCTATATTGTTAAAAGAGATTACCTTGACTACCGTTTGAGATTGTTGATACCTTAAGGAATCACTTTTAGTGTTAAAAGAGGTTACCATGACTACTGTTTGAGATTGTTAATAGCTTAATGATTAATTGTTATCATCTACATTTATAAACCTATTAAAGTCTTGAGTAATTGACTTTATTGTCTTAATGGATAGTTAAATGTACATAATTATAATTATATGGGGGACTATTTTCATATCCAGAATTAATTGCTAAATGTTCTGCATCATTTGGCACAGTGATAAAGCATTTGACTTGGGATCAAGAAGACTCAGGTTCAATTCAGGTCTGTTGCTCAAACTTCTTATAAACTTCTGAGCAATAAAGCCATTAGACTTTTTTTAAATTATCTTTAGAAAAATTCAAACTTAATTGAACATTTTCAAATACCATCTCCAGTTCATAATACAATGCAGGTTAATATCTATTACAATGATTTGAGTGGCATTGCTGGCCTGGGATTTTTAGATTCACGAATGCTGAATTTAAAGAAATCCTCTAACGAACTAGTATATTTTATTAAATAATCTAGATCACTCTAAATTTGCTGTTCATAAATCTAAATGACCTAGACTCATACTGTCACTAATCAGACCAGAAACATTTAAGAAAAGAGGAGAATAATATCACTCAAGACATGTTATGTTAATACTAACAGGTGAGTGTCCTGAAAAGAGTAAATATATTTTGAATTTTTCTAAAGACGTTAACAATTAATTAAAAATAGTGGAAATAGTCTAACATATAATTACAAACATCTCTCCTTATTATATAATGCAGCATAAGTCATTTATGTTCATTTTGGAAATTTCACTAAGTCAATTTATGGTCTTGAAATGAACGAAAATCATGGTGGCAAATATTAAATTTAATTAAATTATAGTATTTCATAAAATGCTTATAATATTTGGCATATTTCATTAATTAACTGGGCAAAAATACATTCAGACACTAAATCTGTTTTTTTGAGCATTTCACTAATTCCAGCCATTGATTCAGCCCACATGTTTCAACATTGTTTGTTCTGAATGCAATGATGCCAAGCGAAAGATCAAGGAGGCTTGGCACATTTCCAAGGACAATTGTACCACCAGTAGAAAAGATTCTTGGATTCTCCTTTTTAAAAAGTGATTTTCTCTAACTAATTAATGCTCAATGCAAATAAAATCGTTAATTTGTTAGTTTTTAAACAAGATTTTATTCCCTTATCTCATTACTATGTCTATGACAACTATCTGTCAAAAGCATACTAGGCACTATAGTATTTTTATTGTTAATAAAGCTTTGCTCTTAATACAGTTTTGTATTTTTATATATATTTATTAACAGCAATAATTAAACATTTTATTAACAAAAGGAAATATAAAAAACACTATCATTTTTTTAAATGTGAATATCACTTTTTTCCTTTTTTTTTTTTTTAAAAAAAAAAAAAAAACTGTTTCATTCTTTTTAATTTAAAAAAAAACAAGTCCTGATTAACAATGAGCATGCCAATTGTTCAACAAGCTTTGAGATAAATGCTTAGCCAGAGAAAACATTTAAAATATCTGTCAGGAATCCCCCCCCCCAAACCTCTGACCATGGTTTCGTGCTTTGGCACTCCTCAGAGAGGCACTAGGATAGGTTCAGACACTAGATCTAAAAATTGGGTCCTGTGACCTATGATTCTTGATAAGTCCTGATTAGCTTTAATATTTTCCAATCTTCTGTTTTGGTAAATTAAATGCAATGGAAATTATTTCTAATTTTGTAAATACAATATAAAATATTTTAAAATAAATTTGTTGCAATTAAAATAACATTCTATCTATCCTACTCACACTAAGGCATAATAATTAGTCTTTTTTTGATGTTTTGTTACTAAACAAATCCTAGTTATTTTACATGCTGTCCAAATAATTTTCTACCTACATGCAGCATTTTAAAATTTATACCAAAATTTACTTAATACATATTAATTAATGTAAAATATTAAATAGTTACCATAAAACTTTTAAATATTTGAACACAATTCTAAAAAAAAATGATGTTGTTTTAGTTATGAATGTAATAACCAAATTGAAGTTTGACGACATTAATATACATTAGTGATAAGTGTATGTATATACAATATAAAAGTAATGTTCTATTTTATATTGAATTGCTTCATGTTACCGATTTGCTATTAAATTTAAGTAATTATGTATCTTATTTTTCAAGCCATAATTATTATTTGATAAATCTGACATGCATTTAGGTACATAGTGTGTTCCAGTTTTAAAAGTGACTAGTTCTCTCTTCAACCTGTTTGCAGCATCATCTCTATGTAGCAACATACATTATCTATTTTTTAGCATGTTTGATCACAAGTCACAACATGGTGTGACAATGTGGTTAGTATCTTCATAGTTTATATGCTAGTCTTGCCATCAGAAAAATCTTGCAAACCATTCAAAAACCTTCTTATGACTCACCCAATTTAAAATAAATTAGTGTATGTGCTAAGGTACAAAACATACTGTCACATTTCATGATGTAACTTGAAATTAAGGCATGCTTGTAGTTAAAACTTCTAAAACAGAGACAAAATTAGCCATACAGTAGTGCCATTCAGAGCAATCCAGAGTAATCAAAGGATGAAATAAGCTTGTGCATAAAATCCTTATCTAGTCCTTTTTATCCAATATCCCGAGTCTAGTTTCTGCCTTGTGGCTTTCATCAGGCATGAAGGCTTAAATCTGAGAGAAGTGACCTAGATCTTAGGTTTTAATGCAATCCTCGAGCAGCCAACTTTTAATTTTATAGTAGATCTGAACTGAGTTGAGCATCTATACATCTTCAGGTTGTTGGTTTTTTAATAATTACAGCCATTGTACTCCTTTTGGGCAGGATTGCTATTAAACCACTGAGCGTCATATGATTACCATTCTTTATGCTTACATAAGCTATTAACACAGGTGAAACTCTCCATACAGTAGTATCACTCAGTACAAGTCTGGGGATATTCAATAAAAAGACCCTAGATAGGACTTTTATGCTCAAGACTTCTTGCATCCATTGATTACTCTGGGTTGCAGTGAGTGGTGTTACTGTATGGAGAGTTTTGCCTTTGTGTTAACCGTTTATGTAAGCATAAAGAATGGTGGTCGGATGATGTTTGATGATTTAAAACTTTTGTGGAGAACAGCTAAACTATATCATTATACAACACATGTAATGATTAGGAGGTTATCCTGTAGCAAGCTTGAGAGAGAACCAGTCATCTTTTCACAGGAACACACACGTGTGTATATATATATGTAAACATTTTGATTTTATTTTAATTGTTATTTACAATTAACTTTTAGTTCTGCCTTGTAATAAAGTCATATGTCAGTATGGATGTGTCATGTCTAAAAATGATCATGTTTGTGCTTGTCCTCCAGGCATGACAGGAAATATTGGTCGTATCGGATGCAGATGTAAGTTAAAAATTTAGAATTGTAAAAGACGTTACACTACTATTATTTCAAATGCAAATTATTATTTATTTATCTGTTTGCAGTTACAAGTGTAAAAATGACAGCAGTGTAAATTAATTAATTCAATGTTTAGAACTTATTGTAACACAGACCAGGTCACATCTATTATTATATAATGATAAATTTTCCAAGTTAAAACAGAACATTTTTCGGCGACTTTAGAGTTATGATCAATGATCAAAAGTCTAAAAAAACAATGTAAAATATCTACAACAAAACAAAAAGTAAACAGATTGTTTTGCAAATTTTGCTTCTTAAAAAGCAAAATCCACTAAATTGAGTTTTTCAATAATGTTAAATTGAAATTAATTATGGCATTCTAAGAAAATCAATAAATAAACACTTTTATATATTTTGATAATGATGAGATACACTATGACTTCTTTTTCAGAGTCAATAATCCCTCAGCTACCAGGTCCAGAGAAATTCGTTAGCCACTTTACATTCCTTTTCCATTCCCTATCCTAAGTTATTCTCATATTCTTTATCCTACTTCATCCCATTTCCACAACATAATCATTGTCAGCTCCATGACCGTTATATCTAAATCTCCCTTATCTTTTTCTAAACCCAGAATAAAATTGTAGTACCCACTTTCTGTATAATCACTTTGTTTATATTTATTCTTCCACAATTTTATTATTTTTACCCTTTCTGCTTTCAGGCATCTACATTCAATTAACAGATGCCTAATTTTCCATGCATTCCTTACATAACTTTCAGACTAAATCACCTATATTTTTCCATTTATGTGTATATTCCCTTGTCGCTAAAGATCCTGTTAAAGCCTTAAACAGCAAACTACTTTGCTTGTTATTATCATAAATTAACTTGCACCGAATATTCTGTTTACTTCTATATACATTTAAATTCTTTTTACTCTCCATACTAGTTCTCCATCTCTCCAACTCTCTTTTCTTTATTAATGCATTTATTTTTCTATCCCATTTCTTGTCATTATAGCACTCAAAAATTCTCCTAACACAATTGACAATTCAATTTATAAGCACATGTAGTCATATGTAACAACTTCACTATTGATCTTCATGTTTAATGTTGTGGTATAGTATCTAACTCTGGGCTGTAAGATCCTCCAAACGATTTCAGCTTTTTTGGGCATACAAACTTATTATAAATCCCCAAGCAATAAATCCATTTTCTTATACTTTATTTATTTTTATATCATTATTAATCATTAGTGTTGATTATTGAATTTATAATATATTAATTTTTTTAAACATAAACATGTACTTTAGTTTTGCATTAAAGATTAAAATATCTATTAATTTTTATTAATATATCACATCTTCTTTACTTCACAGCTAAACACTGTCTATTCATGTTCTAGATCTTAGATATTTTCAAATAATGTATAATACCCATGTTACTCATTTAAAGCATGTTTATAGACACAGAAGTGTAAAAAAATAAAATTGATCATAGCCAATGTCTTATTATTTGGTGCAAGTAAGTGACACTTATAATTTAAATAGAAATCAATGACAATAGGCATTAAGACATGTGCTTTCTTGAGACAATAGACAAAATGTGTCTCTTGCTGCTTATGCATTTTAGAAGTCATTCTGCATACTTAAAACAATAGTGTGGTTGTTTCTATTAATTAAGGATACTAGTAACGTTTTTCAAATACAACATTTTACATTTAAATGATTTGTGCATGTTCTGTAGCAAAGACGTTTTCTATTGTAAAATATTAAATAACTAAGAATTCCATTTTTTAACATTTTATTAGTGTTAATAGTTTAATACTAATCAAATGGTTTTATTACTCAGGAATTCATAAGAAGTTTAAGTGTCATTAGTGCACAACTGAAATCAATTTGAAGACCTTACTTACCTCTTTATAATAATAATAAACAGCCATTTGCAAACAATTTTTATGTCCATTGCAATCCCAAAATGAAAACAGAAAAAGAGAAAAGAAAAAGAAAGTAGTTGAAGAAACTACTCTAGAAATGAATTTTACAATGACCATACAATCCAATCTGTAAAAAACCAAATTATCCATATATAAAACCTGCTGATCCATTTTTTGATTTACTTGATGTTGTCTTTTAATTTCTTCAGTACAAACCTTTTCTTTCTGAAATACTTCAACCCTATGTGTAATTGTAGCCCTCCAATGTATTGCACTTTTGTCATATCTTCCCAATAAAAGCAATTGACATTGCATTTTTTAGAATATGTTTGGGATAGACCTTATATTGTAGACAGGGTCTACATTTTCAAGAACACTACACTCAAGTTTTAAGCCAATAAATATCACATGATCACCACCTCTTATGCTTGCTTATAACTGTTATTAAAACAGGCAAAACTCTCTATATGTATTACCACTCAGTGCAAGCCAGAGTAATCAATGGATGCCAGAAGGTTTGTGCATAAAATCCCCATCTAGTGCCTACTCATCCAATATTCTCAAAAATTTCTGGCTTGTGGCCTTTATCAGTGAAGAGTCTTAGATCAGAGAGTACTGCAGTATGTATAGAAAGTTTTGCCTGTTTTAATAACAGTTATAAGCAAGCATAAGAGGTGGTTATCTAGTGATGCTTATTGGCTTAAAACCAATCCAGCCTTATAGGATAGTGGTGGCTGTGGTTATTAAAAAAACAAAGTCACCAAAATGTATAGGTACTGAACTAATTTCAGACTTATAGGACTATATAAGCTAATGATCTTGAATTGAAAATGTGGTATTTTAATTTAAGACTCATAGTTTTGTAGTTAAGTAGAGATAAAAGGTGGCTACTGGAGGGTTGCATTAGATCCTAAGATCTAGGTGCAGTGCTTTCAGATCCAAGGCTCTTCACTGATAAAGACCACAAGCCAGAAACTAGTCTGGGGATATTGGATGAGTAGGTAATAAATGGGGATTTTATGCACAAGCTTTCTGACATCCATTGATTATTCTGGCTTGCACTGAGTGGCTATATGTATAGAGAGTTTTGCCTGTTTTAATTACACCGACATTTACTATAAAACACTTTTTTAGGAAGTCTTCCATGGTTCATTTTGTTTTACATGTCCAATTCAATGGATGTGTGATTGTACAATGGGGAACTCAATGGTATTATATCTAACAAGATGAAATCCATATTGGTTAGTTCTATGATTTTAAAATTTTATAAAGCATCTTTAAGTGAAACTTCCCTAATGTATATTGCATTGGTAGGATGACCAAGTTTTACTTCCAAACAATGACTTAGGCAAAACAAAGCTCTATATACAGTTAAGTTAGTTGCAGTAGTTATTACTCTGTAATGAAATATTCTTCCAACTTTTTTTAATTGGTTTAAAGTAGCAGCAATATCTCAAAATCTGTGTTGCTTTTCAATATTTAAGTCTACTTTTTTCTACTTAAAAAGCTACTAAAATATTTAAGTAGTTTACATTATCAAGTTGATTACTATCCAAGCCAAAAATTGATAAGGATTTTGAACATTGATTAATAAACCAAGAAGAATATATGTCATCTTATTGCCTGAAAGTAATGATATAATCATCATAATACTGTGCTTTTAATCAATTCAAATTAAAAATTCCTCCATCATATCTGTATTGTAGCTTGATCTCTATTGATTAAACTGCTTATAAATAATTCCAAAACCCATTCTCATATTAGATCAAGTATATATCCTTGCAATTTTCATTTCAAGTGCCTGACTTTCCACCTCTATTAATAACTCTCTCATTTCATTAAGTAGAAGCTGTATAATATATATACATTTTGGTGAACAACCAGCTAATTACAAACACTTTATAGACCTATTTTTTAACTGAATCAAATGCCTTAATCAAATCAATAAAAGCAATATACATTTTTTATTATCAAATTTATTTTGCTTAGATAACAAAAATCATGTCTATAATGCTTCTTGATTCACTAAAACCCACATCAAGTCTCATGTTTTTTATCTATAACTGACTGCAACTTATTCAACAAAATTCTTGAAAGTACTTTTGCTGTAATACACTTATTGCAATCTTGTCTATTATATTTATTTCATAAAATTGAAACAAGAAAAGCATTCTTAAGATCAGGTGGCTCAATTTCACGATCCTATATATTTCTAAAAAAGTTACAATATTTTTGAAATTAACATATCATCACAATATTTTAAAACTTCTCTAGATATTTTCTCAGCACTTACAGCTTCTTCATAAACTATGCTAATTGAGACTAGATATGTACAAAGAAATACATATAGGCAAACATATGAGGTTCAATCACTAATCAGGCTAGTTTATAATATCAGATCATAAATTAAGTACAAACACCAGTACTTTTGCTTAGTAAGTCTATTCACCAATTAAAACAATGTAGGAAATGTTTATTTTTACTCTATAACTGATTTTTAAACCTGGGCAGTTCTTGAGGCATTTATTGTGATCTGTAAAAAGTCTAATCGGCTGGTTGAACCTTCAGATGCCAATATCCCGGATGTCTAATGATTTCCCCTCACTGGTTCTTTCCGCTATTTCTTCTCATAGCACAGTTGTCTCGGATGATGATGAAACAAACACTGCCATTTCTTTCTTTTTGCAAGGTATTATGTTTTCTGAACTCTTTTGTTTTCTAGAGTACTGTATTTTTGGAAAATCTGGGTGGTATTTATTTTATTAGCAAAATCATTCTTTCATAATTTAATTAGTATTTTACTAGTACTAATTAAATTCATTTCATTATCTGATTGCTTATTTCTCACTTCTGTTAATCTATTGTACTATATGTTTTGCTTAATTGCATTTTTACCGAATTCAGATTAATCTGATTACGACTATTTTTATTTCCTCTCTAGATTAATCTTATAACTTATTAAATACATAAATACATTTTAGGTTATTAGATATGTACATGCTTAATAAATACATATTTTATAATTTCACAAAGAGCTGGAAATACTGTGGATTCACAAATACAGCAAAATAAATAATTCAAATTCTGAAAATAAAATGTACACAGAATTTTTTTTTTACTTAATAAAACTGGAAGTGTTACTTTAAGAGTAGTATTTTCAGCCAATGTCCTAACAATCTTGAGCAGCCTCCAAAACTTAAACATATAAAATATAATCCTTATTCATATATTCCACTTATTACCATAACAATGTTTAAGGAAAATTCAAAGATTTATAGGAATTTCTTTGGAAATCATAAAAAAAAGTTTGACACTAAACCAAACTACCATTCAGATGTAGTATCACATAAATTGTCTTGTGACATCTTATAACTGAATTGATTATTTTTATTTCATAAAGATCTCATGAATAATGTTTCCAAAATATTCAAAATATATCCTACCACTAGATTGAAATAAAAAATATCTTATATTCTTAATGTATAGCCAAGATTTTACACTCAATTCGAATACAATTATAAGTATTAAATATGAACTCAGCATATTTTTCAATTCTTTGTTAAATTTTGATCAAGATTATATATTATGTACAGTATGATATTTGTATAAAATTTCTAAAGGAAGAAATTGACCATTTATTAATCATCTTGTAAACCATTTTGAATATAATGGCTCTTTTCAATTTTACATACTTGTTCCAAATTTCACTCTTTAGTTGTTTTCTAAAAACAACTTTTTACTTGATGATATAATATAGAATAATACAATGCAAAAAAAAAAACTAAATTTGAACCCAGGTCTAAGATGACATTTATAATGTGTCTGATAAATTTTGTTACCTGAGGGAAGCTTTAAAAATGTGTATGTAAAAATTTCTGAAAAGCCTTATTTAAAACAGCCTGCTGAATGAAGCAATTGATGTAATAGATGTAACGGTCTGTATTCCCTTAAGGAATGAGGCTGAACATATCTAACTATAATAAGGCCTAGGGTTTTCACATAGGATGTCATGAATGTTGTGATGAAAGTATAATCCATGATTGCTTCTATTTCAGATACAATAATTTAATATTTAAACTTTCAGTACAGATACTACTTAGACCAGTTCATCCAATCTTCACCTCTCTTTATTATTCTGTTATGCTCAGTATTTGAACTCTGGGTTAATTTTATATTTAACACTCTTTGAGAATCAATTGATAACCTGTAGCAATAATTTAACCTGTAGCAATAATAATACTTTTATATAAGTTTGATAGATTCTCAAAATTCGTTCCAACTAAGTTATTATGATGTTAAGTCAGGATGATATGTATATGTGGGTATTATGAAAATAAAATAAATAATTTACTTCTTTAAATTTAAAATAAATTTAACAATATTTACTAATTGAAAGCAATTTAAATTTATCTTTATATAACAAAATTTTTGATTATGAATGTTTTATATTGTAACAATTTAAATAAATCAATTGCCATTTGTAACAATTATTTATCAATTGCCATTTGTAACAATATTTATCAATTAATATAAATATGTATTTGTAATTATAATTTGTAGCTATTTCAATTCATCATAGCATAGACAAAGAAAATATCAGCATTAAAGATTCTTGGTATTTATTTATATATTGGGGCCGTCATTTAAACAGTAAAACATACTGGACATTGTCATCTAATAAAAATAATATTAAACATAGCAACTGAATAAAAGTACCCACTGTGAGATTCCTGGAGTGCCTTATGCTTATCTCCAATACTAGGTTCTTCTAATAAAGAATCCTTCCTATCCTTCTTTCCAAATATATAAGACCATTCATGGTCATATGCACACACTGGTGCTATTCATGATAACTTATAAAAAATATATTTTATAAAACTAATATTATGAAGTTGGAAAGGGATGATCTCACTCTTTATTCAGTTTAGCTAAGTACATGTGTTTTCCCATGAGCGCCACTAGATTGTTTTCAATCTAGATAAGTATCTATTTATAGTGTACTTGAGTTCAAACTCATTCAGTACATATTTATTACACATGACTTGGATGACTATTGAACAAAATGACATTCCTACATTTTATCTATATTGATAAAATTACAGGATCCCAATATTACCAAAGTTTATACTATAGATCAAAGATTCTTATAGACATTGCTAGCTCATTAGCGTATATTGATGAACAGACATGTATAATCCTATTAATGGCTTCCAAACAAGCATGTGAAGACCATTATTGATATTGATGGCCATTTAACTAAATTATTTATCACAATAAAGGTAATAATGATGATGATGATGATAATATCATAATAATGATAATAATAGTGATATCATAACAATGATTATAATGGTGATGATGATACCAGCCATGGCTTATCAATAGATTCACAACAATAAATTCATCTTTATAAACTTATAGGCATCTATTAAAATTATCATATTTCATACTGGGATTTAATAATACTAATGATGATGATTGATCATCATGAATCTCTTTGCATAATCTTCAATTTTCTATAAACCCCTATTTACTAAAATATATTCATTACGCTAAACGTTAAATTTAATGATCATAATTTATTAATGATGATTGATGGCGATCATAACTTTTATATAGTATTATTTGAAACATTTTTAACTAATAACATGATATCCATCTTTGATGAGGATGATCTAAATTCCTGGACACAACACAATTTTAGCTTTCTATGTTGAACTATAATTATCAAAATTTGTTTATTATCAAGCATAATCCTTAAATATTTAAATATCAACATTCTAGTTTACCTATTATTTTGCGGACGCTTAATATTTGCAAGTTATTGCTCAATATATACGAACGGTAATACTTAATAACTGCGAGCAATGATGATGAATTAAAATGATAGAATTAAGACAAAAAAAAAAAAACACAATATTCTTAATAATTACTCGGAAACCAATTAAGATATATAATTATATTTTATTAACACTACTACTCTTTCTTTCCTTCTTTAAAATTAAATCGACAATTAAATAAATGACTTATTAATATAAAAATTTTACATAAGTGTAAGCAAATAAACTCAATATATAGGTTTGTCATCTTTCCTGATATCTCAAAATAAGCTGACTTAAATCAATATTAAAAAAAATACATATTCTATAAATGCTTATTTAAGAATTTTCTTACTTATCATATCATAAAATAAATTTCAGGTGAAACTTGTATGTGTTATTTCATTTCCATTCAAATGTAATGCCCTACTTTTAATTTACTATTTTAAACTAATCATATATATAACCTATTCTTGGATGTGTTTGGATAAACAGTCACACATTCACGCATTCGGTAATGTTAACATATATGTTTAAAATGTATACCCATAAATTACATATATAAAAATATCTTTTCTCTTTTGCAACCTTATAGCGAAAGAAAATAAAATACATATATTAACTTTTAATATGCAACAAGATAAAATAAAAATAAAAAAACATTATAAATGCATATATCTATAGGTTGCTCATTATCATTAACATCTGAAGAACAATTAAAAAAAAAAAACATTTCAACCTTACAATATATAAAAAAAATAATGAAAAATTTAAGTTTAAAGATTTAAACTATGTTTGTGCTATGTTGTGAGATATTGCAAATAACTATAGATAAACAAGTCTTTAATGTTTCTGTATCAAAAAAAGAAAATTGCTTTGACCAGTAAATCAAGGTTTACTTTTAATAAGTAAAAGAATAAAATCGGTTAAAGAAAGTTCATATTTACCCGTCTACTTTTTTTACTTCTTATTAATGTCCTGAATTTGAATTTTAGACTGCTTCTCTTTGCTCAACAACAACAACAACAACAAAAAGAAAGTTATTGCAGATACTTTTAAGATAATGCTGAATCAATTGACTTTGCTTGTTTCTTCAATTCCCTTATTATTCACTGTTGATTGGCTTCCTTCTACCATTTAAAAGAAAAAAAAAAGTTATTATAAGTACTTTGAATAAGTAGGTACCGGTGGATTTGCTTGTTTCTCTTCTTTAAAAAAATAATTGCTGTTGACACTTTAGATGATTGAGGTAAATCAACAAAAATTTGTTTTATGGCTTCAAACTTGGTTCTACATGGTTGTTATAAATTTTCTTTTCCTCATCCCATTTCCCGTTCTCCATTCACCCGAAGGCAATGAACTTTTCACAAGCCAGGAATTAGAAACCAAGCACTCCATATAGCTTGTGTGTTTGGCCTCAAAATCTTTCATTTTGTTGGTTATTACTGGATACATGATTTCATAGATAGATCAGCGGTTGTGACTCTTCTGTATTAATCAGGAAGCAGAAAAAATGGTTTAGCAATGCAAAGGCATATTCTTATGCACAACCAAATATGTTAATATCATTTTTATGATTATTACTAGCTTATAATAAATTCAATCTTGTTCCATTTCTCTCCTATTCTTTATTATTGCTTGAAAATTGCTTTATATAAACGCACATTTCATTTGCTCTTTTTCTTTTTCAACTTTCAAAGAGTGAGAAAAAAAAAGAATTAAAGCGTTCACTCTCTTTTTTAAAAAAAAAGAAAAAAATCTGAGCTTACATTTCTGCTTAAGAATTATAACAAGGAAGGACCGATTGAGTTGAGTCTCAAAATAATAATAATAATTTAACTGATCATCTCTCTAAAGAAATTTATTACTGACTCTTAAAAAAATTTATGATTAACTGCCTCTTTAAAAAAATTTCAGACTGACTGCCTAAAAAAATTGTTTTAATCGTTTATATCGTGAAAAAAAAACATCTGGAGATCTTATCTTAAAAATCAAAGCTTCACAAGTTTGAGGTCGGTCACTATCAAAAAAAGATTTAAAATTGAATGCTATGATTATCTACATTAAAGCACCTCTTTTGTAAAATAATTTTAAGATACAGATAACAAACAAAGCTGGCCATCTATAGCAATCAGAAATAAGTGTAAAAGCATCTTTGTGTTTGTACAGATCTATTCATTGTTTCACACGTGTACAATTTTTCCTTTTTTTTTTTTAATCTAACAATCTTGATTGCCTTATTTCACACTTTTCTGATTTACTCTATTTTATCAAAATGAAAGTTAAATAAATTTAACACATATTATTTAATAATAAAAATATTATATAATAAATCATAAAAAGAACTGTTTATTCATAATAATAGATTTATACATATATGTACATTTTATACATATAAATCTCTGTATGTATAAAAGAATAAAAATTTTTTTTTTTTAAATAATTGAATACTATATGTATATGTACAATATACATTTCTACCATATTAGTATGTAAATTTTAAAATTATACCTCCCCATATCCCATAGTAGATATGTATCATAACACAAACAATATTTAATAGGTTGTAAAAATAAATAAAATGTTATAATTCCAAAGATTATGATAACACTAACAAAATTTAAATTAAACAGTATAAATATAAATGAAAACATTTGTAATATCCAATCCTTTTCAGGAAATTCCATTTTCTATAGGACCTCTTATCTATGTTTGGTCCCTGTCATTCAAAGAAAAGACCTTTCATCCAAGGATATTAGTTATTTATATTGATTAATAAACAAACAGATATTACTAAATTAATTAAATTAATAATAAACAAAAATTCTGTCTTGTCATATTTGAATGAATTTAATATGAAGAACAATAAAATCTTACCTTCATATTAAGTTTACTTATTAACTTGTCAAGTCTTTCTGTAAGGATGACCTAAATTGTATTAAATAAAAAAAACATTTAAGTCAATTATCTTTCCACTTTTTTCATCTAATGATTTTCCAAAATGGATTATTCCAAAGTAAGTAGGTTTTAACAGCAAAATAAATAAAATTAAATATTTATGGATGCTGATGTGTAAAGATGATATGATCTATTTAAAGTTTATGATATTGTCTTATTGATTTTCCACAATTTGAGTAACAATATTCATTAAGAATAAAGTTCTTTTATTTCTGGTCATCAATCATCAGTGAGGAAATCAGTATATTCTATTATTTCATAAACATTCCTCTTGCATGATGTTGACAGCCTTTTCCATAAATTTAACTAGCTATAAATTGATGTTGGATATTGAATTATATAGATGATATTATATCTATATTTTAGGCACTTCAGTAGGAATAAATAGTTATACTGCTTTAGATTAGATTAGTAGCATTTGTGTTTGATGATATTTATTTTCCTTGAAATTCAAGTTTAGAACAATATCATTAATTAAGAATCTCTCTAATTATTATATTAAAGATAATTTCATTTTAGAAATTATTATTAATGATATTAAAGAGTAATTTATTTACTCTTTACTTGAGTGATATTAGAGTTGTCTTCTAATGAAGATTTTATAAATAAGGAAAATTTTCCAAACTATTGATCCATCTTTCTGATGTGTTTGGTATTCGAACACAGCAAAATAAATATGCATAGTGACTAGTTCATTTGTGAACAATGAAACTGATTTAGAAATTTAGTTGATTTAGTTTTTATAATAAGTTGAATCAACTTCCAGTAGTTAGCATGTGTTTACTATTTCATTTCATGATTTTGTAATTTGATTACTGTTGAATGCACCATAATTAATTGCATAATTGAGCTCTACTTTTATTTTCTTCATGTTTTGTTGCTAAGATATGACTTGAATTAGGTTATCTCTATGTTTTGATTCTTGATTAGTGATATTAGTTAACTTAATTATTATATATATGAATGATTAAAATCTAATTATTTTAATATTTGATTTCATTAAAATAACTTTATTTGACTTGACTTTTATTATTAAAATTTTATAATCTAATGTTTAAGTTATATGTGTGTGCACATGGGTATTTGAACATAAAAGGATAATGTATTTACTGTTTATAAATTAAAATTATATTTTTAAGTTCATGGTTTGCTATTGCACATAAACAAGTGAGCTTAATAAGATTGTAAGCTACCCTCGCATAGGAAAATATATATATTAAGAAAAATATTTAGCAAAAAAAAATATTTTTAATATAATATCTCTTTTCATTGCCTGTTTTAATTCAAAACCACCCCATCTATGTGACCAGCGCTGGTGTCATTCATAGCTACTAAAGACAACAACATAATGACTAATAAATCTTCACCACATATTAATATTCTAAATACTTTCACATCACCATTTTTTCCCATTTGTAGTATATAAATATATTGAGTACTTTTATATAAATTTATTCCATAAGGATTTTAAATTATAGAAATATTTATATTTGAAGTAATATATATATATATATATATATATATATATATATATATATATATATATATATATATATATATGTTTTCGTGAAGTTTTGTGATAGATGATATTTTAGTTGTATTTATGTGTTGGATTATTTCCATCATCTAGTATTGAGTATTGAATGTCTTTAGAAAATATTAACTACTGTTAGTAATAGCATACAGGTTAGTATATGCACAATGATTCAAGAAGTATTATTCTTTTCTTCTTTAGATGTGACTGGCCTGACCAATTACAGTCCAGCATGGAAATCGAACTTGGACTTTTAGATTCTTGAATATTGAATTTTAAGATAATACTCTAATCAACTGAGCTATTTTGCCAAAGGCAAAAATCAGTAGAAATTTTATAAACTTATTCATGAGGTTGCCCTTATTTCTCCACTTTTTCCTAAAGGCAAAGGTAGTGGTTACCATACATGATGTATAATCATATTAGGCTATGAAGTTATTCACCATTGTCATATGTGCAACATTTTTGAATTTTTTTTTGCATTTTTTCCTCTATCCAATATTTTTGTATTTTCCCAATTGAACATATATTAAATGGTACAATTTCTACTGACTGTTGCTTTTGGAGAGATGGCTCAGTTGGTTAGAGCATTAGCTTAAAATTCAATATTGAGGAATCTATGGGTCCAAGTTTGATTCCCATTTTAGTACTGTCACTGGTTAGGTCAGCAACGACTGAAGAAGAGAGGAAAATAATACTTTTTGAAATGCGGTGCATATACTAACCTGTGTGTTATTATTAACAGTTGGATGTACTTTGAAAATTTTAAATAAAATTGAATTTTTCTAAAGAGGTTCGATACTAAATTACTCAATACTAGATGGCAGAAATAGTCCAATATATAAATACAACTTATTAAAAATGTGGAACTGTTTTATTTACCCATGTCAGCCAATTGATGGCATTGACACTATGCAAAACACAGAATATAGCGTTACTGGGCTGCTGCATTAAAAATTAATATTTAATATCTTTATATATTAATGTATAAAACAATAAACATCACATGATCACCACTTCTTTTGCTTGCTTATAACTGTTATTAAAACAGGCAAAACTCACTATACGTATTGCCACACACAACAAGCTAGAGTAATCAATGGAAGCCAGAAGGCTTGTGCATAAAATTCCCATTTAGTGCCTACTCATCCAGTATCCCTATACTAGTTTCTGGCTTGTGGCCTTCATCAGTGAGGAGCCTTGGATCTAAGAGCACTACACCTAGATCTTAGGATCTAATGCAACCCTCCAGCAGCCACCTTTTATCTACACTTAACTACAAAACTATGTGTCTTAAATTAAAAATACCTTAATATTTTCAATTCAAGCCCATCAGCTTATATAGTCTTATAGATCTGAACTTAGTTCAGTACCTATACATTTTGGTGTCTATACATTTTGTGTGTGGCAATACATATAGTGTTTCATCTGTTTTAATAACAGATCTAGGTGCAGTGCTCTCAGATCCGAGGTGTCTCACTGATGAAGGCCACAAGCCAGAAACTAGTCTGGGGATACTGAATGAGTAGGTACTAGATAGGGATTTTATGAACAAGTCTTCTGGCATCCATTGATTATTCTAACTTGCTGTGTGTGGCAATACATATAGTGGGTTTGCTTGTTTTAATAACAGTTATAAGTAAGTATAAGAAGTGGTGATCATGTGATGTTTATTGGCTTAAAATCAATCTTGCCTAATAGGATAGAGGTACCTATGGTTATTAAATAACCAAAGACACCAAAAATGTATAGGTACTGAACTGAATTCAGACCTATATGGCTATATAAGCTGATGGGCTTGAATTGAAAATATTAAGGTATTTTTAATTTAAGACTCATAATTTTATAGTTAAATGGAGATAAAAGGTGGCTGCTGTAGGGCTGCATTGGATCCTAAGATCTAGGTGCAGTGTTCTCAGATCCAAGGCTCCTCACTGATGAAGGCCACAAGCCAGAAACTAGTCTCGGGATACTGGATGAGTAGGCACTAGATGGGGATTTTATGCACAAGCCTTCTGGAATCCATTGATTATTCTAGCTTTCTGTGGGTGGCACTACGTATAGTGAGTTTTGCCTGTTTTAATATTAAAGTATGTTAGCGTATCTACAAAAAACAACAAGTTTTTTATTTATTTAATTGATGGTGTGGAATATATGTATATAAATAAGAAGATGGATGTAATAATTATATTGATAAAGCACATACTCATTACTTAACATAATATTTATTAAGACTAAAACTTTAAGACTATGCACCTGAAAAAACGACAGTAAGGTCTTCTGCAAATTTTTAACACAAGATTTATTTAAAAGACAATAAATTCAAAACATTTTTTTCTTCAAATTTTACTCTCACCCTGCTAACTCGTTTGTAAATAAATTAGACAAATTATATTTATTATCCATGTATACTTAATCAAACCAAATATGTATTAATTACTAACACATTAGAAGGTCAATAGTTACATACACGTCTGCTAATTAATCTTTGGAAAAGAGAAGTACCGTGTGATCTTTTTCATAGATTTATAGATTTAATAAGAATAAGTTTCATGCGCATAAATAGTTCAATGATGATAACTATTAATAATTACTCATGCTAAGAATAAAATGCTGATATAATACCCACCTCTAAATTAATTAAATGTATTTAAGGCAAAATGGTTTTTTATTCATTTCATAATGGATTGTTTATAATATATGGGATGGTATACCTATATATTAATGTTAATAAGGGTTTTTGTATGTATTTGCAATACTGTGTTTTACTTGGTAGTGTGTGACTACGTTCTTTTATTGCTTTCTGCAATACTTCATCGGCTAATCCTTAAATACTGAAGATTCCTGGAGTGAACATAAATGGAAAAACCAAAGAAATAGACATAAGCTACCCACGCATGCCTTATTCCTGAACCTGATTCACACTAAGGCTTTCAAAATGAATGAGATTCTGAAGCCAATCTCCTTTCAAAGAGAACACTTTGCCAACAGAAACAGGACTTGCATCTGAACTGTGAGATGGTTTTGGACACCTCCAGTCTCATTGTTTCACCACACACATATCTCTTGGCATATAAGAGTATATTGTCCTGTAAAACCACCACCCTTATGTGGATGGCAGTTGGCACAATTTGAATGGTTCACTTTTGCTTTCAGTCATTTTATTTGTCATGGATGTCTTCTTGTGCAAACATGAGCTGGTCAGAATCTTGTTTGGACATACTCTTTCTGAATTTTTTGACTGTTCCATGTTGAGTAGGGAAATGTAGTGATGGGTTTACAATTGTTAGGAGGTAATAGTCGGTCAAATGACTTATAAGCTAAATATTTCAACATGCATATTTGAAGAGTTAGTGCAGGCTGAAATCCAGACACCCTCAGATGATACTGTAGTGAACTTTGAACTGTGAGAATTGGGATAAAGTGCATAACATGAAGCAGTAGGCTGGCCACCAGAAGGGCAAGCAAAACAATCTCATTCTGTGCTTTTGCAGCAGCCACATAAATGGCATATTTATGTATTTTTGCATATAAATAATGCCATCAGGCAGCTGACATGAGCTAATAGACCCAAAAATGCATATTTTTGATTTTTTTAATTATTTTCGTTTTTTGACAGAAAAAATATATATTATTATGTTTATCTGCAAATTATGTTATAATAACACTTTAGGTTTGTTATTTTTTAAAATATTAGCAAACTTTATTTTTAAAAAATAAGTTTTTGGATTCAACTAAATTTTAAAAAATTATTACAAGTACGAATTTTCTATTTAAAAAAATTGAATTCAAATTAATTTTTAAAAAAATATTAGTTCATCGAGAATTGTAATTTGGTATTGATTTTCACCAATGACTTCTTGTAAATTATTGTAGAATGTGTTTGATTTACATTAAAAATTATATAAAATGCTATTTTGGAAAAATTATACAAAATGCTATTTTCAATTTTTGTAAAAAAATGATCGTATTCATTTGATATTAAGATAAATTAATTTTTTTTCTTAGATTTACTTTTTTTACTATTATATAATAATAATTGTTTAAAATGTATTATTATGTAATAATTGTTTAAAAAATATATTAACACTATATGCTTATTTTAAGTTATCAATAATACTTGTGAAGGCACCATCTGTCCAGACCGTTCAACATGTATTTTTAATTATGACAAAGATATTGCAGTATGTGTATGCATTAATGGCACCACTGGAAGCCCCTTTTTATCATGTGATGGTAAGAAAATTATGTTTATTCTATCTTCACGTCATTTTTAATTCCACATTCATTAATCCATAATATTTGCATTAATGTATACATATATAAACATAAACTTTAAATTGTCCTCTATTTATTTGTATATATTTTTTATAATTTTTGTTTACAGTTTAATTATTTTACCTTCCAATGCAAGCTACAAAAATAATAAAATCAATGTTTTATTTTAATTCAACTTTATTTACAAAACCATTATAAGGTTACATACATATGAATTAATAATGCAGAAGTAATTGAAAATCCCCACAACGGTTAGTTTACATATAGATCGCTATGGGGTTTTCAGTACTTGTGCATTATTAACCATCAATATATGGCAAGAGAGTATATATATTATCAGGTCTTTTATTTGCTGATGATATTTTCTTGTGCACAGAAAATGGAGAAGATATGGAAGTTATGCCAAAGACATATGCAAGGGTGGGTAAAGAGATGGGGATTAAATTTAATGAAGTAAAATCAAAAGTAGTGAAGATAAATACTGGGAAAAGAGAAGGAAGTTTTACTGGGGGATATAAAGTAAAATGTGATGAATAGATATAACTATTTGGGAATCGTCTTAAGGTAAACATAGAAATTGTTTGGATGAATGGAGAAAAAAATGATAGATGAAGAAAAGAAAGGAAAGTGACTGATAAAAAAAATTAATGTTTTCATATGATAAATATGATGTAACTAAAATTGTATGGAAGAGAGCGACAGTAGCAGGGTTATGATAATGACACATTATGTGTTAGTAAAAGGATGTTACTTTGCTTAGAAAAAGTGCAAAGAGAAGTAAAAAGACATGCATACACTTCAAAGAGAAATAGGATGATCAAGATTTTATATGAGAGATCCAAAAAAAAAAATGAAAATGTTCAGGATATTGCTATTTATGGATAGTAAGTGAATAGCCAAAATAGTACTTAATTAAGTTGTGAATAAAGGATAGGCAATACAATGGGTGCAAAGGTAGTATGGTTTGCAGAAGATTTGGATAAAGACTTTGTCATTAAACTTATAGAAAAGATGAAATGATTGTATTAGGAGAATTGTTGAGTGTTATAGCAGTAAGAAATAAGATAGAAGAGTAGATACATTAATAAAAAATAGGAAGTTGGAGAGATGAACAACTAGTATGGATAGTAAAATGAGTTTAAATATATATAGAAATAAACAGAATATTGAATGTGTGTTAATTTATGATAATAGCAAGGAAAGTCGTTTACTGTTTAAGGCTCGAACAGAATCGTTAGCAACAAGGGAATGTACACATAAGTAGAGGTGGATGATTTAGTCTGCAAGTTATGTAAGGAAGGCATAGAAAATATTAGGCATCTGTTAATTGAATACAAATGCTTACAAACAGAAGAGTACAAATAATGAAGTTGTAGGAGAATAAATATAAACAAAGTGATTATACAGAAAGTGGGTTCTTGGTTTAGAAAAATATAAGGGGGGATTCAAAATATAAAGGCCATATAGTGGACAAAGATAATGTTGTGGAAATAGGATGGAGCAGGATAGAGAATACGGGAAAAACTTAGAGTGGGAAATGGAAAGGAAGGTAAGGTGGTTAACAGGTTTCTCTGGGCATAGTGATTCCCTGATTCTGTGAAAGAAGTCATAGTGCATCGTAACACATACAATTATTATTGAGCTATCAAAAAATCATACATATATATGAATTATAAATAACAGATCAGCTGTATTAATTCAAAATAATTTGATTGAAATTTTGTGACTCATGCATTGAATTATTTGTTAATAGCAGACATAAATAAACTTAAATTGGAAGTATTCAAATCCCTTAACTGGAAGGATCCAATATTTATTCTATATTTATGAAATGTGATAGAGAATGCAGATATCATGATGAATATCATATAGAAATATACTAATTATTTGATTTTATTGAATAAATGATGCTATACTGAAAGACCGAACATTCCCGTTGTCTTAGAACAATCACTTTTAATAACAGAATCATGTGATAGAGTCATATAATAAAGTAATAGTTAAAGAGCTTCTTTACTAAGCAATGCAATTATGATGTTATATTTAATAAATCTTTGTAGTAGATAATAATGAGCTAGGACTCCAGTGTTTTATATTTAAAAGTTATATTAGAATAGATGGATTATTGAGAAGCAAGAAATTCATGGGCCAATTACAACTTAGATTTCCAATGGCTCATTTAAGTAAGCTTACAAATAACGCTCACTTTCTTATATCAATGCCGTTACGTTTTCCAAATAAAAAACAACAATAATCTTATTCATAAGACTTAAAATTATTAAATTCACACACACACTTGATTAAATAAAATTAAGTTATTTGATAGATTTTACAACTTAAATAAAAAGATTACTTCTCATCCACAACTTGAACTCAACATGTCTATAGATTTTTAGACCTTTCAGCATTATTCAGAATGATTTAACACAGTGGTAGAATATAAAAGCTGGAGTATGAAGTTCTCAGATCAATTCAAGCATTGTCACTTTTAGCCATCAAACGTTTTACGAACTTGCCACCAATAAAATCATTCAATTATTTATTTCACTTCTGCATTTATTTCAAAAATCTAGCAATATGTTTTAACAGAGTCTGTTTCAATAACCATATAAGTAGAACATGTTAGATAGTATGTATTATTAAGCAGAGTATTGCGAAATGTGGCTGCGAGTATTAAAAACAGATATTATATACTTGTCACAAGTAATAAAAATAACCACAAAATATACATCTTTCAAGGTACTTCGTTGAAAATATCAAATTCTAAATATATCTTGTATTTATTGGTAGATTTTTACAAATTTTATTAATCACTTTTGGATTGTGGAGTAGATTGAAGCCTGTCCATTAAAGTATAAAGATTGGCTGTCTTAATATATATCTGAGCACTTATAGCATATATGTGTAGAGATGGTAATCTGGACCAACTGATGATTGCTGGTTTAGCATTAAATACATATATTGGTGATTATTTATCTTTTCAACATATATGTGTTCAAGAGTATCAGTGTTATGAGATGGTGTGGAGAGTGGTGGGTTGTGTGAAAGTCTGTGCTCATATACCCTCTATATTACATATATAGATGCAGGTATATAATAAGCCTGTGTGTTTCAGTTATTAAATAAAATATATAAGTTTAGTAATGCTATTTATATTTAATTAAATAATAATACTTAGCAAAATTGGGTTTTCAAGATTGACTCCGCATTAATTAAACAGACTTTTACATAAGATTAATATCATTATGATGACATAAAAAAGTAATGTCTTATTGGAGGATTCATAATTATATAATGTGTTTATTGGAACTTAAGAAGTCCACTAAGATTCATAAAAGATCCTATTTTGTTAATTAGATATATTCTGATAAATAAAATTGAATTTAAACCATTAAACATCAAAGATCTAAGGTTTCTCACTGATGAAAGCCATAAGTTAGAAACTAATCTGAGAATAATGTATGAGTAGTGACTAGATAGGGATTTTATGCACAAACTTTCCTGCATCCACCAATTATTCTGGTCTGTACTGAGTGGCACCACTAGATAGGGATTTTATGCACAAACTTTCCTACATCCATCAATTACTCTGGTTTGCACTCAGGGCGCGACTGTATGGAGAGTTTACCTCTGTGAAAAATTGAATTAATTTTAATGCAGCTGTTGATCATTAAATGCTCAGTAGAGTGTAGTGCAATGATAAAGTTTCAGACTGTGGAATATAAGGTTCTAGAATAAATCAACCATGTCCAGTGCTCAAACTTCTTATGAACTTATGACCATAAAGTCATTCAATTATTTAATTATTTATAAGTTGGGAAATATCATCCAAAATGTATAACTCCTCTACATGTATATATTGATTGCAATAACATTCTAAAATGATAAATAAAATGGAATATTACACTTTATTATAAAAAAAAGTTAGAATAAAAAACCAATGATCAGTGCAATGTTAAAAGATTTGTTCTAATGTTAAAGAATCTCAGTGCCAGTCTTTGGGTGGATATTGGCTAAACTTTTCTCATGAGTTCATAAGAAGTTTGAGAACTAGAAGTATAAGAACTGGAACTGATTCAAGGGCATAAGATGTCAAAAACATTTATATTATCCAACTTTCCAATGAGGTTGTAGTTAGGTCTTAAAAGTTTTACAGAAGAAATTAAATTAGATTATGCTCCAATGTCATTCCCAATTTGTATGAAGTCAGACATGTTTTATACTTGCTTACTATCATGATAATATATATATATATATATATATATATTAAATTCATCCATATACACATTCACTTTGTGTTAGTTTCAGCATTCGCTACAAACTATGTTTCAATTAGTATGCATCATTTAAGGATATTGTAGATGTATCTGAAAATCTACTGTCAGCTATTTCTACAACATCTCTGAATGACTATTTCAACTGGAAAATGTCTTACAGGAACCAATCAAAACATTAGTAAAATTCTAATGTTAATAAAAAGCAAATGCACACGTGTATAAAATATGTCTATAAGTTCACATTATTTACTACTGAAAATATTGGATTTATAAATAAATAATTTAATGTTTTTAATGGATATTAAGATGACAAAGTATTATGATAAATGGAGATTCTATTTTTAATTGTAGTTATACTCTGCAGCCATAATCCATTCAAAGCAACAGCCAATTAAAAATCAACTGCATTTGCCGATCAAAAGAAATATAACAGTGTCAGTATTATCTCAGTATGTGCAGTTGGTTTTTATTTGGTTGTTGCTTTGAAGAACATATTTTAACCACAATCAAAAGTGACATCCTCCATTTATTATATTTTTTCTATAACATCAATTAAAACATTAAATTATCATGCATGACTTATCACGGGGAGTCTCAATTACAAAATGACTACTGGTAATAGTTTGTTATGCTTTGATTTTTTTATACTTATATAAAGTTGTGGTAGCAGCATATATTCATTTAAGTTACTGAATCACATCAAAAAAAGAACCATTTTTTACTATATTAAGAACCCCTTTTTTACTGTATTATAGTACTAACTGTTTACTATTGGCTCAGCTTGCATAGTTGATTTACAAATGATTGTTGTATTAAAAGACTGTGACTGAAGATTTTAACTACAATGAAAAAGAGAATTCTAATTTTTTTTTGCAGTAGACTTTACTTTTTGACAGCTCTCTCTTGTATTCTATTTTTATCCATATCCTCTAAGTGAAGATACTGTAATCAATGTTGCACATGAGATAATCTTTATTATATACATGTCACTTGCTTTTCTCCCAAAACCTTACTCAAGTTCATCATACGAAATCTACAACATTATCTTCATATGTCTAAACCACTGAAAATGAGTTTTTACAATAATATATTTATTATTATTTATTATCAGCACAGTAAGCATCCTGAAAAATATATTGACTGATCACATGGTCTTGCCATCATATTTGTAGAATGTTAAGACCTTTTTTGAATAAAATCTTCTAATACCTTTATGTTACGTTGATAAAATGGTCATGTCTTGCATCCATACAATAAGCTGATAAAAAAATAAAATGTCTTTATACAAGTAAATAAATTGAAATAGTTATATTTTGTTGATGAAATTCCCTATTTTTTAACATGATCACTGCAGCAAATGGTATACAGAAGTTTGGGTTAAAGTTTGACCTTAATTTTATTACTGACTGATAAAGTATTTGATTTTTTGATCTACAATTATTAAACCAGAACTTTTATATGCTGCATTCAAAACATTAAAAATTAATTTGATAATTGGAGTTTTTAATATAAAATATATATATAATTTCATGTTTACGCTTTCACTTTCTGCAACACCCAAGCAACACACGCACACACACACATACATATATATATATATATGTTCACTAGATGGAGCTTACCACTAACTCCAAAACAAGCTTTAATTATAACTGCCAACAGAAAAAGAATTCAAAATCTCTATTGGAAAATCCTCATCTCCAGGCCAATTGGTTCCAAGCTTAATGGCTCACCTCAGTGAAGAGTTAGGATTTCAGAAACTAGATCTAAAACTCCAACTCAGAGTACTTATTTAATACATTATTATCAGTTTGAAAACTTGAATTTTTCAGACACATAAATGTCTCCAAATCCAGCCTTACAAACCAGATAGATATATGGGTCTGAAATCAGTTCAATTTCACCATATATTAATAGCTAAAGCAATATTACATCGCAAAAGCCTTCAAGGGTACACTTATAATAATTAATAAAACAAGGTACAAAGTAATATTGCTTTAGCTATTAATATATGGTGAAACTGAACTGAGTTCAGACCCATATAGCTATCTAGTTTGTAAGGCTGGATTTGAAGACATTTACATGTCTGAAAAATTCAAGTTTTCAAACTGATAGTAACGTATTAAATAGGTGCTCTGAGTTGGAGTTTTGGATCTAGTTTCTGAAATCCTAACTTTTCACTAAAGTGAGTCATTAAGCTTGAATAGTCTGGAGATGAGGATGCTAGTGGTAAGCTCCATCTAGTGAACATTTGAGCACAACCTTAAAGGCAATTTGCATACTTTATGCTTGTTTTATTATATATATATATCACATGATAGAAAGCAGACCAATTTTTATAGAATGTGAAAATATACATCAGAGTTTTATTTTCAGAAACATTAAGAATAAAATGATCTTTCAACTTTCTTTTAAGCCTTATTTAAAATCAAACATGTCTAACAAAGAAATGCACATTTTATTTTCAAGTTTTACCGATAATGAAACACGGATGCATGCATTAGAGTTATAATAAAGTGATATACTCTTTTGTGCTCAATTTCTTTAATAATGAAACTTAAGATGTTCTTTTATATTTTCAGAACTTTTTGAAGCCGACATGCTTTTTTTCATTTGCATATCTTTAAGCACTACATTCATTACAGTTTATATATGTATGGATGTTTTAATGTTGAAATATTCATTTTTATTTTATTTGTTATAGAAAATTAATTTAATTTTTTAAAGTAAAAATTGATTTTTCTAGAGACCATTCATTGTAAAGCTGAACATTATAATTGTGGACCAAATAGTTATTGCTTATTTAATGGTCATATATGTGAATGTGTTCCTGGATATCATGGAAATCCTTACTCTTTTCAAGGCTGTCAAAGTAAAATTATGCAAATGATTATATTTATCTATATTCTAATTTTTAAATATATATATTTTATTTAACACAACCTTTTAATATATTATCTTGCATCATTAGTATATTATACTTTACTAATAATTTGGATCAATTGTGACATTTTTTTTTACTAACATATTATGAATTTCTATCTGTCTAAAGTGTTTTTTGTTTAATTATAACATAAAAGTATTGTATTAAATGTGTGCATTTATGATGTTTCTATAAGAGTTACTTTATTATTAAAACTTTTTAATTATTTTTTGCATGATTTTATTATTATTAAAAAAAAAAAACTTTAAAAATCCACTTCTAGCTGCATTTGAATAAAAAGACTTTTATATTATTTTATTTTACTAACAGTTTCAATTGATTCATGGTCTTCATCAGAGTTTACTTTATTTCTTTGAAGAACTTTATATTTAAAGGTTTGAGAAAGATCATGTCTAATCAAAATAAAGAAATAAAATTTTAAAAAGTAAAAAGTATTATACTTAAGCCTATAGAAATGAATTTTTGAAGCATTCCTTTTTTAGTTTTTTAAAAATAAGATTAATTAATAATTATTGCTTTCTTTCTTAAAGTCTCTTTTCATAAGATTTTTATTATTTCTATGTATATTTTTTTAGTTTTTGTTATTTGAATATTGCTAGTAGGAAAATGACATATATATATATAGCTTGAATCAAATATTTCCATGAATTTTTATTATAATAAAGACTGGAAATGAGATCTTAACCATGAAAACAGAGATAACCTTTAACCTTTGATATTGCTAAGAAACTGTCAATTACTACTAATTGATAACCCCTGAGGCTTATTAATGGATAATAATAGCCCTTTTATTGGAGTTTTTATATTTACATACATATTTTATGAAAGATTGTAGCTAAAAGGCATGCCGATTATATATAGAATCAGTCATTTCAAGAGAATAATCTTGAGTGTTACATATATATATATAATAAGTACAAAATTATTTTTTGACAACATATGTAATTTCTGGTTGGCTAAATGAACCAAATGCTGCTGATAAACAATTCAGCACTCTTTTACTTACTATATTGCATAGACTTAAAACTAAATAATAAATGAATATTCCCATGAACATTACAACTAGATCATATATAAATGAGTTTTGTTTATATCTGAATTGTTGCTTTTTATTTTTATTTGAAAATTTATTAGATTTGTTAACCTCATATATACATCTAGAAGAATTAATGCAAATGGCTAATTTATAGCTGAGCAGTATAGTAAGTAAAAAGTGCTTAAATATTTATTATTAGTTTTTAATTCATTGGTCAAGACTGGATATATATGTAATAAATGAAAATTAAAGGATTGTATCCAAGTGAAACCAGAGATAACTTTACAAACTTTGATATTGCTAGGAAAATATCAATTCCTAATTGATGATCTAAAGGGTAAACAAGTTTTCTTTAGTAATCTATTTTTGTCCAGAGTTACTATATTATTATTATTATTATTATTATTATTATTATTATTATTATTATTATTATTATTATTATTATTATTATTATTATTATTATTATTATTATTATTATTATTATTATTATTATTATTATTATTATTATTATTATTATTATTATTATTATTATTATTATTATTATTATTATTATTATTATTATTATTATTATTATTATTATTAATAATAATAATAATAATAATAATAATAATAATAATAATAATAATAATAATAATAATAATAACAACAACAACAACAACAACAGAAATTCTACTTATTATTTTTCATATTTTTATTGCTAGCTACTTTTGCAATCAACATTGCTATTTGTAACTATACTGCAAAAATACAAACAAAATTGTAATAAAACTAACGATTTCATTAGAGCAACATATAAAGTCATCAATTCTACTAGATTTCTAAATAAGTTTAATAAATATTACAACAGAAACAGTATATATTTAAATTCTTAACATCCATCACAGTGTAAAAATGTGAAATACAAATAAATATAGATGGGTACAAGTTTTCAATTGTCCACTTCAAGATAATATCTTCTTCACCCTTTAAAGTAAAACAGGGTCAATGGAAAAGATGTTATATTAATCATTATGTTTCCAATTAACTTTTTGATAGCTTGAATGTAGATAAAATGAATGCAGAAATACTGAAAACTCCCAGTGAGTTGTATATAAACTAACTATCAATAAATGTAGAATGACTCTACCTACACTTTACTTTTGATCTTACATAAGCATGGCATTTTCCTGACATATTTACTATGCAGAGCTTGATTTATATATAATAACATAATTTCCAGACAACTGTAAGATCTTCTGAAATCACTGTAACTAATCAGATGGAAAGGCTGACTCTCATATTTAACAACTTCTTAATATGAAATTAATCTTCAGTTATTTGATAGCTCAAATATAGATGAAATTATTGTGGAAGTACTAAAACCCCCTAGTGAGCTATATTTAAACTAACTCAGTAAATGTGATATGTAGAATGAGCTAACCTACATTTTAGCTTTGATTATATATAAGCATACCAACTACTGACATACTTACACAACAATAAGACAACAATAAGCTATTTGGAAATCACTTTAACTAACCAGGTGAAAAGATTGAGCCTCATATTTAACAATATCTTAATATTAAATTAAACTTCAGTTGATAGATAAAAATATAAGGTTTTTGTAGCTCAAATATTAACGAAATTAATGCAGAAGTACTGAAAGCCACCAGTGAGCTATGTGTAAACTAATTGTCAGTAAATGTAAAATATAGAATAAGCCCAGATGGAATGTTTATATAATGAAGTTCAGGTGGACTCATTCTACTTATTACATTTACTGAATGTTAGTTTACTTATAGAATACTGGGTTTTTAGTACATCCACATTAATTTCAATTATCATGTATTGAGATTTGAAAATTATTTAACCCTCTACTTCAGATATAGTTAGCCATCCATTTGCAGAACCATAAGTAATAGCCTAACTAACTTGGATATTGACAGCTTAGCTAAAATAAAAATATCAGACTTGTTTGGAATTTGAAAAAAAAATTCAACCATCTGGATCAGATTTAGATAAAATTGGCTGATGGATGCATTAATCAAGTTGTAATATACAAATATCGCAATTTAATTTGCAATGGTCAAACTATATACATTCATATTTTTTACACCATCCAATTTAGACAAATACTTTAATGATTATTGCTAATAATTTACTAAACTAGAGTTTTATCATAACATCACATGATCACCATTTCTTATGTTTGCTTATAACTCTTATTAAAACAGGCAAAACTCTCTATATGTATTGCCACTCAGTGCAAGCCAGAGTAATTAATGGATGCCAGAATGCTCTAGGTGCAGTGCTCTCAAATCCAAACATCATCACTGATGAAGGCCAAAAGCCAGAAACTAGTCTGGGAATATTGGATGAGTAAGCATTAGATGGGGATTTTATGCACAAGCTTTCTGGCATCTATTGATTGCTCTGTCTTGCACTGAGTGGCAATACACATAGAGAGTTGTGCCTGTTTTAATAAAGTTTTATCATAACATAACTAATCCAAACATTATCTTTAAGATCAATAAAATATTAATAGATCTGTTTTTTAATTAAACATAAACATATGGAATAATTAATGCAATTTACGTATCTTTTTCAATGTGTAATATTTTTAATATACACATAATGACGCATGCAAAAAATACATACTTTGGAAATAAGTATGATAGCCACATAAAATCCGATATTAATTTTTTTTGTAGAGAAACCAACTAATTGCTCTGGAGTGTATTGTCCCTATAATAGTTTTTGCAATCCTAAAACTTTGCAATGCGAATGCAATTCACCTTTAACTGGAAATCCTTATACAGGAAACTGTCATAGTAAGTTTGCTTCTTTGTTGTTGTTTTTTTTTTAGATATCTATTAGCCTGCTTCTGAGTATTTTTATATATAAAAAAAAGATAAAATCTTTAAAAACCTACTGCAGGATAAACTTATCTCCAACATATCACAAAGAAAGGATTTTTTGTACATGTGCATGTATTTATCAACTACAACACAATTTATATCTCAAATTTTAATTTAGATTTTGTGTACATAAGGAAATGCTATATATTATTCTTATCATTAAGATCACCTTATTTTTCTTGTAGTATACATATGGCCAATAAAATTGGTTACATCTCATTGCATAAACAAATGTGTTATTATTTTACAATTACTAAAAAGATTAGGGACATGGGTTATTGCACAAAATGAGCATCTGATAACTCAAAGGTTCAAAAGAAATAAGTAAACAATGAGGCTAAATGTTATTTAATGGTGGATTGGTTATAATGTTTATAATTATGAGTATGTTGCTAACATCTCAAATGTATACTAGACTATTGAAATAAATTTTGAAATATAAATTCTGTCATAGTTTTTGTATTAATATATAATAGAAGTAGTACTTCAATGCAATATATATATATATATATATAATTATTCAAAACAATACAATAATTAATACAGTAACAATATTTTAAACAAACAAATATATACCAATTTAATAGAAGTACTTTCAACTATCTATGTAGTCGTTGTCAACTAGATTCAAATTGTATTAGAAAAAAAAACATTACAAATGTAAACAAAAATATATGTCGAGTTGCATTTTATACTACTCCTAATTTAAATAGATTAATAAATAATTCAAAAAATAGGTGTAGTATTTTAAATCAAAGTTGTGCAATATATAAATGGCTATGTGTTTGTGGAAAGGCATATATTGGGGAATCTCGATGTACATTGGAGAAAAGATCAAAGGAGCATTTGTTGTTATATAAACGAGTGCAAAAATCAAGACAAGAGAATGTTAGAAATGATGATGTATCACCATCAGTATTTTTTGATCATAATGTAACATGTAATTATGGTTTTGATTTTGATTTTAATAAAGTTAAGATTTTGTGTATTGAAAGAAATAATAATAAACGCAAAATTAAAGAAGCTATGTTAATAAAAAGTGAAAAGCAACAGTTTATAAACAGACAGGCCGCCAATATAAAAATTAATGAATTGTGGGAAAATTGATGTTTGACGCATTACTTTTTGTTTACATTTGTAATTTGAATCTAGTTGACAACGACTACATAGATAGTTGAAAGTACTTCTATTAAATTGGTATATATTTGTTTGTTTAAAATATTGTTACTGTATTAATTATTGTATTGTTTTGAATAATTATATATATTTTATTATAATTGGAATACAGACATTGATTAATAATTTATATATATATGTATATATATATATATATTGTAACTGGACCACCACCAACCCTTTTATTACTTCAGTTGTAACAATTTCCTGATGAGCATGTTGCAGGAAGGAACTATCAATTGGCATTACCCAATGCAGATGTTAACCCCCCCTACAACAATATTTCCTGCTCATCAGAGGATGTAGCACCATAGAGGCTGGAAGCATCTAGACATTTATATGTTTGGTTTTCCAAATGGCACCACTAGAGTTCCATCTCACTACAACCTGACTTACCTAGGTCTAGTTATGCCAGACGTAGCTCAGGAGGCATGAGATTCTCATGAACAAGTGAATGATGAGTGATGCAACAAAAACAAAATAGAATTGAACAACTGGATAACTAAGATTAATTTTAAGTAACAATAAATTTATTTAACAAATTAATTTGCAAGTTCTTCTAATAAAGTTCCTTCATATCCATGTGAAGATTCATTGTTTTATTCATTTCTGGTCCATTGGGTTTCTTTGGTATACTTCAGTATGATTTAAAGAATGTAACTTGTTGAGAGTATAATAAAGTCCCTTCACAGTTCTTTTAACAACTTATATCTTTAGTTATATAATTAATTCACAGAGAGGAATATGTCATATTGAGATAACAGAGAGAGTAATGAAGACAACTGATAGCATCTGATGCAGAGTTCCACTTAATTTAACAAATATTTTATTTGCAGTCCACTGTGTATCTTAGTATACAGTCAATAATAGTACAATAGTAATTAGAGAATGCAAGTTCTTTAACAATTTACATTTTGTGTCTAATTCAGAGTTCCAGTTAACCTTAAGTTATTTTATTTGCAGTCCATTAGTATTTTATTAAATTTATTAAATCCAGTAATGTGGTTTAAATTACTCCCACAAAATCAACATTCAGGTAAGTATTAAGCATTTGCAATTTTATTCAATATGCAGATAAGCATTTATAATTTAGTCAAATATATATGTATATTCATACACATAAACTTTATTATATTATCCAGATAGAAGTAATATGCAGTTGAAGCATTTATAATTTAGTCAAATATAGAGGTATATTCATACACATAAACTTTATTATATTATCCAGATAGAAGTAATATGCAGTTGAAGCATTTATAATTTAGTCAAATATAGAGGTATATTCATACACATAAACTTTATTATATTATCCAGATAGAAGTAATATGCAGTTGAAGCATTTATGATTTATACAGCATTTAATTATTCTAACATAAATATTTACTTGGTCTGCTGCAAACGTATATTTTTATACATAAATTCATTAGCAGTTTCATTTATACTTTGAAATATAGAATACAATTAACGTTTTCGTATTTCTCCATTATTTTTTTTCTTTTATTAAAATTTTTATCGTAGCATTAATCATTGAACTGCTACTATTTTTTAATTCTTACCTTATTACTTGTTGTTCTCTTTCAATACCCATGGGGCTTAATGAATGGCACAGTAGACAGGCTGGAGCTTACTTCATGATTGTGGATGAAGAGAAAAACACAGGTCAACCGCCCATGTTATATTGTTTTTTCATGGTTAAGTTTTGATTTTTCTGTCTTGCTTTACTTAGTAAAACTGATAAAAATAAACACTCTCTGATAATCCGAATTTTCAAATATTTTGTACTTTCTCTGCTTGTTTTATTCAATATGACTTTTCAAAAGAAAAACTACTTAACCGATGATAATAATAAAAATTATTCTCTCTGTCTGATAATCCAAAATTTTCAAGCTATTTATACTTTCTGCTTATCAGAATAGATTCTCTTTACATGACGCCTGCTTTAATTGGTGTTGTTAGAATGTTTTTGTCCACATTCGTGCCATTTCCCCCAGCTCATTGGCTATTCTTTTTGGCAGTAGAAGACCGTTTTTAATTATCTGGCTATGTGTTTTCGAATTCCAATTAATTTTACATTTCTTTGCCTAAGGCATTGCTAAGCACCTAAGTTATTTTGCCTTACAAATTATTTTTCTGCAATACAAAATAAACATCTTTTTTTTAATGTTTAAATATATATTTTTTCTTTTTTACTTTATTGATTTCCTTTTTTTTTTGGATTGATGAATTTTAATAAAGAAAGATTGGTGAATTGCAGATTTAACGTATTTGTTGTGTCTTTTTTTATTTTTAATTTGACCAAATTAACTTTCTTTTTTCATTGCTGTCAATTTTCATGATTCCTTTGTTTCTTTAAATTTTTAGTTTTTCTCAACCATTATTAAGTCTTTTCTTTTCTAACAACAAATCATGCCAGTATTTTTAAATGAGGGGGGGGGATCTTTTGAATATATATGCATGAAACAGTATACCTGTTTCATTATATATATATATATATCATGGTGTTTATCAAATCTCATGTGAAAATTGTAAAGCTTCTTACATAGGTATGAGTAAGCATTGCATCAGTGTTAGGAGAGATGAGCATGCTAATGCAGTTAAATAACACTCATCATTATCAGCACTTTCACTCCATACTATGGATTCAGGTCATAAAATTGATTTTTTTAGTACCAGCATCATATCCAGATGTGATAATCTCTACCAGTGCAAAATTAGAGAAGCCATTGAGATACTTAAAAGGTCAGATTGTATCAATAAGTGAGATGATACATGCAAACTTCCTCCTATTTGGAAATATTTTTTTAAAAAACATTCTTAACTTAACATTTTTGCTATTGGTGGAACTTTAACATTTTTTTTTCAAATCAGTGATTGTAGCGCCTCTACAACCATCTTTCTACTTTTTATCACCCAGTGGATGACTTGTGTGATCAAGTTGAAATGTCAGTATATTAATATTTAAATTTTTTTAACACGGATGAACCTGCAAAATAAGTCTTATATATATAATAAAAAGTCAGATGTCACATGACTTATACATAGCTTGCACTTACAAATATGTAAAATTAAGAGCATGCTAATAAGCTCTAAACAAGCTTTTTTTTAATTTATGATAAATGCTACTACAAGAGAAGGCATTCAAATCATTTTATCTTGGATTGTCCCCATCCCCAGACCAGTTTTGACCTATGGGTCTCTTCAGTGAGGAGTTGTGACATTAGATTCAAAAAACCAACTCAAGCAAAGCATTTATCTAAAAGTTAATTGTTAGAAGAAGATCTGAAACTTTTAGACATCTACATGTCTTTAAAGTCAGCTCTCCAACTGAAAAAATCATATGGGCCTGAACTTCATTCAGATACTCCATATATTAGTAAACTTAGCCATTTAATTTAGCCAAAGCCCCAACAGCAAAATAATAATAGCAATAATAAAAAGTCAGATGTCACATGACTTATATATAGCTTGCACTTACAAATATGTAAAATTAAGAGCAAGCTAATAAGCTCTAAACAAGCTTTTATTTATTTATGATAAATGCTACTACAAGAGAAGGCATTCAAATCATTTTTTCTTGGATTGTTCCCATCCCCAGATGGGTTTCTTCAGTCAGGAGTTGGGACATTAGATTCAAAAAACCAACTCAAGCAAAGCATTTATCTAAAAGTTAATTGTTAGAAGAAGATCTGAAACTTTTAGACATCTACATGTCTTTAAAGTCAGCTCTCCAACTGAAAAAATTATATGGGCCTGAACTTCATTCAGATACTCCATATATTAGTAAGCTTAGCCATTTAATTTAGCCAAAGCCCCAACAGCAAAATAATAATAGTAATAATAAAAAGTCAGATGTCACATGACTTATTTATAGCTTGCACTTACAAATATGTAAAATTAAGAGCATGCTATAACTCTAAACAAGCTTTTATTTTTTTTTAATTTTTTTATTATGATAAATGCTACTACAAGAGAAGGCATTCAAATCATGTTATCTTTGATTGTCCCCATCCCCAGACCGGTTTCGACCTATGAGTCTTGAGTTGGTTTTTTTAATCTAATGTCCCAACTCCTCACTGAAGAGAGACATAGGTTGAAACTGGTCTGGGAATGGGGACAATCCAAGATAAAATGATTTGAATGCCTTCTCTTGTAGTAGCATTTATCATAAATAAAAAAAAGCTTGTTTAGAGCTTATTAGCATGCTCTTAATTTTACATATTTGTAAGTGCAAGCTATATATAAGTCATGTGACATCTGACTTTTTATTATTACTATTATTATTTTGCATTGGGGCTTTGGCTAAATTAAATGGCTAAGCTTACTAATATATGGAGTATCTGAATGAAGTTCAGGCCCATATGATTTTTTCAGTTGGAGAGCTGATTTTAAAGACATGTAGATGTCTAAAAGTTTCAGATCTTCTTCTAACAATTAACTTTTAGATAAATGCTTTGCTTGAGTTGGTTTTTTGAACCTAATGTCCCAACTCTTCACTGAAGAAACCCATAGGTCGAAACCAGTCTGGGGACAATCCAAGATAAAATGATTTGAATGCCTTCTCTTGTAGTAGCATTTATCATAAAAAAGCTTGTTTAGAGCTTATTAGCATGCTCTTAATTTTACATATTTGTAAGTGCAAGCTATATATAAGTCATGTGACATCTGACTTTTTATTATTACTATTATTATTTTGCTGTTGGGGCTTTGGCTAAATTAAATGGCTAAGCTTACTAATATATGGAGTATCTGAATGAAGTTCAGGCCCATATGATTTTTTTAGTTGGAGAGCTGACTTTAAAGACATTTAAGATCTTCTTCTAACAATTAACTTTTAGATAAATGCTTTGCTTGAATTGGTTTTTTGAATCTAATGTCCCAACTCCTCACTGAAGAGACCCATAGGTTGAAACTGGTCTGGGGATGGGGACAATCCAAGATAAAATGATTTGAATGCCTTCTCTTGTAGTAGCATTTATCATAAATAAAAAAAAGCTTGTTTAGAGCTTATTAGCATGTTCTTATATATATATAAAGCAGCAATTCGGAAATATTTTAAATAACTTACAATCTTTCAAAAATTCCAATCGACATTTCGTTTTAATAATCTTTAAACACATCTTCTTCCATTCTTTAAACAACCATATCTTATTCATATATTTGGTATCCATTAATCACGTAACATTACGACAATAAAACAAAATAAATGTCCGCTAATATCAATACTACAATAACGAAACTTAAATATATTCCAAACAACGGTAAACAATTTATAATATAATATAAATAAAAACTCATAAAGAAATATTTTCGATTATATTCATAATCATTTTCAACTCAACTTTCAAAATGGAATCATATATATTGTGGCAGTAATTGGAGAGGTGGATTTCCAGTATGACTGTAAATATTTAAATCTTTGTACAATCACATTGCAAATAGATAATAATAATGATGATTGAACTCAAATGGGTTATATTTTCTAATCACTTCCTCAAGAACAACTTTATAGGCTCCTACTAAGCTTTCTCATCCAAAAATTATTTATTTACACTAATGATAAGAGTGTGCACTCACAGATTTTACTCAGGTGCCATTTTTTTAAGTGAAAATAATCTTTTTAAATGGAATAACCGTAGTATCACTCCTTTCTAATCTCTACTCATATTCCAGTATTTTCTCAGTCATACAGAACTTTCACTAGTTTTATGTCAACTCCACCATTACAAGTGATACTGTGAATACTTTGAATGAAATATAGAATGTGACAAAAAGCACTATCAAATTAAGTTTATAAAATTGTATAAAAAATATTTCTATTATCATTGATTTTACCCAAACAAACGAAACAGTTATAGCATTAACAAAATTAGGATGCATATTGATGATAACAAATAAATATATATATAATTATTATGAATCTTATGAAGATAAAATAATTATATAAATATAAAATTTCTTAAAGCCTTTTCTAATGTTTTTAAAAAGGAAACACCTTAATTTGTAGTTAGCATTACTTTAAACATAAAATCATATAATTCATGACTGAACATCATGGACATAATTTTTTAGCTGTGACTTTTTTTTCTTTTTTTCAATGGCTACAAAATATTTAAATTGTAGATAATGGTGAAGCACGTCTCTCTGTCATAAAAACAGATAAGCTATAGATTATCCAAACGCTATGGCAATTAATTTAGAGTTTGAAATAGTTAATAATTTGTCACAGGAGAAGGCTTTATGTTCTGTGGATTATCTAATGTACCTTTAAGTTGCTTAAGCCTCACCACATAGCTTCTCTAAAATATAATTATCTGTGAATAAAGACTTTTGTTTTGTTTCACCTCAATTTACACTTGAAGATACATTTCTTTCCAACAAAAAGCAAATTATATGACTTAATGAGAGTCTTACTTCAAATAATGACTTTTCCTAAAATTATATATATATAAAATTGAATCACCATAGGTAATCCTCACAAATTGTATAATTCTCTCTGCTGGTAGCATCTAGGCTCTTGTATTTTTATTTATTTATAGCATCATGGTCCCATCTGAAAAAGAAATGCCTTTCATGCCTCTATGATTTAATCTTTCAAAGAATTTATAACATTTTAAAATACCTTTCTTTTGCTGTTGTTGTTTTTAATTAGTCTCTAATGATAGATTTGAGATTATTTTTTATTATTTATGAATAATTTTCAATTTTTGGATATTCTAATAAAATGTAATAACATTTTTTTTTAATTACATGAATTAATTTTTTTTTCATACGTTAACTTTATTTTTAAAAAAAATTTTTTTTCATGTAATAAATTTATTTTTATTAAGTTTGTTTTAAGAGGTTTTGTTTTTTACTTTTTTTTCTTAATTCAGATCATGCAATCCCATACAAATATACATGTCATATATGCATATACATATGTGCATATTCTAAAAAACACAATAGGCTCATGCATATAGTGAATTTTATATTTTATAAATGCATCCACACATTCAAGCGTATATATATATATTATTTAATTACTCTTCTTTTTAAAAATAACAAGTTTTATTATTTCAATAGATGTTTATCATTTTATTGATTGTTTATTATGTGCACAAGGATATTATGTCTTGCCGACCTCTTTTGGGTTTCGTTTGCATCATTACAATATATATATATTGTAACCTAAACAAAAACGAAATAAACTCCTCCTACTATTATTCATTGTCTATCATATGTCATTCTCTAATTTGAGACTATCTCTCATCTATAGAAATATCTCAATAGCTTTTAACAAGTTCTGATTGTTGGACACATATCTTTTACACAATAATAGAGTTGGGTTGAGACTCTTACATAGAATAATAAGGATTATAAAGTGGACTAAGCTCAGTGGTTGGTTACATATAAAAGAATTAGCTACAGAGATATACAATTAAGATAAAAAAAGAACTCTGATAGAATAAATTACTCCAAATAAAACATATAATTTTGGGACGAGATAAAACTTCAATTATTCCCTAATAAATAATTTAGAATAAAGTAAATCTCTACCTTCATCCCAATCAAACTCTCTGAGCTATAAATATTTGCACTTTCAAAACGTATTCTCTAACAGACTCTTATGATTAACAAAATCTCTTATATAGTTGCATATTATCCACTAATATGATTTGATTTCCTTTACATCGATTAGAATAAAGAAGTAATCCTTTCTTATAATGCAAAATAAAGATCTCAGGATTTTCTTTTTGGTATTTTATCAAATAAACAATGGTATAGTGTTGCAAGGCAAATGACTGACATTCTAGCAGGCTTTAGGAACATACACTTTCTAATAGGCTAATGTATCCTATTAATATCATCATAATAATAATCATGTAGATTACCAAAAAGAAACGCTTATTTTAATCAACACATGTGTCAAATAATAATAATAAAATTTAGAATACTTATAACCCTTTACCTAGAATGGCATTCAAATAATAGAAGAAAAAGGGTACATTTCATTTCCCTCTCTTATCCTAAAACAATACAGATAAAATACTTAATTTACAACATTTGAATTTTGATAGTAGGTCAATAAGGTGCAGTCTGATTTATGGATGGATACATCCATTGCAATCCTTAAATGAACAATTATCAATTTAAAATTTTTAATTAAAAAAAAACTATTTATGTCACTGTTTCTTATCAAGTATTACTGATTTTGAATCATGAGAATAATAACCATCTGATTGGAAAATATACATTTTATTTTACTTTGTGGATTTGTGGAACCAAAAAAAAAAAAGAATTTCATACAGAAGAAAAAATACTCAAAAACCAAATTTTAATAATTTACACAAAATACATTTATTAAAACTACATGTAAAAAAAACAACTGTTTACAACAAAATAATATAATAACAATTTAAACATCATAGCTATTGGATATACTTTTACTTTTGATTTTGAAGGATAAATGAGTAAAGATCAATTTTATTCAAAGCTTATTCCTCTCTTAGTTGCCTAGTTTTAATTGTGAAATAAAAACTATGACCACAAATGATTATGATTCCTTGCTAAATATTTATTTGAAACCTCACAATTTATTCTAGATAAACCAAGGCATTAAACAAACGTTTAATGAAATTCAGAATAATAATTTTAATGATTGGCTAGCTTGCACCATAAGCTAATTAACATTTTCCATATATTTTATAATCAAGCACTCATTTATGATATCTTACTATTAAAATCATAGTCACAAAAATAGAAAATTAACTTCAATATAATCTATTGCTGCTTCTAAATTAACTGGCTAATATGATGATGATAACTGTCATCACATTACAACTGATTATTGCCTCACATTATGTTAATCTTAAAACCAAATGGTCAATAAAAATCATTCATCAGAAGTTATACATACCTTGATAGTCAATTTATGAAACTTACAAAATCCCTTGGTGAATTTCTCCATATGATGTATATAAATAGCATTGTGTCTGTGTATTCCCATCATGCTATGCTTTAAGCTGAAGAATTAAATTATTAGATCTTGTGGATTTACTTGTATACTACAGGCAAAGCACAGTAGCACAACACAGATATTATTATGATCAACCAAAGCACTAACAATTTCTACCTTAAGAACTAGCTGTCATTGCCATAACTTTTATAAATACAATAGTCTACACTTTCTATGGTGGACAATCTAGTTTTTCAAATAGCACATGAGGGATAACATCACTAAATAAGTCCCTCAGAGCAAGATGACATGACTCTAATAATGGTGGCACCCATGCTTATCTCTCAAGCATAAGTGAAGGTGTAGACGCAGTCTTACCACCTAAGAAAAATGGAAAAACACACTAAAGACAAATGATTTTCTCCATGGAATTTATCTAAATAAGCTATATATAAAAATATCTTGAAAAACATTGTCCTCTCATGGCAAATACATATAATAATGGGAAAACATCTCCCATTCCATAAACATCATAAATAATATACTATTTGATAAATCTCAAGCTATAAAGCCTAACTATTTCTCACAATGGCAAGATACAAATTTATCCTTGATAATAAAATTTAATAGCTTGTATCAACATTAAACTCCATACATTAAATAATATCCAAAATCCACAAGAAAGTATTAGTCAAAACGACTATAAACACATTAAAAAAGCATAGGAAATATTTGCATAAGATAAGTAATATGCACATGAACAATGAGCATAATAAATATATACGAAATTATGTGGACAGACTAATGCAATAAATATTATTAATTCAATGATTAAGGAAATAAATTTTTCTCAGACAAATTCTAAATCTAATTTCTGTTATGAATGATGTTAAGAAAATTATTAACTTTTGATAAACACACCTGTAAGGATTATTTGTCCTAAATTATAAAAGAATAGGCAATTTTAAATTAAATGCTTCACTAAAATCTATTTAAAACTGCATGTGTGTAATAAAATCTCTATACACTTTATTGCAAACTCCTTGAGACAATTTCAGATAATAAAGTAAGATATCTTGACATATAAAATAAAGCATAAAATATATAACTATTATATTCCCATTTTTTTAAACAAAATATAAATTACAATAATAATAAAGGTTATGATAAATTCAGTTCATTAGTAAAGCTTCCTCAACAGTAGGCAAATAATTTATGGTGCGAGGTCCCACATCATTAGTTATGGGCATAATATCGGTGCATTCATATATTTCAAACCAATATCTTATTTATTTATTTATTATTACGACTTCACTATGATAAAAGACAAGTACAGGGATATGATATTTTACTTTAAACATGAACAGGTATGGATCCATTTTATGACGACACAATTTAATATTAACTAGCTAGTTTTAAAATATGACAATTATATACAATTATTGTTAACTGTAAATTTTAGTAACTATCCGCAATTTCATTGGAAAATATTTTGTTAAAAGTTTTCCACTCTTTCTGGAAAAGCAGATGATCAAGAAACATTTCCACCATAAAACAAAATGATATGCCAATTTTCATTAATAAACTTTAACTTTCAGAAAGCAGTATTTATTTTATATATGTTTTTTTCCCTTTTTAAAAACATTTAGACATTTGTTGGTTTTTTAAAGTTAATAATTGATACCAAAACATTTATTTAAATTATTTTAGTTTTGAACAGTTCTTAACATTTTTTTAAAACTTGGTTTTAAATTTACTGCCACAAAGAATATGATTTATTAGTATAAAATGATTATTTATAATTTTCCATATGATCTCAGTTAAGATTACCATTTTCATTTGTTGAAAATTTTTTAAGTTAAATGTTAAATCGGAAGTATTATCTTGGCACATTACATTATGAAATTTAGACTGTCTAGTTTAAAGAAAGCATAAAACTCGATACCTTAATTGGGCCTTCAGCAATCCATTCTATATGAAGACTTTAAAGAAAAAATATAGTTTCTACTGGTTTTAAAAAAAATGCAAATACAAAAATTACACAGTTTTTTTTCTTTCTTTCCAGAACAACCTCCTGATGAAACTTAAAGCAACAACAACAAAAAAATCAGTTCCCCCGCTCTTTTTCTCAGTTTTCTTCAATATATATATAAAAAATATATATCAGGTGTCAGCATTCTACGTTTCAATTTCAAGGTTAATAACAAATCAACTAATTAACATGAATAAAGTTTTTTTAAAAAATAATAAACAGCAAACAAATATAATAAGTTAATGATTCTTATACTCTAAATCCAATAACATGTTTTTTTTATTTGATTTATTCCTACCAGAAATTTAAAATAATAAATGTAATTTTATTACATATCTTATTTTTAAAAGTTAATAAATAAATTGAATATTTTAATGAATAAAATTAAAGATTAAAAAGTCAATATATAAATCCATGCATGCATACACACCTAAGAGCGTGAAACTAATCTTATTTAAGGCAAGCTTATTTTAATAATCCACTTAAACTTTGAATAACTAGCTGCTATTGAATTATTTTAAGACTTAAGTGAAATATAAATTATAAAGGTGATTAAATGAAATAATTTAACTAACTCATTAGCAATTTAGTAACCCAATAAATTTTCAGCACTAACAATTAAAATATTCACTCAGCTAGCTTTCTTTCTTTTTTTTATAAATCTAACATTATAAATGCACATTTTATTAAGTACTCCCTAAATATATGTATAACAATTATATCATTTATTAATACCTTTTATTAGATAACTATTTAAATCTACATATATGAAATATTGCTTATTAAGTGATACCATTTTATCTACAGATTAAATAATATAGTTTTACGTCTCTAGTTATTTGTTTTATTTTAGCTTTTATTTTTTTTAATGGCTAATTATTATATAATGCACTGTTTAAAAATGTTTTAATAAAAGCAAGTGGCATATCACATGGTTACAATATATATACACAAAATAAAAAAAAAAACTAATAATTATGTGAATATTACTTTAAAAATAAGATAAAATTAATAATTTATAATGCTAATTGATGCAGGAAGTAGTAACAAGTATATTTTAACAAGAATTAGTAACAAATATATCTTACATACGGCATAATTTTTGAACGAGTTCCTTTGTTTGTTTGGTCTGTAAAAATTACGGCTATTTTATTATTATTATTATCATTACCTGTTTTAGCAGGTGCAATTACTATATTGTTAACTGATCGTAATTTAAATACGTCGTTTTTTGATCCTGCTGGTGGAGGAGATCCAATTTTATACCAATATTTATTTTGTAACATCTATACAATTCAACAAGAATAGATTATTCTATGATCTATTAAAGATTTAAAAAAGAATAAGCAAAAACTTTTATTCAATGTAAAACTTTATATGGAGCAAAGACTTCTGTGATAAAGACAGAGAATCAAAACATACCAGATGAATTTGAAAAGAGAATAGAAATAAGAAATTGGAAAGACAGTGAACAATGCATAAATATTGAAAAGAATAAATAGTAAAAATCCATTAATGAAAGAAATTATAAAATGGAAGAACTGAATTTTTTATATACTTAAAGATAATAGATTCATGGAAGATATGATCAAAAGGTCAGTGATTACTAAAAAAAAGTCAAAGGAAAAAATGTATTAATTTTTTTTAAGAAAGAGATTTTGAGAAATTAGTCTGTGTTAATACATGGACTCATCATTTTGTATGATGATAATATTGATTACTTACATTATACATAAAGCTTATTGGAAATGCCAGAATACACAGATATCAAGAATATTAAAAGATATCTTGATATTGCATAGAAATTTGTAGTAGTAATAGCAGGAAAAATGATAGCATTATAAAAAGAAAAGATGATGAGTTCATAAAATATACAGAAAACTTTTATAAAAAATAATATGGTGTCAGCAGACAAATGAACAATATATCTTGTACAGTTAGAAAGTGTTTTTGAAATGCAACTTGTTTTACATAAAAAAAATAGAGTTTACGGGAAAATATAACAGTAAACATACATCAAATGATTGAAAAATACAATTGTATCACTGATATTTAAGAAAATTGTTACAAATTACATACCTAATATACTTCATACACTTTCAAGAGATTAAATGTATTCAATTTTGAATGCTAGTCTTTATTGTCAAAAACAAAAACCAGAAAATTGTTGGTCTGGAAACAGAAATTTTATGGCAATATAACATTCACTGTGCTTTCATACTCAAGATTACAATATCTAGATTTAGAGTAGGGTGAAGTGTAAATTTTTTAAATTACAGATCCATCAATCATCACTAGTTTTACATAAAATGTTTACTGTAATAGCTAAACAGCATTAAGCTGTTGCACATGCTGTTTAGCTATTACAGTTTATAAAACTTCGCGCTATATAAAATAATTGATTTATAAAATGTTTACCAAAATTATTACAAACACATCAATACTCTATAGGATTTTGAGCTTAAAATCACCCTTAAAATTAAATTGAATTTAAAAGTTATTGCAAGTAATTCACATTTATTAAAACAATTTATTTCATTTAATATTAATCACCATTATGTATGCAGTTTGCAGATTATGAAAAGATAATGAACTCTATTATTATATGAAAAGTTTGGATGATCAAAAAAATAGGTTCAATATGTTGTCAAATTCTGAAAAATATTTATCAAAATGCAATAGTCTATTTTATTTATGCTTATTTATATGATTTTAAATTTACTTATAAATTAAATTATCAGTGTAATAAAATGCTATGTTTTGAAACATAGATATATATTCACATTTTTTTTTATCTAGAGCCCAATTTGTGCAGAAGTGTACTTCACAATTTGTGTCCATTTCAAACATTATGTTCACCCAGTAATGTTAGTAATGTTTCTTGTAGATGTCCACCTGCATATAATCAAGTTTCTTCACTTTTATGTTCGCGTAAGTTTTATTGTTCCATAAGCTTATGAGTTCCTTCAGGTTAAAAAAAAAAAAAAAAAAAAAAACATTTTCTTATAATATAAAAGAAAACAATGGAATTAATTGTACATTTTTTTTTAATTTTACAATTTTCACAATCGAAATATATAAATAAATAAACAAACAAAACTATAGTTAGCTTATGACATGTCTGACATCCTAAATAATGTTTTACTGTCAGAATTTAAAAATCAAAATCTCATTAAAGTCACACAACATTAGCATTTCCTTGTGGAATACTTATTTTGTTTATTTAATAAACTTTATTTATAAATTGCTATTAAGGATAGCAGTCATACCATATGCTGTTTATAGCTTTTATTTATAAATTGATAATTTGAAAATTGTAGAATTATTTGAACGTTTTGTTTTATTACATATATACACACATATATATATATTCAGATTTAACTGTAATTACTGATTGGAACTTAATGTAACACTTTATCAAATGATGAATAATGTTTAATTTTAACTTGAATATTTTAATATTTTGCATAATATTATATTTGAGTGGTATTAGTAGAGTATAAAACTTATGGAATATAAATTCGTTTATATATATATTATTTTGTAGGATAGCTTTTGAATAGCAAACATATATATAATAAGAGTATCAAACTCCATACAGTAGTGCCACCAAGTACAAGCTTGATAATTAATCAAATAGGAAAAAGGTGGCTGCTAGAGGGTTGCATTAGATCCTAAAATTTAGATGCAGTACTCTCAAATCCAAGGTTCCTCACTGATGAAAGCCACAAGCTAGAGACTAATCTGGGGATGTTGGATGAGTAGGTAATAGATAGGAATTTTATGCACAAACTTTCCTGCATCCACTGATTACAAAACCTTGCATTTAGTGGCACAACTGTATGGAGAATTTGGTATTCTTATTAACAACATGTGTAAGCATATAAAATGGTGATCATATGATGTTTTGATGCTTTTATACATATCCTTCCCATAGGATAATGATGACTGTGGCTAACCAAAATGTATAGATCCTGAACTGAGTTCAGATCTATATGGCTAATACAAGTGAATGAGTTGGGGTTGGAAACATTATGGTGTTTTCATCTTGGGCTCCTAGCTTTATAGTTAACCAAATAGATAAAAGTTTTGGCTGCTGGGGGATTGTTTTAGATCCCATGATCTAGGTGTGGTGCTCTCAAATTTAAAGCTTTTCACTGATGAAAGCCACAAGCTAGAAACTAGACTGGTAATATTAGATGAGTAGGGAATAGGTAGGGATTTTATGCAAAAACCTTCTTGCATCCATTGATTACAAAAGCTATTACTTGGTGGTACTACTGTATGGAAAGTTTGTTACTTTTATTAACAGCACATGTAAACATATGAAATGGTAATCATATAATGTTTTGATGATTTTAAAGGTTGTTTTCTATTCCCTGGTGTTAGCCATTTGATGGCATTGATGGTAATCAAAAACACGTACATATTACGATTCCAGGTCAGGCCTGTGATTCTATCTATATAAATATCTGCTTTTTTAGTTTTTGTAATAGGAAATTAGAGGAGGTAATAGTAAATAATATTACTATTTTTTTAAAAATAAAAAAAATTTAGAAATTCACATTAAATTTAAAAATGATACCCGCATAATTGACATTTTTTGGACAGTAATTAATTATAAAATGGGTTGTTTTTGTTTTGTGTATCTGTCAAAAGTTACAGGATTTTTTAAATCGAAAATAAGATGCAATTTACACAAAATTGCTACATTCACGCTAAATTTACAAATGATACCCGACTAATTTGCTCTTTTTTTTGTTTTTGGACAGTAATTAATCAGAAAGTGTATTCTTTTTGTTAGTGTGTATATATAAAAAGTACCATTTTTGAAATACTACATTTAAAAATGATACCCAGCTAAGTTGCATTTTTTGGACAGTAATGAATCAGAAAGTGGATTGTTTTTATTAGTGTGTAGATTTTATCAAAAACCGTAATATTATTGAAATATTAAATTTAAAAATGATACCCGTTGTGCTGGTCAAAATATGTTTATCCATCTAACATGAGCTGGAACTCACAAAATGTACTTCAAACCCAGTCAAGCCCAAGATTTAGGACAGGGACCAGCCTGAATTCGAACCCACTCTCTAAGCCCCAGATCAAACACTAATGGATAACATAATAGTGATGGCCCATGAGAATTAATCTTAATCCGGCTGACTAGCAAAGCTGAGCAACACAATGAGACATCTATTAACTATGACTATATTAAAATATATATAAGCAAGGCTGTAATATGTGGAAGTGGAGGAAAAGGAATTCGAACTACTCAAATAAGTTAGAAAATAAAATATAGTTTAATATAATGAAAAATTATTTATATACATTTATAAATTAAATACATTAGTATCTGCGTGAATGAGCAAGCAGTAGATAATTACATAGTGTCATTCTTGCTATTATTTCTCATATGCTCTTTATTAGCTAAATAATATCTTACAAATAAACACACATCTTTGGTGGCTCCAATATTAAAATGCCAATTGAATATTAGAAAGAATTATGATAATCCTGCCATTAACAATTTGATTTACGGTTCAGAAACATGGTGACTAACATATATTTAGGGTAGCATTCTGAGATTCATTATACATATGATATAAACTATTTTCACACCACTGAGGTCATGAAAATAAACAAAAGACAGTTAAAAAATTATATTTGAAACTATGACAAAATATTTAATGAAATTATTTTAACAATAGAAAAACAAATGCTTTATTTTCCCAAGGCATATAGATACTCTTAAATATAGATATATAAATTATGATGGTAGGATTGTATATGATTGAAATAAACTTAATTAATAAATAGAAGTAATTGGCATTTATATATATTTCTTAAGCAAAGCTTAATTTTAATATTAGAGCATTAAAACTGGGTCATGAAGCAAAAGGAATAATAAATACGAAGAAGTTTGCGGTGCTGACATAATAGCCTAAAAATAACTAAGAGGAAAAGGTTGTGCTTCTGGATGAAAAATGAAACGGATGGGCATAGCATGTGCCAAACTTATGGGTCACCACCAGAGGCCTTTTTATATGAAGAAATGGATGGGAATAGTGTGTGCCAAACTTATGGGTCACAGCCAGTGGCCTTTTATATGAAGAAAGAATAAGCATAGCATGTGCCAAACTTAGGGCTCACTGCCAGAGGCATTTTTATATGAAGACTTGAGAAGAAATCTATGGATTCAAATTTGTCATAACCCCCAGATTAAGAAGCAAATATATATAATCACGAAGATCAGCTATATATCAGAAACGCAGTACGAATGATAAATGTCTCTAACAACATTGAATAAATTTTACTGCTTTAAAATAAATGACCCTTGTTTGAATACTATAATATGCCATGCAATTATAATATATATATATATATTGTGACGACCACGTAAAGTTGTCGACACACATATATATTTATTAATAAAATTAGAAAGTAATAAAGGTGAAATAAATTAGCTAATAAATTTTTTTAAAAAAAAAAAAAGGAAGGAAAAGAAAAATTGAATTCTAATGTCAAATTACTGTGGATTTTGTAACAGTAAGAGAAGGGGAGGGGGGCTGCATAAATAAAGAAATGTGTCTCTTTCTCTCTGGTAAATCAAATGCTAGAAAGTTATTTTGTTTATTGTGGGAGAGGGGAAGTGGATGCATAAAAAAAATGCGTTTCTTCTCTCTTTTAAAAAAATATATTATAACAAATTAAAGTAAATGTAAAACGTAAATGTGAAAAAAATGAATGAATTGTAAACTTTAAATAAAATAAATGTAATATGTGATATATAAAAAAGAAACAATATGGCCATAGGTGTGAAAGTCTGTTGGACAAATTAAATTCCATGGACAAAGAAATGTTATCAACGGAAGATCTTGGCCTGATCTGTTAAATTAATTGGGACTTACATTCCAGCCACTAATTAAATAAAGAAACATAATGATAAGAATTGGTTGGAAATCTAAGTCTTAATTAAAAAAATTTAAAAACAACGAACCAAGAAAGATATTAATAAAATTACAATTTTTGTCTGGCATTGCTAGTAGAGACTTTAGAGAAGCAACAGCTAAAAGAAAATGGGAGAAGTGCGTGGCTAGTGGCATTAAAGGGACGTGGGTTCGGATTCAAGCCGTCTCATCACTGACTCGCAATGTAAGATCTTTGCCTGACCTGTCGATTGAAACTCAACCTAAAGAATTAGCCAGCAAACTGGATGAAAATAACCCCACAATTTGAGGAAGTTAATCAAGAGTGCTCGGAAGAAATACCCATGGGACAATTACAACAAAGCCTAGGTAAAAGCATGCATGCATTTTCATTTGTCTACTATCCATAACTGAATATAAAATTAATGATTTGAGAAAATTAGAACTCTATCAACCGAACTTTAAGAACTTTTATATCTGATCTATTTGCATATATTTATTATAGCCATGTATTTTATAAGTGTGTTTTTGTTATTATTATTATAATGTATTTTTTTATATCAAGTGTGAGTATTAGTATTAAACATATTTGTCATTAAATTTTGTATCCTTGCTTTATTCTCCTATCACCAAGCTACGACAGGGGGGAAACTGTAAGTAGTGATTAAAGGGGCATACTGATTTGTTTAAGATATTCATGTGCTGCTTGTTCGTGCGAAATCCCAATTCTAAAAAATAAATAGCAAGCGCTGGACATTCGTTAAGTTTCTTTGAAATAGTTTGCGTTGTTCAGCAGCCGAGGGTATCTTGGTCGGGAAAAATAATGCCAAGATAATATGTACGTATTGCCTTGGGGTTCGATCAAGGGTATAGATATGAAATTAAGTTTGTATCTGTATTAGCTCTCTGCTTGTATTGTAACGGCGTTGGTTAAAATAATAAATAAGATAATAAAGAATCTAAGTTGAAAACAATAAATGGATAAAGAATCAAAGTTGGAAAAAGAATTAATATAATAAATAAGTATAATATAGAATAAAATAATTGAAATAAATATAATTGAATACACAAATAATTAAGCAACCGTACGAATAACCATTTCCATTATAATTGGGGGCCAGAGTCCGGGATATATTGTCACATTTACAAGTTCAGCCCATTTGAATTCGAGTATAACAAAATTAATAGTTTATGCAATAATTAATAAACAAATCAAAAAATAGCTTGGTGGTAGACAAAGCAAAAAATAAAATAAATATTAGAGTGTAAAAGGAGAGAAAGAGAACGTAATATAATGTGGGAAGTTAGGTTGTAAATTGGAGACAGTTGCGGAGGGGTCTTGAAGGCAGGCATGGGTGAGTGATGATTAGTGAGTGAGACAAGGAGAGCCGAACAAACGTACCTAGTGTCCGTGAAATATAAAGTTAGTAAAGTAATATAATCCTATAAGGATAAGGTTAGATAGTAAAGCCGTAGAATACAATATAAGTAATTAATTAGTGTGTGTGTGTTAAATAAATTTGATGCACACCAGATCAAAAATAACAATGGACGCTCTATTGGGCGAAATAGGAAAAACCTCCGAAGAACTAATGGAACCGTCCGGAGAAATAGCTAATGAAGGGGAAATAGAAATTAGCAAAAGATTGGAGACAGTGGGGGATGATAAAAATAAAATAGAATGCTATAACATAAGGGATATGTTCATGAAATTAATGGAAGCCCAGCAAAGGTTGTTTATGGAAATGAGGGAAATAGGTGAAAGAAATAGTAGGAAGATAGAAGAGTTGGGTGAACGACACGGTAAGGATTTTACCAAAAAAATTGAAGAAGTGAAGGAAAAATGTGAACAAACCTCAGACCAAATGAAGGTTGCAAATGAAAGGCTGGATCACCAGGAGGTACTACTGGAGAAAATAGAGCAAGGGGAGGAAATTGAAGGAATAAAAAATGAAAACAGAAAGGTGATAGAAAGCATGCAACTAGAGGTAACTCAGTTAGCGAACACAGTTGAGAGGATAGAAGTGAGAGTAGAAAGGGGTGAGAATAAAATAGAAAATATAACAGAGATAATAAGAGCTGACAGTAAAGAGCAAGAAAGCGCGAGCAAGTGCTTGCAAATAAATAGCAAAAGTAACAATGCGGAGCAAATGCTTATAGGCCCAGAAGGAAAGACTGTCGGACAGGTTACTGAGTCGCTAAATGCGTTTGACAGCACTAGGCCTAATTATGAGGCGGAGGATCGGGGATTTAAACCCCAGCCCAACGATCCGCATGTAGGGAGAATGCAATACAATCCGCATTACGATTATTGGGAAGGAAACCAGGCGTTTCTTTATAGATCAGAAAGAGCTGAAATGTCCGAACAGACCGGAAAAAGTTCAGACCTCAATTATCCATATGAGCAAGCCATCCCTAGAGGACATCGGAACAGTGTTCCAGGTCCCAGCACAAGGGGATATAAATATAGTAGAAAAAATGATAAGAAACCTCCAGACAAAAACTAAGCTGAAAGAAATAAACAGACGGAAATGTCGGTTCAGTGAAATGGATAACGTCATGGGATCACAAGAAATAAAGTTAATTTTTTTAAAAAAATATATGACAGGTGGGGCAAATCGTCTCACGACAAAAATCAAAGTTACTTTAATAAATAGAGTAGTGTTCACGGAGTGAAATTAATGATGAACTTAATTAATGAGTATTTATGTGCAGTCAAGCACAACAAGACAATGTAAATAAAAGTAATAACAAAAAAAAAAAGAAATCTATAAATAGTTTATTCGTATCACAATCTGTCAGTTATAAATGCAGATATAATTGACAAATAAATAAAAGTAAAAATAAAATAAGAATCGTTTAGGCTCATTAAAGAGCTAGTGAATAATTAATAAAATAAATAAATGAATAATAGTGATAATGCATAAATGACAGATATCACTAGTAGGTGTATGAGGTGGCAGATTGAGGCATATATATGTGTGTGTGTATGCATTATGTTTGGGTCGTATTTTGAGCGTGATTCAGCCGTCTCTTCGCACTTTAGATTCTCATGGCTCTCGATGGTTGAACTTTTAAATGAAGCGCCAGTAAAAATCCTGGACTCATTATATAATAAGAATTAGTGTCCCAATATAATAAGAATTAGTGTCTCAAAATAAATAAATGAAAAAATAAGAATTAGTGCCTCGAATAAAATAAATAAAGAATAAGAATTTGTTGTTTGCACAAGATGAACAGGCAGTAGAAATATCCTGCTGTTCACATGCTTTAAACCCCTGTTAGGTTTTTTGATAGAGTTAAGTTAGGCCATGGTCCTGTATGCATAGAGATTAAATTGGTTGATCAGCCAAAATCGATCGGAAAGAATTGTGTAGCTTTACCTAGCTGTCTCTCTGCAGTCATCCTCATCATCATTATCACTTGTCATGACAGAGTGGGAAAGTATGTAGTAAAAGCAGAAGTAAGACTTGAAAGCAAAGAATTAAAATAGGCTCTCATCTCAGAATAAGATTCGACCCGATTTTAATTCTCAAAAAATGGGCGGAGTGTAATGTGACGACCACATAAAGTCGTCGACACACATATATATTTATTAATAAAATTAGAAAGTAATAAAGGTGAAATAAATTAGCTAATAAATTTTTTTTTAAAAAAAAAAAAAGGAAGGAAAAGAAAAATTGAATTCTAATGTCAAATTACTGTGGATTTTGTAACAGTAAGAGAAGGGGAGGGGGGCTGCATAAATAAAGAAATGTGTCTCTTTCTCTCTGGTAAATCAAATGCTAGAAAGTTATTTTGTTTATTGTGGGAGAGGGGAAGTGGATGCATAAAAAAAAATGCGTTTCTTCTCTCTTTTAAAAAATATATTATAACAAATTAAAGTAAATGTAAAACGTAAATGTGAAAAAAATGAATGAATTGTAAACTTTAAATAAAATAAATGTAATATGTGATATATAAAAAAGAAACAATATGGCCGTAGGTGTGAAAGTCTGTTGGACAAATTAAATTCCACGGACAAAGAAATGTTATCAACGGAAGATCTTGGCCTGATCTGTTAAATTAATTGGGACTTACATTCCAGCCACTAATTAAATAAAGAAACATAATGATAAGAATTGGTTGGAAATCTAAGTCTTAATTAAAAAAATTTAAAAACAACGAACAAAGAAAGATATTAATAAAATTACAATTTTTGTCTGGCATTGCTAGTAGAGACTTTAGAGAAGCAACAGCTAAAAGAAAATGGGAGAAGTGCATGGCTAGTGGCGTTAAAGGGACGTGGGTTCGGATTCAAGCCATCTCATCACTGACTCGCAATGTAAGATCTTTGCCTGACCTGCTAGAGGGACCGCCGCTTCTGTAGCTGTCGATTGAAACTCAACCTAAAGAATTAGCCAGCAAACTGGATGAAAATAACCCCACAATTTGAGGAAGTTAATCAAGAGTGCTCGGAAGAAATACCCATGGGACAATTACAACAAAGCCTAGGTAAAAGCATGCATGCATTTTCATTTGTTTACTATCCATAACTGAATATAAAATTAATGATTTGGGAAAATTAGAACTCTATCAACCAAACTTTAAGAACTTTTATATCTGATCTATTTGCATATATTTATTATAGCCATGTATTTTATAAGTGTGTTTTTGTTATTATTATTATAATGTATTTTTTTATATCAAGTGTGAGTATTAGTATTAAACATATTTGTCATTAAATTTTGTATCCTTGCTTTATTCTCCTATCACCAAGCTACGACAGGGGGGAAACTGTAAGTAGTGATTAAAGGGGCATACTGATTTGTTTAAGATATTCATGTGCTGCTTGTTCGTGCGAAATCCCAATTCTAAAAAATAAATAGCAAGCGCTGGACATTCGTTAAGTTTCTTTGAAATAGTTTGCGTTGTTCAGCAGCCGAGGGTATCTTGGTCGGGAAAAATAACACCAAGATAATATGTACGTATTGCCTTGGGGTTCGATCAAGGGTATAGATATGAAATTAAGTTTGTATCTGTATTAGCTCTCTGCTTGTATTGTAACGGCGTTGGTTAAAATAATAAATAAGATAATAAAGAATCTAAGTTGAAAACAATAAATGGATAAAGAATCAAAGTCAGAAAAAGAATTAATATAATAAATAAGTATAATATAGAATAAAATAATTGAAATAAATATAATTGAATACACAAATAATTAAGCAACCATACGAATAACCATTTCCGTTATAATATATATATATATATAGAGAGAGAAAGTATTTCATTTAATAAAATATGCGTTAAGATTTTACCTAGTAAAAGAACCATTAAGATTTACATTTCAAATTAATAAACTATACGTTAAGATTTGATTTAATAACAGAAACATTAAGATTCATCCCCATCCCTTTTCTGATATTTAAAATAAATCAATCCCACATTCTTGATTTTAAAATAAATGAAATATATAAGTACTTTATTTGATATTTTAAGCATAAACTATTTTAAGAGTATAGAAAAAAAATAACTAGCAGTTATATAGAAAACAAATAATCGGTCACCTTTCAGAAATGAATAAAGAATATTTTTATAAGATTTCAAAGTGTTAATTAGCTTAAGTTCTGGATTTACACAGGGTAGAAAATCCAGAATTAAACAAATATATTTTTATAATAAATAAAATGTTGGCACGTAAAACAATCTGGCGAGTGTATTAATTAACAATACGTTATATTGTAAGAGGACATTAATAAACTTGATTCATGAAGGCTTACTTAAAAAAAAGGATTTTTAGAAAATTCAATTCGTCAGATTGTTTTAGATTGACATATTAATAAGCAAGCAGATATATAAATCAAATAATAAATATATATAAATAAATGACTGCACCAAAATTAAAAAGAAGTTAAAGCATATGAGATAGGATTAAATTTATAGAAATTATTGAAGAGCAATTTACATATATAAAACAAAAAAAAGGCAAAGTTAAAGAATACATGAGAAAACTTGATAGTAGAATTTAAGATTAGCGAGGCTAGACTCATTCTCAAATAGTAGCATAAAAGTTACCTCACAATTTTAAGAGTCCAATTTAAAATATTGCATGTGCACGACGATTGAAATGCAAGTACTTCGGTGGCAGAAAACTTCTATTAGCATTCTAAAGTTCTTTTTAGACCTTTCTTCATTTCATGGCAGCAGGATATTACAGTAGCAGCAGATGATGACCCTGACCCATAGGGTTGAGAAGAGTGGTGGATTTACTGCTACATCATTTGTAAGTTTCAAGCAAAATGAAATATGTTTATAATACCTCTCTCTAAAAGTAGCTAATCTCCTCTCAATAGTAGTTAATCTCCTGTGATTCAAAATTCAGTCATTTTATACTTTTTCTTTTATCAGTTGTTTTTGAAGATGCAATTGTAAGATAACATACAAAAATAAATTCAAATCTATTTCCAGATTAGAAATAGATTTGACAACATGTTTTTAACACAAGTAAATCTTTAATCTACTTAATCCCATTTATTTTAAGTAAAACTTTAATTAAAAAATACCTTCCCCAGATTAAAACAATAGTGCTTCCAACCCCTAATTATTTTTAGACAATTAACAACACTTGCATCTTCCATATTGGATTTTATAAAAAATATACAGTTTAATAGAAAAACAAGCAATTTAAAAAGAAAAAATTAAAATGACATATAATAAATATTTAAAAACATCAATATTTTGTTAGTAAGTTTTGCTCCTATATATATATATATATATATATATATATATATATATATTGAGCCGCATCTATAATACTTTAATAAAAAAGAACTAATAATTAATAAAAAGAATTAATAATAATTTTAAAACATGTTATTGAAACATTAAATTTTATAATTTAGGCACGCATCTCAAACATATACATAAAAATATATACACGACAAAAAGGAACGGGATGGGAAATAGGGGTTTGAACATGGGTTAGTAGGTAGAAACATGAAGCACAATCTTAAGCTAAGATTGACTGCTTCACCGTGAATAACCTTTTTTTGGGTATTGACAGTAATTAATCAGAAAGTGGGTTTTATTTTCTTTGTGTGTATATATAAAAAGTTACATCTTTTTTTCAACCAAAAATAATACACAATTCTACATTATTCAATTTAGCCACAACATTGAAAAAATTCACACTATAATTTTAAAATGATACCCACCAACTAATTTGCTTTTTTTTGGGAGGGGGGGGGCACTAATTAATCAGAAAGTGGGTTCTATTTGTTAGTGTCTATATAAAAAGGTACCGTTATTTAAATACTAAATTTTAAAATAATAGCTGATTAATTTGTGTTTTTTTTGGACAGTAATTAATCAGAAAGTGGTTTTTTTTTTGTCAATCTTGTGTATATATAAAAAGTACCATAATTCAAATACTACATTTAAAAATCAAACCCCGACTAATTTGCTTTGTTTTTTTTTTTAACAGTAATTAATTAAAAACTGGGTTGTTTTTATTAGTGTTTAGATATAAAAAGTAATCTTATTTTTAAATAATAAATGTAAAAAAAATAATACCTGACTAATTTTCTTTTTTGGACAAGTAATTACTAATAATCAGACACTGGATTGTTTGTTTTTGTTTGTGCGTATATATATCAAAAGTAACTTGTCACAGACGAATTCTGACGAAAATGATACTTTTCACGTTATCCTTGAAATTTTTGCCGTTCCACACCCTAAAAGTAATTTTTGAGGGTTACCCATTCGTAATGAAACCTTCAGGACATTGTTAATAAAGTTACAACATAACAGTAGGTTAGAGCAGTTGGGAAAAAATACCTTTTTAATGAAATTTTAAATAATTACAACAGGCTAAAATCCACACACTCTCACACTAAATTATAGAGAAAATAGACATGCTAGCATTATGGTAAAGTTAATAATACAACCAACTATGGCAGCCAATAAAGACATTTGTCTGTGCCTTTAGCATAGAAAAAAGCCAGACCGGTGGGAACTCTTTCTGTGTTTTATTGTAGAAAGAAGCCTCTTAGGTTGGATGAGGCTGCTGTGAGCACTTTTTCTGTGTTTTATCATAGAAAGAAGCCTCTTAGGTTGGGTGTAGGCCACTGAAAAGGTATATTTCTAGAAATTGACCTAGAAATAGTGCCATTATGTGGCTAACACCAGGGAATAAAAAACAACCATTTAAAAAAAATAAATACAAAACTAATAAAAACATAAATGATTGCTGTAATTACTTTATTTTAATATAGATGGAAAATTAAAATTTTTGATCCAACTTGTAAGCTAGACAAGTATTATATGTTGTGTTCTCTGAAGGAGAATATATTGAATAATAATTAATTAGTAAAATACTATGAATGAGTACTGTAATAATGCTTGGTAATTATTAAGAGTAGATTTTTTCATATGAGATCTGATTAATAGGATTTATATAATTCTGAAGAAATTTGTGAAAAGCAGTAAGAAAGATATTTTATTTTTTTAAATTAAAAAATAAAATATAAATATAATAATGCAGCTTATTTTTACATTAATCCAACAATAGTCATACTGGAAATTATACAACTATGTTTCATCAATAACAAAATTAATAACATTTGCATTAGTTTAACCAAGCTATAGTAATACTGGGTACATTTTGTTTTCCACCACTTCTAAGTTAAATAAATATGCCGAGATATACAATGGTTCAAAACTTAATTAAAATATTGGGCATTCTGCTTAAGTTTTTTAAATCCTTTGCCCTACTGATCTGTAATAAAATACATCAATTATTACTCCTATATACTAACAAGTACATAGTTGACTTTTTAAATTCTAATATCTTTAAATGAAAAAAAAATGAACTGACTTCCCCCCTAACAAAATACTGTATACTTATTTTAAATCATTGGCTTGTTAGAAAGGTTGGCTTCAGATTGAAAATGATTATTCTGAACCAGAAGTGACATAAAAAGTTTCAATTCAACTGGCATCAACATACTTTTGTGAAATTGGCTTCTCATCATTAATTTGCTTCTTAATTGAAAAATCAGTCATGATCGAAATATGGAAATGATTTATGATATTTGATCTTACCCCAAATATAGAAGCAATTATGAGTGAAAGCAATTATGGAAGTGAAAGTTTCATATTAATTATTAAATAAAATTTGTTTTACATTAAATGTGTTAAAATGATTCTTTCATTATAATTTTTTTCGTCTATATAATACATATAAATTATATGTACCTATATTGAATATATAAATATATTAAAAAATATTGTTAAATAATTTATGTGTTATATTTTTTAATTACTCAAAAAGTTTTACTCATGTAGAATTCCATCTAAGAAAAGAAGTCATGTAGAAATTTTGTCTAAGAAAAGAGTATGCTAATGTAAATAGGTGTTCACCACTATTTAAGCAAACTGTTCTTTTCAGTAAATTTCATTTTCATTTGAAAAAAAGCTGTAAAAATGCAGAATTTTATTAATGTAATATTTAAATACAATTATATTTTATATACTTTTAAGCTAAATATAATTAGAGGGGATTTTAACCCAGAATTTTAAGCTAGTATATAAATAATCTCCAATATATGTATTTCGTGCTGAACAGGCACACATTATATATATATATATATATATATATATATATGTGTGTGTGTGTGTGTGTGTGTGTGTGTGGTGGGGAGATAATGATTTAAGCCAACTCATGGATGCTGGCTCAACACAAAATATGTATATTGGAGATCTTTTTTTTTACATATGTGATCATGTATGTCATTTGTATAAGGTGGAGTAGATGATTAAAGGGAGCTTGAAAATCTGGGTTCGAATCTCCTCTAATTTTATTATTGTTACAAATAGCTCTTTATAATTAGCATTCATGTAAAAAAACTAGATTATATAGTAAATCTATTTATGATACTTTAATTCTGCCATCATATTGTAGTGTTTGGTAAATCCCTATTTAATGTTGTCCTATTCATATTCCAGAATAGTTTTTCACCTATTGATCTCATCAGTTAGGATTTTTGATTCGGATCCCCCCCCCCCAGAAATGATCTTTAAGTCCTTACTATCTTTTGAAAAAATGATATAAACTGCATTTTGTAGTACTTAGTAAATCCCTATTCAATGTTGTCCTATTTATATTCCAGAATAGTTTCCCATATATTGATCTCATCAGTCAGAATTTTTGGTTCAGACCCCCCCCCTCAGCAATTATTTTTAAGTTCATACTGTCTTTTGAAGAAAGGAGATGAATTGAGATAAAAAACAAATGGGAAACAACTGAATTAAGAGTGGGCATTTAAAAAAAAAGTCATAGTTCTTGGATAAGAAAATGTTTATTAATAAACGAAATTCAAATATATCATGCAAATTAGTAAAAAAAATTGAAAAGTCGCTACATAAATAGATCATATTGATGAAATGAGAAAGATTTTTGGTGCCATGTGAAGAAACTTAGAGTGATCTTCATCTTGCAGTGGTTTGAGCAACAGAATACATATTCTCCAGACAGAGAACTACTGTCAAACCTGAATAGGTGTATACATGGTTTCTAGGCTGATAACTACTGCCACATAGTTGAATGGCAGTATACACATTGTCCACAGAAAATGACTATCCAAAGCTGAAAGACAGAGTATACAGTCTACAGACAATAGCTGTTAAAAAATAATTGATGCAGTGAGGCAAGTCCATGTTCAGGCTGGAAGCTGCAAGAACCAAATGCCAACACAAGGCAAGCTGTCAAGTACAGCCAAAAGTCTCACCAGACTAGCACATAAGTTTTTTTTTTAATAGTTCACCCTAGGATTAGGAGATATACCTCACCAGAGGTAGCGGTTTGAGTATAAATATTGTAAATATAGTCTAAATATGCAAATGTATATTTGTTTTCATGTTTCACTAATAAATAGTATAAAATGTATACACACATTTATATATATATATATATTATACCAGTCAACGTTTACTCCATTAATATGAGCATGCACATAAATTGAACATGAGGGAAAATATGGTGACATGACAAAGTAAGAAGAAATTCAAAACTTTACTGTAACAGTGCTACGGACAAAGAAGATACTTATGGAATGGTTGACTCTTACATACCTTTGGGGGATGACTCTAAATCAACTCCTCATGCCACTTCCAGAAGAAAATTTAACTATCCTCCTCAAAGGATATGCAAGTTCAAATGATATTAGGGCATGTGTGCCAATAAATAATTATTCATAAAAAAATAATAAATAAGTATCCTCGTGAAAATAAAGATTTAGGTTCCGGTAAGAAGGTATCCCATTCGCTAGCTCAGCATACTCTTATACTCAGTTAAAAGAATTGGGGCTCGGAAAACTCGCATAACTAACTAATATGGGGTTAGAGAAAGTAAATGATGAAAAAAATATGAAATATATGGCAGTAGTCGCTTTTAAATTATAAAATCTTTTATTAAACCAATACCCCCTACCATTTGTAACATAAATACAAAATTAATATCCCAAACTGAACAAACACACAAACGAATATTATACACTACACAAATCACATCAATAAAACAAAAAATACTTAATAGAGCAATAATTAGATTAAATGAAAGAAATTTTTTTTCTTAAATCAGAAAATGTATTAAATAATTATACATGAGAGATAGTGATCTGTGGATTATAAGTAAACCAAATAAAGGAAAATCTCTTTCTTAATAAGAAAATAAATTAAATAATTATACGTGAGAAATAGTGATCCGTGGATTATAAGTAAACTCACACACATGCATTACGCAAATAAGGAAAAATTAACAAGTTATATATAGGTGTGTTTATGTACATACATGAGATATATATTTATGAAATGGGTATTAAATTTAAAATAAAATCAACACAAAAAAATAGTGTACCCGATAAAGTCTATAAGCTTCATTCTTGTATGGGTTTTGAGTGGGCTATACTATATGTTTATCTACTGCAACAAGGGCTGGACCTGACTGCGGCACAAGTTCATGACTTGATCATCGCTTGGTGTTTGAATCTCAGCACATTCTTGTGGGATGGCGGGAGAGGAGCTGGACGGATGCGCTGAAGTCAGCTTCTATTCCATGATCATTTTATCTGCAAGCGAATGCTTGATTGGCATCTTTAAGTTGGAGAATGGACATTCAACAGGGTATTAAATGATATCAATTGTCCTTTATTGGTTTAAGGATCCTAGGTTAACTGCAGGCTTTGATGGTGTGTTAATTAAGCTTCCATTGGCATCCACAGACTGGTTAACTGCTAGGTTATTTCACTGATGGCCTGGATTAATGTCCGTTGATTTAGAATGACAGAATGAATATTAATTTTTTTCTTTCTTATTAGAGTAAATCTTACGCCTTACAAGGTATTAGAATCAGCATGATTAAAACAGTTGCATGACTTCGCGTGTTTCAGAATAGCATTAGCTTCCCAATAAGATTTGCAAATGTGAACTGTTCTCCTTGACAAGAAAAAGTTAGACTGCTCTCTTAGAAAAGCTAAGGTGAACTGCCTTCTTTGAAAAGAAAAAGTCAACTGCCTTCTTAGAAAAGCTAAGGTTAACTGCCCTCTTTGAAAAGCAAAAGTCAACTTCAGAACAGAACTACTCTCTCTCAAAAGTAAAGTCAACTGCCTTCTTAGAAAAGCTAAGGTGAACTGCCTTCTTTGAAAAGCAAAAGTCAATTGCCCTCTCACAATTTCAGAACAGATATCCGACCTCCATACAATCTCAATTCAGGTATACCCTCCATGACACAAAAATTAATTAAATCTCATTGAATTGGTTTTACTAATTGTTTTAAGAATTTGATTTCCAATTAGTTTTTTCTTTTTCCTTATTTTTTTTTATATCTCCATTCAGATCACAATTAAGAAATGATAACATCTTTTTACTCTTGATTAATTACATTATCAGAATCGAAGTTTTTTCTGTTTTAACAAAAAATTGTTTCACATAACTTGAACATTCCTATCTCCACGCATTATCGCAAGTCTAATTAAACTCTTTTGTCCTGTTAAAATTATTTTAGCATGGACAGGAAGCCAGAATGCCTTTAGGCTTTTCTTAAATTTAAGACAATGACTTGCTCAAATGCAACTGAAGAGAAAAATGACCATTAAAACCTCGATTTTGAAATTATTCTTAAATATTTTTAATCAACAGTAATATTTAAAATTTTCCTTTTTACATTTTGTAAACACTCAAAAAATATAAATAGAGAATAACAATTTGTTAAATAAATGCTGTTTCTTCAACAAACAAAAATATTTAAAATTATAAATACACTTTGGAGTTATCTTTTTCTTTAAAAAAAAATAAAAAAACAAAAATCAAAATTGCAAATACATATTTCTAAGCCTTTAAACATTGGCTTTAATCATATGTGTGTGTGAGTTTATATTATCACCACAGCTCTCTCTTAATTTATAACAAATTTTAATTATATAAATAGTATACCCACACCCCATTTAATGGCTTTTTACGTATTTTCGACCATTAATTTATCTGACCTTATCTTGTGCTTGGCCACATCAAACGTGCCTGGCACAATATATATATATTAATTCACTATAAACACAACATTGATTTTAATTGGAATAATTTGGTTGGTTTTTTTATAAATTCCTTTTCACTTTTTGTTTTGTAGAAATTTATATACTATATATATATATGTATATATATATATGTAATATACAAATCAATATATATATCAAAATACAGTACAATTTATATAAATTATATTCTTTTAGAAGTACTTTCGACTATACACTTTGTAGTCTTTATCAACTATATAATATTGAATAATCAAAACGAGACAACCCTTAACAATACCCATAGTTCAATTCAGATTTCCCACAATTCTGTTATCTTAACATTTGATGACTGGCGATTCATTAACATTTGACGATTTCTTGAAATCAACATAGCCTCTTTTATTTTATGTTTATTATGACAACGTTCAATTTGAATAATTTTCATATTTTTATAATCAAATTTAAATCCATATTGACAAGATTTATTATGATCAAATATAACAGATGAAGAAGGTTTATTTACATCTGTTCCATATTGATTCTCTTTTTGAATTCTCTTATATAAAAGCATATGTTCTTTTATTCTCTTCTCAAATGTACACTTAGATTCACCAATGTATTGTACGCTGCATCCACATATCAATCTATATATAATAGAATTTTGATTAAACTTTGAATTTTGAATTTTAGAATTATTAAGCAATATATTTATGTTATTTGTAGAGAAAAAAGCAATATGACACAAACCATTATAAATTTTCCTAATAAACTTGACCTGCTCATCTGATATAAATGGCATTGAAATCCATTTCATTTTGATATTTTTATTTTTAATTTTATTATAGTGTTGATTTCTTTTAAATCCTTTAATAATATTAGCAATAGCATTTTTATAATAGCCAATTTTTAACAAGTCATTAACAAATAAATGTACATTTTTAATTTTATCACTAGAATATTTGCATATATATATATATTATACCGGACAAAAGCTTTAGACTCGCATAAACTGATCGCCAAAGCGCCACTAGTCCGAAATTTTGAACTAGACATTTATTTTTAAGGGGTTACAGGTTATGTGAATCGAATGCGCCAGACTAGCTCAATCAAGCAAAGGAGATCTATGTTTTGTTCAGTGAGTTGGAAAGATAGCAACAGAAAACAAAATCAACTAAGTAAATCAATAATTTTATTAAAAGTATGATTAAATAAACATAAATCTAAATAATAATCTTTAAAGCACACTTAAAATATGTACTACATGTACATTCGTCAAAACTGAATTTAAATATTTATATGGCTTTGAGAGTGATTTTCTGTGCGTGAAAGAGCACAAAATACTGACCATAGCAGAAGTATTAGCAAGTATTCAGTGATCTCACGTAAGAAGGGGGGTATCTTCCTGCTTATAACCCATAGTTAGGAAAAGGCTGGATCTCCGTATTTGAGATTTATGCAAACTTATGTCGAAACAGAAGAAATGCGAAGGTAACTTCCAAAACATTAATAATAATAAAAAGGGTGTTGAAAGTTATTACTTTCAATCGATTGACCTCCCTCTGAGTGAGACAGGCTAGGAGCTCACGATCTACCTATAGAAAGGGTTAAAACGATCGTACGTGCCCCTAATAAATGAATTGGAAGCTTTAAGAAGTAAAACTAAAGACTATTATATTTTGTAATCGTCTATTACGAATAATTAAGGTCGCGACTTAAGTATGGCTAATAAAAATGGGTCACAAGCCAAAAGCCAATTAAATTAGTCTGTAATATCCAGACTGCGCTCTGTAATGACAAGGAATGTGAGATTAAAATAAGCTACTATCTTACTTGCTAAGACTTAAATAGGATGGACAGTAATAGGTTTGAAATTAGCACTCATTAAAAGAAAGAAAAAATTATCCAGCACACAGAAAACGAATTACATATTATACAACTTAAAAAAAACATTTATATTTAAAAAGGGAACAAATGTAAGATAACATTATTTAAATTGCAAAAATGTAAGGTACCTTAATAATTTATTTAAAAGCTAGTGCACTAGACTTCTTAGGTTAGTCCGTTGCTCTGGGTTCACTGATGGTAGGCTTGGGCAAGTTGGTTAGTGGTTTCTTTGGAGCCGGTTCTTATGGCATTGTAGGCAGTTAATGGATACACAGGACGTCTGAACCTGTCCTGGCGAGAAGCTTAGCACATCATGGTAAAGAAAATATTCTTGCTGTAGGTTTAATGTTCATTCTAGGTAGAATAATTATTGGATCAGCCTTCAGAATATGCAGGAATCGTTCTTTCCAAGTATTTTGGCAGGAATCGTGCAATTCTCCTGTCAGAGTTGGTGTCTGTCTCTTTGTGCTGCTGCAAGTATACTAGCTGATGCAAGTATTGAAAGCTAGTCCAAGATAATCCAATGGCCTGATTCAGCCTGTTATATCTGAATCATATCTCTTAAACCAATTACCGAACTTTTTCTTTTTAATTAAAATTTAAAAATTCTCGATCTAGATAACAATAGTTATCTAATTAACGAAATAAATTGCCCTTTACAGATCTAGGAATTAACTAATGAAAAATTCTTGTCTTTTTAATTAGCCTTATCAATCTAAATCCCCAAATCTGAAAAGCAATCTATTTGTACATAAATTTAACAAAAAAAAAATAAATCTTAGTTTTCTTTTTTTTTTTTTCAAAATTAAAATTAAAAACCAAATATAACTGTGGTATTAAAATATAATTCCCACGCACATACATATATATTTGTACAAGCATTTAAAAAAAAACTTTTAATCAAGTTTTACAAACGAAACCTTATATAAAAATTTATTTTATTTTCTTCACCCCTATAAAACTATAATTTTTGTAATGGTGTCTTAAACATCCATTACAATATATATATATATATAAAATTTAAAATATTACATATTTTAATTTTTGGGAAACATGTTTTTACAATGGACACACAATATGCTTGTAGCACCCTTTAAATTGTTAATTTATAAAATATATAAATAAATTTTATTATTTCTAAGTATTCAATTGTATTTTTAATTACAAATATTTATTTGCCTATTGTCAAAAGTATTAAACTAACTAAATGAAATATATAAATAAAAAACTAAATATAAAAATATTTATCTACCCAACTGTTTTAATATTCCAATGTTGAAAATTTAAAACAGCTGCATTGACAAATAATTATGTTTTGTTATATATATTGTAAGCAGTAAAATGATTCAACCTGTAATGTAGCCACAAAGCGAAGAGAAACCCAGAGGGGAATGAGAAAACTTAATGATGATGATGGATAGGTTTTTAAGTACTATAAAACTAGATCTCAGTCAGATGTCAATGGAAATAAAGACATGAAAAATGAGATGACTAATCAGATAAAAGAAAGGTTGGAGGAAATAACTAAAAGGTTCGATGACTTAAGGAAAGAAATATCCTTAGGGATAGAAATGAGATTCTGAGGCATAGAGAAAAAATGTAGGGCCCTCCATCAGAGTAATAGCAATAGGTTGGAAGAGATTCAGACAAGGAAGCAAGTAATAGAAGTGGATTGCAAGGGAATATGATGAAAAATAGACAAAAGGGTTGAAGAAACTGCAAAAAGTTGTAGTGATGTGATAGAGATAGAGTCAACTAAAGAAAGTCACGGCGTAGAAAAGTTAGAGAGGATGTACACTGATGTATTGAAAATAAAGACATTCACAAGAAAGTAAAATATATAAAAATTAGAATATACATAAAGAAGAACCCTTCTAAGATCAAGAAACATATAAGAGTAAAAGTAAGTGCTGAAAGGAAAGTAATAAAGAAGATGGTTTGAGTTTATGGAAGTACTCGACAGCACTAGGTTTCGATATGGAACAAAAGAAGAGACATTTAAGATCCTTGACAGAGAAGGAAATAGAAATGTTTGTGATATTATAAAGTACAGTGGGGTTCAGAATAATTGGGATAGCTTTAAAGGAATGGAAAGATTTAGACATGATATTCGTGAACTGGAAAGTAATTGCCTGGAACACCAACCCAGACATAAAAGTGGGTTAAGATCCTCTGATCTGATTGAGGATGATAGAAGTAAGAAGGAACTGCCTGACAGGTTAAAATAATTAAAATATATATACATACTAGGATGGACTGTTAAACAAAACAAGAAAACACAAGGGGTTTGTAAACGAATTATGAGCTTGAATTGAATTATTTGATGTGGGTGATTAATAAATAAATTAAAAAAAAAAAGTTTTCTGGAAATAGAATAAATGAAATTGGTTGGTCATGTCATATGAGGGTCAGATATGTGGACTTCAGTTTTCCAAGTGTTGTGTATGTAAATCAGTCTGTGCTTTCTGTGCCCTGGGGTTAGAGATGGGGAGAGTGCAGAGGAGTGGTTGGAGGTTTTTGGGTGGTTTGGATATTCTATGATGCTATGGCAGGGTATGCAGAGATGAAAATTTCTCTGGGGATCTATTTTTCCACTGCAAAAGAGCCTGTAAGCCTCAATAAGGAACAAGCATGGGAGCAGTGGATAGGCAGAGATGAAAATTCCTCTAGGATGAATTCTTCAATAATGCAAAATACCCCATATGTCTCAATAGAGCATGAGCAGGGGAGCATTTACTCAAATTTATATTTCAGTAGGGCTCTTGGTCAGAAATACTTGCACTATTCTCACATTTTATTTTGCTTGGCTGTCATAGAGTTCTAAATGTAACAGGGATTTTTATGCCATGGTTCTGTGTCTCTTAGTATTTCTATCATGGGGAGGATCAGAAGGTTAATGCAGTCTTGGCCAGTGTGTCAATTCTTGGAATATGGGGATCGATCCCTCAGGTTTTTGGACATCATGTCTTCTGCTCACTAAAAATTTATGGGGATAAAAGTGGGGGTCAAACATGAATGTTTACTTTTCATATGTTTGTTGTTCTATGTTATAAAATTTTTAAGTAAAAAATAAAAGGGAAATGTAATTAATGATTAAAAGACATTAAATGATAATCCCATTCAAAATTCTCATTTAGGAGGGGCATATTATGCCAGGCACACTTTGCTTGGCCAAGCATAAGATTATATTAAGTAAGTAAATGGCCTAAAATATGTAATAAAGCCATTAAAAGAGGGGTGTCTACCATCTCTATAACCAAAATTAAGTCATGTTTTAAAATAGGTGAGAGGGATCTGTGGATATACCGTATACTCACAAACACAAGAAAAGCTAATAGTTAAGGCTCATAATCCGATGGGTAGGCATATTAGCTATATGCTTATATTTATTATTATTTTTATGTTCATTTTTTTAAAGAAACACAAAGATGTTAATGCACAATTTGTATTTATATATTTTTTTGTTTAAGTGCTTGTAAAAAGAAGAAAAAAAAACAAAAGATGGAAATGATTAAATGTTCCAACAAATATGTAATTTTTAAAATCTAAAGTTGATATTAGAAGAAAGAGATAAAATAAGTGGTATCCACAAGACTGAATATATTGTGCTTCATCAGCTTTTTTAAATCTTGTTGGTCCTTTTAATATTTTAATTGACTTTCTTATGGTTCTCAAATAATACTTTTCCAAATTAACAAGTATTTTCCCATTACCAAAATCAGGTTTGTGGCCAATTTCTTAAAAAAAAATGTTAAAAGCTGATGAATTTAATTTCTGATTGAAGGCATTATATCCCTTAATTCTGACATTAATTCCTCTATTGGATTGATAGCTTCAATCAAGAATTAAATACAGCAGATTTTACTTTGTATTTGTTTGAAATTGGTCACAGACCTAATTTCAATAATGCCAAAATATTTGCCAACTTGAAAAAGTATGATTTGAGAACCATGAAGGAGTTCATTGAAATATTAAAAAGACCAACTGGTTTAAATAAAGCAAATGAAACACAACATATTCCAGCCGTGTGGAGGTCACTTATTTTATCTCTTTCTTCTAATATAAACTTGAAATCAATTAATGGTAAAACTGAAGAAAATAAACATTTTGTTAATCTACATATTCTAAATGTTCAACTACTTCATGCTCAATCTCACTCTTTACCTTACACTCAATCTCATTATTATTTGAGATTTAATGGTTTTTCTTTAGATGCTATTTCATCAAAATGTTGTGAAATAATCAAAAACAATACATGATTTAGCACAAAAGTAAATTTATTTACATCTATATAACTATGAAAACATTATATATATATAACAAACAAAACTCTCAGTACGTATTGCCACTCAATGCAAGCTAGAGTAATCAATGAATTCCAGAAGGCACTGCAGCTAAAGCTTAGGATCTAAGGCAACCCTCCAGCAATCATCTTTTATTTCTATTTAACTACTAAACTATGAGTCTTAAATTGAAAACACTATAATATTTTCAATCCAAGCTCATTAGCTTATATAGTCATATAGATCTGAACTCAGCTCAGTACCTATACATTTTGGTGACTTGGGTTTTTTAATAACCATAGCCACCACTATATTATTAGGCAGGATTGGTTTTAAGCTAATAAACATCACATGATCACCATTTTTACTCTGCTTTATGCAAGCCAGAGTAATCAATAACAGTTAATGACAGTTAAAAGCAAGCATAAGAAATGGTAATCATGTGATACACACACACACACACACACACATATATATATATAGTCTTATGAAAATTTTTATATTTTTATAATATTTTAAAGTAGATTTATTTTCTTTTTTAAAAATAAATTGTCCGTCTACATTTTTACTTATTCACAAATAATTGGTTTATTTTAGCACCAGCTCTTTGTAAAGTAATTGAAAACTGCATAGACAAACCTAACACTTATTGTGTAGTTAATAGCACAAGTAATTTAACTGAATGTGAATGTGTTGATGGATTTCAGCAAAGTTCTTTAACTACTAGATGCATTCGTAAGAAATTTCTCTATTCTAAAATAGAATTAAAAAACAATCATACATTATTTAAATGTTTTTCATTATTATTGCCATTTTTCTATGTTTGACAGTATATTTTAAGATGATTTAATGTTTACTTCGATATAAATTTATTTTAATTTCATTAATAATTTGTGTAAAAAGTAAATTTCCTAGGGTTATATCTAGTTTAAGATTAGCATTTCTGTGGTGTTAGCCTACTAAGAACATTTTTTAAAAAGATCACATGATTTTTTCTTCTTGATAACATGTTTTTGTGAACAATTCTCTTTATTCTATTCCAGTGACATCTGCTGTAATCAATGCACATTAGATTACAGTGTTATTATGTCAAAATGTCCGGATAAGTTTCTGGGAATATGGATATGATAGCCATTACTATCTAATATTCATTGATTACTCAAGTTTATGAAAAGTGACTCTGGAGTTGAATGAAAAGAACATTATTTACACTAATAAGCGAATAAATAATTTTATCCTAAAAATTCTTTCATTAATATGATACACTTTTTTTTTCATATGTCAAATGCGTTAACCGGGAATCACCAGGCCAACTGCTTGGAAGGCAGCTATGCTAACCGTTGGCCAACAACCTTTGACATATGATTTACTGTTATAAATCAGAATTTCAAAACATGCCATTTTATTTTTATTTTATAGGGACTTTTTTTTTGCAAACTGATTTTTTTTATTATATCAATATCCTTTTGTAAATAAGATGTCAATATATTTATATTTGAATAGATGTTTCTAGAAACCATTCATAATTATATATGCTATTCCCACTGGTAATAAGAGAAAGACAAAGAGAAGCAAATAGTTAAAGTAGAACTGAGTTACATCTATACAGCGAAGCGATAATATTTGCTACATTTAATTACAAGTATCACGGCTATATTGAGGGTTAATCTCACCACGAATGAGCAAGCCCTGGTGGTAGTATTTGCAATTATAAAGTTTCATCAATAAGTATACAAATGTATTTTTAAGATTTATACTGATCAGACATCTGTTTGGAATAGTAGGAAATCTGAAACATACTTCAGATCATACAAATCATCAGATGATCAAGTGGATAAATATACTAGCATTTTACAATTTTGAAGTCATATAAAAGCTGGGAAAAGAAATTGGTCACACTAGTGCATCTACTAAAATGCCGAATGTGTGAATGAGGCACAGGCCATGAAAATATATTATATAGTAGATCGGCATAGTCAATAATATTATTTTATTAATCAGACAGAGCATCCACTCACATTTATCATATGTAATAGTTCATGTTTTGTTGCTAAACTTTGAATATATTAGAATACATATTGTTATTAAACTGCAAGAGTATTATACTGTTTGCACACACATATGAATATAACACAGATGCTTTTTTATTTGCATGGTATAACATATATAAATGAAGACTATATTATAAACAGAGTTAAAAAATATAATTATTAACAATAAATTGAGGGAATATAAATATATAATATTTAAATACATGTATAGTTTTATACTACACTTAATGTAATTATAAGGGATTTGAACTCACAGCTATCCAGTCCATCTTATACAACTGAAACACATGGATCTCATACATATGAAAAAGACAAATAATCTCCAGTATACATATTTTATGCTGAACCAGCACTCATCAGTTGGTCCAGATCACCATCTCTCACACATAAGTACAATCAGTGTTCAGTTTATATTAAAACAGTAAATCTTTAAGCTTTAATGAACAAGCGTCAATATTCTCCATGCTCAAACTCTTCAGCCATTCATATCATTGAAAATCCAAGGATGAAACACTCAGATTTTTAATGATATGGATGGCTAAAGAGTTTGAGAGAAGAAATTTGAAACTTATTTCTATCATAATATAAACTGAGCAGTGATTGTATATATGTGCGGGAGAATCAAGTGTTTGAGGGCTGGTTCAGCATGAAATACATATATTAAAGATCATTGATTTTTGCACATGTATGTGAAAATCCAAGGATGAAACACTCAGATTTTTAATGATTTGGATGGCTAAAGAGTTTGAGAGAAGAAATTTGAAACTTATTTCTATCATAATATAAACTGAGCAGTGATTGTATATATGTGCGGGAGAATCAAGTGTTTGAGGGCTGGTTCAGCATGAAATACATATATTAAAGATCATTGATTTTTGCACATGTATGTGGCCATATATATCAATTATATTAGATGGATTGGATAGCCATGAGAGCTTCAAAGTCTGAGTTCAAGTGCCTTATATATATATATATATATATATATAGCTGCAGGAGGGAGTTTGCTATTAACTGAAAGGAGACCTTTTGATTCCGCATGGAGACCTTAAAGAAACTGAGCAGGCAAATTCCTAATGTCCACTCCATACTGTTGTTGCAGCTGTTATAACTATGTGATTATTCATATAGTATACAAACATGGATGGGCTGCTCACCAACACGCATTAGCCAGCATGGTGAGTTTATTGGCTTTTTACCTCCGAGTTTAAGAATATTTTTTCAATATATACAATCATGACAAAAATAAATCATGGCCCTTATTTCCAGGAGGCTGTAAAGTCTCCAACCAAGGTAGGGGTTGGTGACCGAAGGTGGAGGGTGCTAAGAATCCCCTGATTGTGGAGTCAGGCTGCCATTTGAGACGACTTTTTATTTAGGTACTTAGAACTGCAAATCACTTTCAAGTGAAGGAAGATTACATGAGTTAGAAAAAGAATTGTCTTATATTAAATGGGACATTATTGGACTTTGTGAAGTTAGAAGAAAAGGTGAAGAAACAATTGATTTAAAAAGTGGACATGTTCTCTACTTAAAGGCACAAATATTGGAAATACAAGTGGAGTAGGATTCATTATGAATAAAAATTGAAAGAATAACATTGTGGAGATTGATGGTGTATCAGACAGAGTGGCAAGATTAGTTTTACAACTTAATAGCAGATACCAAATCCAGATAATTCAGGTTTATGCCCCAACAAGTTCTCATAGTGATGAAGTTATAGAAGATTTTTATATGGATGTACAAAAGGCTTTTGATCAAAGTAAACAACATTTTAAAATTGTAATGGGAGACTTTAATGCTAGAATTGATAAACAAATGAAAGATGAAAATGCTGTAGGTAGTTTTGGTTATGGTAATAGAAATGAGAGGACATAGACTTGTGGAGTTTGCAGAAAAAAAAAACTTTATATTATGTTATTTTTTTGAGAAAAATGTTAAAAAGAAATGGACATGGAAGCATCCAAATGAAGGTACAGCAGAATTGAATTATATTTTGACTAACTGAAAATACATATTTCAAGATTGTAATGTTCTTAATAAATTTAACACAGGAAGTGATCACTGATTAGTAAGATGTAAGATACATGTTAATGCAAAACTAGAGAGACAAAAATTATTAAGAAAAAACAATATTTACAGTTGATATTCCTAATCTTCAGAAACATTCTAATGAATTTAAATTAGAACTTACAAATCGGTTTCAAGTATTAGTAGATTTTGAACATGATTCAGATTTGAATGACATTAATAGGAAAATAAGCGATATACTTTTAAAAACTGCAACAAAGATAGCTGGTAGAAAAAAGCAGCAATTGACCAGTAAAATTTCTACTGAGACTAGAGAATTTATGAAGAAAAGAAGGAATATGAGGATATACAACAATGATGCATTAAAAAAGATTGAATATTTCGAATTTTTTAAAATGGTGCGGAAAAGAGTTGAAAATGATATAAGAAAGTATAATTGTGAACTAGCAAAGAAAGCTGTAGAACAGAATAAAAGTCTAAAAAGTGTAAAACAACATTTTGGTATTGGTAGGAAATTTATATCTGCAATAAGAAAAAAAGATGCCATTATTACTAAAAAGAGATATGACATCATAAAATGTGTAGAAGACTTCTATCAAGAATTATATAGTAATAAATAACAAGTGCCTCCTATACATATTATATCTTTTGAATTGCCCAGAATTTTGAATGACGAAGTGAGACGTGCAATTAAATTTATGAAGAAACGGAAGGCTCCAGGTAATGATGAAATTATAATTGGTATATTAAAAGAAGCAGGTGAAGAAATAGAATTTTTTTTAGCAAAGTTATATACCAAATGTCTAAATGATAAAGATGTACCAGATGATTGGAAGAATGCAGCATTAATATTAATAGTTAAAAAAGGTGATAAAGAATATATTAGAAATTACAGACCTATCAGTCTTTTATCAGTTTTATACAAAATTTTTACTAAGATAAATTACAACTCATCTACAGAAAACACTGGATTTCCACCAACCAAGAGTACAAGCTGGATTTAAAAGTGGTTTTAGTACGGTAGATAATATCCAGGTATTGAGAGAAATTATAGAAAGGACAAATGATTGCCATTATTCTTAGGATTTGTAGACTATGAAAAGGCATTTGATTCTATAAACATTTTTTCAGTGATTAAAGCATTGGATCATCAAGGTGCAGATCCAGGATATTGTCATATTTTGAAGAATATTTATAAAAATGCAACAGCAACAATTAGATTACATAATGATAGTAAGAAAATCAACATTGAAAAGGGTGTAAGACAGGATGACTCCATATCTCCAAAACTTTTTACAGCAGTGCTGCAAGAAGTATTTTGTGGATTAAAATGGGAAGCTAAAGGACTGAAAGTAAATGGAGATTATTTAAGTCATTTAGATTTTGCAGATGATGTAGTTGTTTTTGCAAATAATGCTTTAGAGCTAGAGGGAATGTTGCAGGAGTTATCAGATGAAAGTAGGAAAGTAGGAATAAAGATAAATGTTAAAAAGACTCAAGTAATATTTAATATATTTTCTCAAAATATGAGAATAAAGATTGATTAATATGAGTTGAAAGAAGTTAACAGTTACCAATACCTTGGTCAGATTATTAATACAGATGTAAATATAATGCATGAAATTAATCATAGAATTAAACTTGGTTGGAGTGCTTTTGGTAGAAATAACTTGATACTAAAAGGAAATATGCCTATGTGTTTGAAAAAGAAGGTTTTTAATAAATGTGTTTTGCCAGTTCTTACTTATGAATCTGAGACTTGGATACTTAATAGAAGAGCAATGCAGAGACTTCAGACCACTCAAAGAAGTATGGAGAGTTGCATATTGGGAGTAACAAGAAGGGATCAAAAACGCAATGTATGGGTAAGAGAACAAACATGTGTTACTGACTTCATTGAAAAAATTCAAAGACTGAAGTGGAGTTAGGCTGGACATGTTGTTAGAAGAAATAATAACAGATGGACAATTGAAATTTTAAACTGGATTCCAAAAGATTGAAAAAGGCCCAGAAAGAGACCACATGTGAGATGGATGCATGAAATAAGAAAGTGTGCAAGTGTGATGTGGAGAAGACAAGCTAAAGATAGGAAAAGATGGATTGAACTTGGAAACCTTCATCCTGCAGTGGATTGATAATGGTTGATGATATATATATATATGATAGATGAACTTCAAATTAAACATAGCCCAATGCATATGTAAATAAATAAAGTAAATCACCCTCCCCCAAGCTATGAATTTAAAGCCCTCTAAATGTTGATCAAAAGATCAAGAATAGAATGAATCCATCTATTCTTGAAACTCTGATGTTTACAAGCGTACTATTTTTAATAATGGTGGTAGTACAGAGTGAAATTAATTCACCAGCCAGATGGAATATGACCCTTAAGAATTATTAAACTTATAATCAATTATACAAGGATCAAAAAATAAAGCAATCAATTCTTTATATTTTTTAAAAATAAAATCAGTAGTGAAATTCGGACTTTTGTGACAATTAAATACGTTCTGTGAAATATCCTACAATAACTTTTTTATATTGAGACATAATAAGTCTCATTAGAAACAGACAATAACTTTTCTAGTTATTTTAAAGTTTTTAAAGCTATAACTTAGGAATCTCTTTAAATTTTGTAAAACTTTTAATATTACTCTTAGAAAGCATTTTATTATGTTATATACTTTACATTCAAAGATCAGCCTTTAAAGCTAATTGTGCATGCGTCTTTTGAGAGTGTTAAATAATAAATAAATACTTCCCTCTACAATACAAGATATAGTATTTATGCAAGAATAAAGAGAATCTTTTTATTCCTACGACTCAAATTCTTTTATATGAGCAAATCTAAAGTACTGTTGAGGAAAGCGTGAGAGTAGAATTCTCACTTTAAATTAATATTTACGATTTTTGAATGAATGAAGTCGGTGAAATTGTCTAGAATTTACTGAATGTCACTCTAACTGAAACTTAATTATAAGTAAATAAGCATTTATTTTTATATGATGCTATGTGTACAATTGTATTACATTGAAAGATCAGCCTTTCAAGGTAATTGTGCATGCGTCTTTTGAGAGTGTTAAATAATAAATGAATACTTCCCTCTACAATACAAGATATAGTATTTATGCAGGAATAAAAGGAATCCTCTTATTTCTACGAGTCAAATTCTTTTATATGAGCAAATCTGTAAATTAAATTCATAAAAAATAATAAAGTGGGAGAATAAAATGTATGAGCTTTCAACCTAAGCTGGAGATATTGTTAATAAACAGGATCACATATGGAAATCTGAGATGGAATAATGTCTTCTGCTATATTGTAAAATTTATTAAATTTGAATATTTTTTCTTAACTATATTGCATATGAGATGGACAAATGCTTGCTCATACCACAAAATTTTTACATTTACGAATTCAACGTTTTCTGTTTATTTACATTTTTTTACTTACAATTTTTTTAGGATAGCACTTAATTGGAGTAGTTATATTGATGTAATGTATATTATGGTTTCATCATACATCACTTCACTATAATCTATTTTCAATCATACCGTTCAAAAAAAGTAATCGATATCTTAGTCTTTCTAGTGATTTTGAGATAATCTGTGTTATATACTGAATATGCCACTGTCATAAAACCATGCTTATATTCATCATATAGCATATTTTTAGAAGTCTGTTACAGTATAATTTAATGTCTTTACTATTTCTTTATTGCTCACTTTAAATTAATATAATACAACAACTTTCTTTTTTCACACTTCATGAAATTTTATTTCATGTTTTAACCCAACTTATAAATCCTTCAGCAGATATCTGTTTGATTTGATATATATTGTAACGGGAGAAAGATCTTTGAGATTCGCATATACTGACCCTGGGGGCGCCACTAGTCCGAAAATAGGAACTAGACATTTATTTTAGGGTGGACAGGATATGCAAATCAAAAGGCACCGAACTACACTCAGGGAGGAACAAGATATCTTAAATATTATTTAGACAGTTGAGAAATCAAAGCACAAAGACAAACGTCAGCCAAATTAAGTTTAAACAATTTATTAATTTTATTAAAAGTTGTGCAATAGAGTGAAGACATCTAGCCACGAATACAAAAGTGGCTTATAGTAACATACGCATATTTACCAGAGAGTGCACAAGAGTACGACAAACATGAAGGCTTAAAACATCTTGGCAGCAAAATTATCTCACTTAAAATAGAAGAAATGGTTAGGAAAATATCTTCTTCCTGGCCAGTTGTAAAATTACAAAACAAACAACAACTTTAGCTTCCTGAATCAGGGATAATAAAACAATTACTGTCTCACCGGAAATTAACGTACCCAGCGCGAACGTCTGAGCAGTAATATTCTAATTACTGTCGTTAAAATGCTGCAGGACTGCTGTGTGCAATACTACATTCAAAGTAAATGTGGTTGATCTCACTTACAAGACAGCAAAAGATATTTGATTATGATCTTACATAATCCAGAAAGAAATGACTACTTTCAGACAACGTGAAGAAATAACTTAACAAATAGCCAGCAAAAAGATTTTGTTGTTTGCACAAAAAGCGCAAACGAAACATGCTTAAAGATTCCTTATTTTACAACTAAGGGCAGGTGAATAAATAAAGACTACGAAAACTGCCAATGCGTTTTGTAATAGTTAACGAAATAATCAGGTATATATTAAACATATAAAATACAATCTCCTAATGCACCCTCTGATAAACGAAAATTGCAAACAAACTTGGAATCTAAAACTAAGATTCCAAGACACACTTTAAATACTAGAAAAGAGTACATACAGATAATAAATAATTAAAAAAAAACAATACCATTTTAAAACATATTTATCATTAGATTGAGGGAGATTTAATTAAACGCAATTTATTTACCCTGGCTAGAATAGGAAAAAGTTAAGGCAGAGTTCTAGTGATTTAGTGATGAGTGCACACTTTTGATAATAGTTCATCTTTCAGGTCCTTTGACAGTGGCAAGGTAGAGACAGTGTTTATTTTAGAGGTTCATGGCATGGCTGAAGGAGAGCTGGTAGGAATGGGTTCATCCTTTGTTTAAATTAGCAAGACATTCTAATGATGGCAAAACTCACAGCGGTGGATTTTGACATCTTGCACAGCAACAAAGTTTGTCAATAATTATTTATGTTTTTTAGTAGGAATTAAACGTCCGAACAGCTACTCCCAATGGTATCTCTTTGCAGGCTATAATCCAAGTGTGTATCTAATAATGAATCTCTTCTCTCTCCAAAAATTGGCGGGCTATCCTTGCCTTGCTACATTTCCCGTGCAAAACTTTCATTAGTGTCCATTCTATATTCCAGGTAGGGCAAATATTAATTTCCCGCTCAATCTAATTTAAGACTTCCAACCAGGGATAATTGAAACAAAAACGACAAATACAAAACTAAATCTCTGCTTTTTTTTTAGAATTAACTTTAAAAATAATTACAATAAAAGCAACAGGAATATATAATTAGCAAGCTTGCCTGTTTTTAATCAAATTGATTAAAACAGACGGTGAAAGTAAACTATTTTACAATCAATTTTATAAACATTAAATAATCTATTTTAAAATATAAATGCGTATGTGTTTTAAATAATAATAAAAAAATTGAGCATTAGACATTTAATGAAAATGAAGTTGTTTTCCCTTTTTAATTTTAGTAATAAAACAACTGAATCGGAAATCAATCCGGCTCAACTGCCTCAACACGTGATCAAAAAAAAAAAAAAACATTCCTGCAACTTTTTTACCTTTTTTTTTTTTTTAAACTAAAAACATTTCAAAAACTACCCCTAGGAATTTGGCTGACCGCACTCAGAAAAACCAAAACAATATTTCATTTCTTACATTTATCCATTCTCATAAATCATTAACAATTTTTTTTTGTCTGTTTTAAAACAATCCGCCCAATTGCTAAAAGCCGAACTTTTAACTTTTGTCCGGCAGTTCTTTTACTCTTTTTATTAATTTTCTGAAATAAGTTTCTTTCCCTCTCTTATATTTTACCTGCCTAGAATTTATGATTTTGTCTCTTTCCCGTTCTGTTTTGCTTTCTGGCGTATATACCTGAATCTTTTTCTTAACGAAACTTCCCAATTCTTCATCTTTTCCTACTTTATTTTTAGTCATATCAACACTAGTAAATGGCAACACTTCATTTCCCACAGACTTTTTACATGCCTTGAATAAGATTGCTTTATAAATGGCTTTTATTTCTGTTTTAAAATCATATTCCGAAAACTTTTCCTTAGTTTTAAACCCCTGTTCACAACTAACAGTTATTTTACTCAACTCATTTTTAACCTCTTGAGGTAACTTATAACTGTCTCCAAGATTTTCTTTCTCCACCATACTATCTATCTCTCTCCACTCTCTACTTATTTCAAACTTTATTTCCACCCTCTCTGTCCTAGTACTCTCCTGTGCTACTTCAATTTCTATATCTTTTACGACTACTTTTTCTACTTCCTGACTCTCTTTACTCATCTCATTTTTCAAATACTTTTCCATCTCCACTTCTATTTGTTGAGTTTCTGTTACTCTTCCTGTCATTTCTCTTCCCATTTCTTTCATTTCTGCTCTCAGCTCCTCCAGTATTGTTTGTTGACTCTGTTTTATTTCTATATTTTGTTTTGCTATATTTTGTTTCATTTCCAGCAACTCTTGTCATATTTCTTTCAATTCAGCTTGCTGACCTTGTTTCATTTCTAGCAACTCTTGTCGTATTTCTTTCATTTCAGCTTGCTGACTTTGTTTCATTTCTATTAACAACTTTATCATCATCTGTGTCTCGCTCTCTTCTTTTTCAACTATCTGGGGGTATTTAAACAAAACAGGGCTCTCTTCCAAACCTGCCGCCCTGTCACCTTCTTCTTTACCTTCCATTTTTATACAAGGCTAACTTGCTATACTAACTTTTTTTTTAAACAAAAAATCTCAAAGCAAATAAAACGCTATTTATTTATATGCAAGAAGACAACAAACTATTTTTACTACTTTTAACTTCGAAAATTTTACTCCGAACTATTTTTCTTCTATTTAAACAACAACAACAAAAAACTCTATTTATTATTTATGTCATATGAAAAAGACGAACTATATATATTTAACTCTTCAAAAAAAATTAACTCCGACAGACTTTTTTTTGAAAATACGCTATTTATTGTTTATTTATTTATTTCATATGAAAAAGACGAAACCCCGTTCTACCAAACTGCTCCAACAATACATGCAATAATTAACAAAAATCGAACCTCTACTGACTAGCTCTTGCCACTTACACCTGAAATCTTTCTCAACTGTCTAAACAAAATCTATATGGGTTTGAAAACTCGGAAGCTCCACGAGGATGCGCCAAAAATTACTATATATGTAACGGGAGAAAGATCTTTGAGATTCGCATATACTGACCCTGGGGGCGCCACTAGTCCGAAAATAAGAACTAGACATTTATTTTAGGGTGGACAGGATATGCGAATCAAAAGGCACCGAACTACACTCAGGGAGGAACAAGATATCTTAAATATTATTTAGACAGTTGAGAAATCAAAGCACAAAGACAAACGTCAGCCAAATTAAGTTTAAACAATTTATTAATTTTATTAAAAGTTGTGCCATAGAGTGAAGACATCTAGCCATGAATACAAAAGTGGCTTATAGTAACTTACGTGTATTTACCAGAGAGTGCACAAGAGTACGACAAACATGAAGGCATAAAACATCTTGGCAGCAAAATTATCTCACTTAAAATAGAAGAAATGGTTAGGAAAATATCTTCTTGCTGGCCAGTTGCAAAATTACAAAACAAACAACAACTTTAGCTTCCTGAATCAGGGATAATAAAACAGTTACTGTCCCACCGGAAATCAATGTACCCAGCGCGAATGTCTGAGCAGTAATATTCTAATTACTGTTGTTAAAACGCCGCAGGACTGCTGCGCGTAATACTACATTCAAAGTAAACGTGGTTGATCTCACTTACAAGACAGCAAAAGATATTTGATTACGATCTTACATAATCCAGAAAGAAATGACTACTTTCAGACAATGTGAAGAAATAACTTAACAAATAGCCAGCAAAAATATTTTGTTGTTTGCACAAAAAGTGCAAACGAAACATGCTTAAAGATTCCTTATTTTACAACTAAGGGCAGGTGAATAAATAAAGACTATGAAAACTGCCAATGCGTTTTGTAATAGTTAATGAAATAAGCAGGTATATATTAAACATATAAAATACAATCTCCTAATGCACCCTCTGATAAATGAAAATTGCAAACAAACTTGGAATCTTAAAACTAAGATTCCAAGACACACTTTAAAAACTAGAAAAGAGTACATACAGATAATAAATAATTAAAAAAAACAATTAATACCATTTTAAAACATATTTATCATTAGATTGAGCGGAGATTTAATTAAACACAATTTATTTACCCTGGCTAGAATAGGAAAAAGTTTAGCTTACGGTAAGGCAGAGTTCTAGTGATTTAGTGATGAGTGTGCATTTTTGATAATAGTTCATCTTTCAGGTCCTTTGACAGTGGCAAGGTAGAGGCAGTGTTTATTTTAGAGGTTCATGGCATGGCTGAAGGAGAGCTGGTAGGCATGGGTCCGTCCTTTGTTTAAATTAGCAAGACATTCTAATGATGGCAAAACTCACAGCGGTGGATTTTGACATCTTGCACAGCAACAAAGTTTGTCAATAATTATTTAAGTTTTTTAGAAGGAATTAAATGTCCAAACAGCTACTCACAATGGTATCTCTTTGCAGGCTATAATCCAAGTGTGTATCTAATAACGAATCTCTTTTCTCTCCAAAAATTAGCGGGCTATCCTTGTCTTGTTACATTTCCCGCGCAAAACTTTCATTAGTGTCCATTCTAAATTCCAGGCAGGGCAAATATTAATTTCCCACTCAATCTAATTTAAGACTTCCAACCAGGGACAATTGAAACAAAAATGACAAATACAAAACTAAATCTCCGCTTTTTTTTAGAATTAACTTTAAAAATAATTACAATAAAAGCGACAGGAATATATAATTAGCAAGCTTGCCTGTTTTTAATCAAATTGATTAAAACAGACAGTGAAAGTAAACTATTTTACAATCAATTTTATAAACATTAAATAATCTATTTTAAAATATAAATGCGTATGTGTTTTAAATAATAATAAAAAAAATGAGCATTAGACATTTAATGAAAATGAAGCTGTTTTCCCTTTTTAATTTTAGTTATAAAACAACTGAATCAGAAATCAATCCGGCTCAATATATATATATATAAAACAAACTAACCAAAGGAAATACATATAAAAACAAAAAAATGACTTATATTCCTAATTATGTTACATGTAAAAGTGTTACTTTGATATATTTGATAGAGTGTAGTAGATGTTTAAACCAGTATATAGGTGAGTCAGCAAATAGTTTACATGTCAGAATGACTAATCATAGATTTGATATTTTGCATAAGAATAAAGACAGACCGGTTTCAAAACATTTTAACTTACCAAATCATTCAATTGATGATTTAAGAGTAGTAATTCTTCAGGAAGGTTTTTCTTCTACAAGGGAGAGGAAACAAAAGGAGAGTTTTTTTATTTTTAAATTCAAGACCTTAGACCCACATGGATTGAATTTAAACACTGGAACTATTACATCTCTGGGTTACCTGGTCTCCTAAATGATTTTTATATGTGAGTTTTTTATATGAAAATTTTTTTATATGAGATTTTTTTTATGTAAAGAACAGTTATATGAATGTTTAATATCTGTGTTTAATTGGTATATAGATAAATAATTAATTATTATAAATTATTATACTTTGCACTAATTATAATTTTTGATTAAAATGTTTAAGATATTTTAGTTTTTAATGAATATTAATGTGAGCACAGCTATTTTTTGTATGCGAGCATAGTCGAATTTTTGTATGTATGCACATATGTATATTTTAATTTTGGATTATTTATTTATTTATTTATTTATTTCAATTTAAATAGAATTTAAGCTTGATTAGGAGGAAATATAGTTTTTTTTTCTTTTTTGTTTGAATTTTGTCATTGATTGGGTAGTTATTCTGTGTTAGATTTTGTGACCAATCAGGGGGGGGGGGATTTGTTAAATTTTTAATCTTTTATCAAATCTGTAATTTTTGATTATCGCCATTTTCCTGTGTATTTTTTCTTTCTGATGAAAACCAGTCATCTGGTTGAAATATAATATTATTTATTGGATTTATAAGTCTTTTTTTGTTTATATATATATATATTGTAACCTAATAAAATAAGAGATAGAGAAAGAGAGAAAAAAAAGAAGAAAAAGAATGCTAATAATGAAATAAAAGAGGGGGGTGGAAAAGGAAGAGATAAAAAGAATGAGAGATAGAATAAGAGAAAATGCTAATTGTAACATACTAGAATAAGAGGTGTGTGTGAGAAAGAGAAAAGAGAAAGAAAGAAAAGAAGAAAATGCTAATAATGAAATGGAGATAAGGGTGTGAGAAAGAAAGAAGAGAAAGAGATGATGCTAATAATGAAATGAGAGAGGGGGAAGAAAAAGAAATAATGATAATGGTAAAGATAAATAAATGATGGGAAAGAAAAGAATTGAGAGGGAAAAGAAAGAGGAAAAGTAATAGAAATGATATATATAATGGAGAAAGAGAAGAAATAAGATGATGGGAAAGATATGAAATAGAGAGATGTAAGAAGAAGATGAAATAAAGGAGAGAGAAATGAAATAAGATGATAGAAAAATATGAGGAAGAGGTATAAGAAGAAACCCTTAACGAATGTTTTAAATGGCTGAGATGATAGAAAGATATGAGAGAGATATAAGAAGAAGATAGAATAAAGGAGAGAGAAACGAAATGAGATGATAAAAGAAATGACATGAAAAGAAATGGATTAAAATTGAAATGAGAGACTCTAAATGACTCGGCTCAGTGGGGTTACAATAAATTTAAAGAAAAGAGATGATGATCCAGAGATGTGTAATCAAGTAAAGATCAAATCCAATACTGATGAACTATAACTACTCCAGCATATTAATCCTTTAATAAACCATACAAAAAATTATCTAAATCACTAATCAATGCTTACCATATTAGTCCTACTAATAGATCATACACTCTCTCAATAAGACATATGATACTTTGTTTTACAAGATTATCTTACAGAATTATATTTACTAAAACAACAAGAGTAAATAACCTCAGGAATTTTAAAACTCTTGTGCATAATTAAAGTTTAAGTTAAGTTGCCTAATAAAGAATTACTGTGATTAATAAATAAATAAGTGACATCTTAGCTGATTATAAAATAATTATAATATGTTCAATCTTTAAATAATAAACAAAACAAATATTAATTCACAATATTTAGTGAATCAATTTAAATTTAAACTAATAATGGCCTATTATCTAAGATATTACTTGAGCAAAGAAAAGGGTACTTTTAGTGCCTTTCCATACTCACAGACAACCACTAAAGACCTCAAATGCAAATGGATTAGAATTCTTTAAATATATACGATTTAAGATGATGATCGATGATGTGCAGTGAATATAAGATAATGTGCAGCTTTTAAAATAATATTAATTAAAATATTCTTCTGAAGTACTAATATTGTTAATCTGATATTGCATAATCTTTAGTCTAAATTGCATAATTTTAGTCTAAAAGATATACTGATAATTAAAAAAAATAAATTTTAACTAAGTATTTAATTATGTATCTGCTATAATGCAATTATCTGTATTTATGATTCAATGTGAGAATCTTTTACTTTAACATAGTTTTTTAATTTTCAAGACAATATCAACTATATTTAATTAACTTAGAATATACTTATAAATTTCTGAATTGAAGATTTATTAACTTTAAAATTTAAGACTTTGTGAACTTGGAACCCAAGACAATAATATATTTTCATATAAAAGTAAAACAAACAAACAAAACTTTTGAAATAATACTAATTTGATTTGTTAATAATGAGAAGAAATATTTATAAAGGTAGTAGAATACAAACAGTGCCAATACCGCACTAAAATTTTATATAATTATTTGGACTAATTAATAACATTATTGTGTCATCTACTAATCAGAATAACACACAGAACTATGTTTATATTGAAAACCCTAAGCTTAATTTTATACCCCTCAACTTAACAAATGCTAAGTTGGAGTAAGCATATTCAACAATACTTTTTAAAAATATCATCACTAGTTTCACGGATATAACTAATATCACAGCTAGATATATTTTTAAATCAGATTAAGCTAATACTAAAATTAAACTAACTTAAGTGTATGGGACAATCTTTCATCAGAGATCAGTTATACTTTTTTAAAATAACTTTAGTCCACATAAAATTATTCCCTCAATGTTTTAAAGATAATGATGTAACAGACTTACAAATCCAGCAGCGAAATTCTGGATGAAAATATTAAATTATTATGTGTGAATTGCCACTTATACCATATGCATATTTAATATACTTTAAAATAAATATAACTTATTGTTGATTAGCTTGTGCTTGATAAAACTATCATAGCAACACAATTCAAACATTGATATACCTATGAGCCATAAATTAGCTACAACTATCTGAAGAAATACATTTCCTCAAACAAGCATATCTTGTCATCACAAATCTAAAACAAATGCAACATCACCTACTGTGGTGGAATTAGCATTAAGTCATCATGAATGATAGGCAAAAATATAAAGATACTAGGCTTCTTAGAGCTGGAAAAGAATATGGTGGCTTCCAAAAATACCTAACTTCGAGGCAAAATGACGATGTCTGGAATTCACCTTCAGTACATCTGGGAACAGGAACACCCACCAGAAAAGCACAATCCTCTCATGGAATTTCCAATGCTTATAAATGTAATCATCATCACTGAAAAATACAATACAATATCCTCTTTTGGGAATATGCAGTATCAAATCATGGAAATACAATACAATAAGGATGGAGGATTTTATCTACTCCATAAGCATATTTAAAAATTATTAACTAGGCCTAACTCCATGAGGCTAACAAATTCTGACTAATAGCAAGATATATACTTCACTTAAACTAACTAAGTTATTTCCAAGAAATTTATAAAATACAAAATGTATATCCAATGTTCGAACCAACAAAGCAAACTATGTGTCAACTGACTACTGTAGAAAATACTTTAAACTTAAATGCATATAAAATTCTAGGCAAGGCACAATGCACACATAACAAAATATTAAATGCTAAAAATATAGTACTAGTGGACTTTTAAAATTGTAAATTAAATGCAAGAATATTTACTTCTCAATGAATATAAAATATTTGTAGTTACTATTAATATAACATTCATAAAACAAATGAATGGATATTCTCTGATAAACTTCTTTTGTAAATTTAAAACAAAAATTGAGTAAAACATCCCATTTATATGAAAACAAGACTATGATATTTAAATCTCTATAATAAAATTACTAAATAAAAACTAGCTAGTGTAATGCTTGATAAATAAACTAAATCTACTTAAGAATGGCAATTAACATTTGCTCATTCAAATAAACCTATTTCGTTTTAAAATTATAACCCTAGTTTACCTGCATATTTATGCAAAAAGGGTTACATAAAAATTTAATAGCATAAATATTTTTATGGTTTCATTCTTTTTTTTTAAAACCAATAAAACAGACCATGAAATAATAATAATAATAATACATTAATTCAAGTTCATATTTAGGCTCCGTGATGATTTTTCCATTTCATAATGTGTAGACAATTTATCCAGGTTAAGATATCTATCTGAATTTGAAGCTTCAATTAATACATTTATATACATGGCAATCATTTCCAAACAAAAATGTTCAATAGTTCATTAATAATATTTTTTTTAAAAACAATTTAAAAAAAAACTTAAATAATAAGATTAAGCCGGCATGAAATAAAATAAATTTTTCAGCTGAACACACTTTATATTTATAATCCTAGGTTCAAATGTGGAATAATTATAATATATATTTTTAGTTAACTTTCACTGTTCTTCCTTAGATAAACACATTTTTTAAAATAGAGCTCTCTTTTTTTAAACGTTTCTTAATATTTAAAAATGTATTTTTTTTAAAACAAATTTCCTTTTATTTGTTAAACATAAGAGTAGATTTTTTTATAATTAAGACATTCCTCCATTTATGAGCAAAGATTAATGGTCATAAAGTTACTTATAAGTACTGGCAACTATAACCACACATTATGCATTTGATAGAGACAAGTTCATTCATAATATTTTTTAAATTCTTTTAAAGTTTTGCTTTCAAACAAAGTTTTTCATACTACTGGCATAAATGAGAATTAGTATTTTAAACTACACGTTGTCCACAGAAACATTATTCTGTTAAGAGCATATTTAAATGTATATATCATCTATTAAGTAATAAAGTATTAAATTTAATGTCACTTTTAATTTATAAAGATGCTAACGCATTTCCATTTTAATATTTTAAAATGTTTGAATGTTTTTTTTTTTAATTTCTTCTTCACGTGTATTTTTAATTTGATAGGAGATATACTATAGTTTAGTGCAATAAAGGCTTTAGCCATAACAATACTTAATAATTTAAGTTTTACTTCTAAATAAAGAAAAATGAATAGATCAAAAGTAAATGAAATATGAGATGCCGTATTTTTTTCAAACATTTTCCCATAATTTTCAATGTCTCAATTGTAATGAAAAATTTGTCAGAAAAACGGATTACCTTTTTTTTAGCTTCAGCAATTCATGTTACAAAACGATTTAAAATAATGGTTTTAAAAACATACTTTTATTTTTTTAGAAAATATAAAGTTTTAAAAATTTAATTTTTATTAAAAAACTTTTAAGATTCAGCCACACATATATTTTAAAACAGATCAGCCACTGAACCACCCCTAGATCCCCATTTTATATTCACAATTTTTCATCCACCTACAATTCATTTAAAAAACAATAAAAACTATTTTTTATTAAATTTTAATATTCTGACAAACCAGCTGCGAAATCTATCTGCTGACATAATCAATATAATTTTCCCTTACCACGTGACCTTCAGCTGGAAAGTCAAAATTTTATTATTAACAAATATTGTGCAATAATTTTTTTAAATGATATTTTATCCAACCCATAGTAAAAAATATAAAATTTAAAGTTATACTCTTTATTAAACCCATAAATATTTCATTGAAATAATTTTATCCACATATTTGTTTTATTTATTTATTTTAAACAATATTGAAATTAAATTATTTCTTTATTTTTATTTTTATATTATCCTTGCATGCATAGACATATTCTCACATACTAATGCAAGCTAATTGTTTTATTTTTAAAATTACAACAATAGAATGTTAATGAATATTTAATCTAAATAATTTTTATACATGGAATGCTAAGCTAAATTGTATCAAAGAAATATTACTACTGTTTTAATGAAAATTTACAAATTATTTTTATACTTTATTACTTAATATTATTTATTCCTATTTATTTATAATACCTAATTATAATACCTAATTATTATAATTTAGACATTAAAATGAATTACACAATAATACATTTAATATTACTTACAAACTGACAACTATTTCTGATATCTTTCTTTCTTTAACAATTCAAATTTTTATTTAGCATCTCTTACCAACCTGACTCATATATCTTTTTTCAAATACTTAGACATAATTCCATAGTATACAATAATAATTACAATCAATACAAGATTATCCTATTTTAGTCATTAACTAATTTAATTTTCATTTTTATCATTATTTTTTTTTTTAAAAAAAAATCAGACAATTTCAAACCAAAAGGTTAAGCTAAGATAATCTTTGGCTCCTTTTGGAACTAAGTGAAACTTCAGTTAGATACAATATATATATATATATATATATATATATATATATATATATATATATTGTAACCTAGTGTTATTGACACTTGGTTTACTTGGCATTATTTCTGCAGGAAAACAATGCTATTCTTTAAAGAAATAAAAGGATAAAATAACAATAGTAATAATTGATTAATAAAGTATGCTATTCACTCACTTTGGCATGTTTTGGGTGAATAACTAATAGATTTAATAACTCAATGTCATTTTTGAAGAGAGAACATGAATAATTTAATTGAGATATTAATAATTAGAGCAAATTAATATGGTATAAAAGCTAAACAGTAATTGATTTTGGATGGGTAGAGGGGAGTGGATGAGTGTCTTATCATAAAGCACAATAACTTCTGGTAATTTCTTTTTGTAAAAAAAAAAAAAAATTAAAAAAAAAAAAAGAAAAAAATAATGTTTAAAGAATTATACATCACTGATTGTTAATTTAATGTATTTATTATTATTTTTTTATATTGTCAAATTACTTTGTAATCCAGGTAAATAATACTGAAAACTATATGATTGTAATAAGTTTTTCCTTTCTTTTGTTTATGTTATAATCAAATGATTATTTTTCTGGAAGAGGTCGCTAAAGTAAAAAAAAACAAAACAACCAATTTCATAATCAAGATCATTTTTTTTGAAAAAAAAAAAAAGATAGTCTGCTTTTAGTTTTCAAGGAAGGAACAGTGCTGAAATTTGGTAACTCAAGTTTTTCATTTTATTTTGCAGAAATAAATGTAATCAAAGTAAAATTTTAATAATATAATGTGTGGCTAAAATTTTTTTGATAAGATATCCTGATTTTCTTTGCCATCTACCTATTTAAAGACCTTTTATACTTAAAAATTTATTGTCTCATGCTAAAGTTAAAAATGACAGAATTAACTAAAAGAGTCACAAAAAATTATATTATATCTAAATTAAGGAAAAGAAGCGATTTCCAAAAAAAGATTAATTATTTATTAACTTTATGTCATTTATTGATATTTTCTTGGTATAGAAAGAAAAAAAAATAATTGAAAGAAATATTTTGAAACCAAGGAAAATCAACTAGAAACATTTTCGCGCTCTTTCTCAATATTGTCTGCCTTTACAAGTAATGTAGTTACATACGTTAAAATATGTTTTATTCACCAAGAATTGTCTGGAAATAATAATAATGATAAATAAGATTAAATTACACACCTGTATATTTTTTTTAAAAAAAAAAAAAATATATAAACTTTCTCAGAGTAAATATAGGAAAAGTTATATAGGGGAATTCTTACGGAGAAGTTACCGTTAAAAAAAAATTTATAATTCATAAAGTATGAACAAAACCAAATATCTTAGTGACTTAATGATAAAAATAAATGATATATTATATTATACATCAGTTGGAATTATTAAAACTTCCTGTACACGTAAATTGACTGCAGTTATTATCATAATAATCTCTCAGAAAATTGCGCATTTTCGTCCATAAGTAAGCTAGCTAATAAGTATACATATCGTCAATAAAAAAAAATATTGTGTATGTTTATCGTCTATCGTCAACTGTTCGTTATGTTAGAATATGTATATTTTATTTTCTTGGATCCCAAAATTGTAGTAGTTTAATTCAAGTAAGAATTAATCTTCAATTCTGCTATATGTTTCTTTACCTAATTTATTAAACGCACAAAATAAGAAAAAACTTTTATTTAAAGGAAATAATACCATGCGTTTATTGTTTTTAAACTTGCTTTGTGAAATACGACTGGATAAAGCTCTTCATCTGGACCAATTTGCTCAACAGAAAAACATTTTCTAATGAGAGAGTATGCACTTGTTAATTAATGATTGTTTAAAACTAAGTTATAAATGATATGTATTTTTTTGTTATATCACATAGGTTAAAGTCTGTATGGTCAAGTGATATTTAATAGCCTTGTAATGACAAAGGTATATTTTAATATAATTATTATAGGTTAAGTTGATATTTAACACGAAAGAAAAAATCTATAAAATATGTTTTAATTATTACATACAATTGTAGGTAGAAATTTTGTATGTTAGATACGTAAAAGAAAAATATTTAGATATTTAAGGGGTAAAATAAATATTGAAAATTATCAGAAGTAGCTAAAAAAAAAAAAATGCTATAACAAAATATTTCTTGTTAACGTTTTGAAACGAATTTATACTGTATTAATTGAGGAATTTATTCCTAATTATTCTTAAATAACACATCAACTTTATGTAGTTTAAGATAGTATGCTACCAACTATTTTGAATGTTCCTTTATTAAAATTAAAATTATTATACTTTTATTCTATGATGTCCATTGATTTCAGATGTTGATCAAAGTATACACGGTAACATAAATTTATTATAATCAATGTATTTACTTATCCTGCCCAGATATAGCATTGGTATATGCTTAATATTCACATAGGTAATAATTATAATGTATTTATTTTGTGGGATGAAAAATGATCTCCCCAAAAGCTTTGATTTCCCTGAGAGGAAGATTTTCAATATAATGTTCGGGTATGTTTATAGCCCAAGTGATCGATTCTCATAGATAGGACGATCAAGAATTTATCTAGCATTTAGTATGCTTCATTCATTTAAATCTCAGGAGAAGATTGTATTTGGTGTGTGTTCATTGTATGCCCAAGTAAGAGGCAAGAAACCACCAAAATATTTTAATGTAGTAGATTACTCTACAGACCGTCGTGGTTATTCCATATTCCTCATGTGAAAATAAAGATAGTTCCACCATGGAAGGTGTTGATTATTGTGCTTAATTTTGAAAGTTCAGGCAAGATAAAGGCTATATTGGAGGTGTTAGTTCCTCAAGATCCACTTTAGTATAAATAGTGCGTTAGTAACTAAGATCAATATCTGTATTGTGCTGCTAAATATTGCTAGTATTTGACAAGTAAATCAATGGAGAAAGTAATTAAAATTGCGTAGTTTTAAAACGCTTATTTACTGAAGGAATATTGAAATGCAATATTTAATTCTGGTTAGTAATTAAATGATACTCATATTTAAAATTATACGTATGAATAAAATTTGTATCATAACTTAAGTTAGCATTAAGTTAAATGTAAGATGGTAAGTGTAACTTCTGATAACTGGCCTATAATTAGAATAGGTTATCCCATTAAAGACCATAAATAAAGTAAATGTATTAGAAATAAATTTAATATTTTGCGTATTGCATATGATTGGATTAATCATTTAAAAAAAAAAAAAAAAGTTAGTCAATAATTTTGAATAAAAGCTTCTACAAAGTTACCAAAATGTAATAAACAATGTATTGGTAATGAAATGTACTTTTAGTTAATCAATCCATATGATTGCATACAGGAGAAGTAGTAACCTCTAGTCCATAACCAAAAGAGTATACAGATTAATGTCAGTTATATTTTATATTTTTGTATTACTATGGGATTATTGAATAAATGTTCATATATATTTTTTTGTGATAATAATAAATTATAGTCTTGTTAAAATTTGTTGTAGATTCATTTTTTTTTGTTTTTATATGCTAAATATAAGTGTTTGCACAATATTTGCAAAACCTTTTCTTGAGTCCGAAATCATTCCAAATTCTTAAAAACTTAATATACCAGATAAATAAAGTTAAGCAGATCGGAATATGTCATTATATTTTAGTTTAATGATAATTATTTATGGAGTTGAAAACTTAAGACTAAACATTCACCTTTGTGTAAAAAAAAAAAAAAAAAAAAAAATGAATTTATTCCCAAACCATTAACTTTGGTTGCACATTATTCCATTCCCATTTAGTTAAATTGTCTAAGTAATAAATCTTAGTTATATTATTGTGTTGTCATGGATGATGGAAGGACACAAAAAGCACCCTTGTCTTTTTATTATTCTGACTGAGATTCTGAAAAAAAAAAAGGGCTGTGTTATTCAAAATTATACGTCATTATTGAATAGAATTATCATCTCTTTAAATAATATAGCAGTTGATATGAGAGATGAAGACACATTGAATTTAAGTAAAATAAATGTTTCCTATAGCCGACCAGAATGCCAGTCATATGCAACAACACAATACTGCCGAGCATTTCCTTACATGAAACAAAGAACCCTGAGATTAATATTATTATAATTATTCTTTAAATTAATAAGTGATCAATTATTGTTGTTATTACAATCGTGGCATGGCTTAAGAGAATTGAAGGTACAATTGTATTATATGAAAAGTATTTTAGATCATATTGGAAAATTAATGGATATGTTGCTTTATTTTGGTTGCCTTAACAACAACCAGAAAAATTAGTGTCATGGGTGCAAATAAATAAACAAGTGCAAATAAAATAAACTAATAAAAATAGTAAGTTAGAAATGGCCGCCCAACTACAGGGGCCATCGATGGCTATAGCTGGCCACGAGGAATTTAGTAAACTTTTCTTGGAGTCAATATTAATATTGTTTGCACTTGAATGGATTAGTTATTCATTGATTAAAAATATTTGCCAATAATGAATTGTTTTAGCCATAAGATATTATGTGAATATCTATTATATGATCTAATCTTTTGCCATTGAAAAATAAATAATTAAGTTGTCAGTTTAGGATGTTGTGGTCTGTAGGCAATTCCATAAAACACTGTAATGATTTTATCATTTATGATGATCTGTTTGTCTGGTCTTGTGATTGGCACTTATGCTATATTACATAATATCTAATGATATTTATATGGACTAAGAAGCATGTGAAAAAAAAAGCATATTTAGTAGTTAATGTTGGAGCTTTAGGGATATTAAATGTCAGAGCATAGTTTTTGGTGTAGATTGTTTTTGGTAGGAGAGGCATGGAGGCAGGATGTCTTGTCAATAATTTCTTATCGATAAATTTATTAATAGTTCATTGCTAATATTTCAGTACTGTTAAATACTAAAAGAGTTAGAATTTTAATATGAGTGAAAACAAAGATAATCATAGTATTTCTGAGGATTTGGGAGGATCCCAAGAGTTACAATCCCCTGATACACAGACTCCATATTTTAGTGTACAATTAAAAGAGGAAGGGGAAGATTTGGATATAGCTAACCCAGAAGAAGCCACAATAATAAAGGGAAAACATGAAAATGAGCCAGATCAATTAATGAGAAATACATTGGAGGAATTCTTGAAAAAATTAGAAAAATCAAATAGTGAATTGAAAAGTCAGATACAAAACTCAAATAGTGAATTAAAACAATCAAATAGTGAATTGAAAAGTCAGATACAAAACTCAAATAGTGAATTATAAAGTGAATTAAAAAGTCAGATCCAAAACTCAAATAGTAAATTAGAACAATCAAATAGTGAATTAAAAAGTCAGATCCAAAACTCAAATAGTAAATTAGAACAATCAAATAGTGAATTAAAAAGTCAGATACAAAATTTAAATATTAAATTAGAGAATCAAATGCAGGAGATCAAAGAGACATCTCAAAATCAAATACAGGAGATAAAGGACTTAAGGGAAGATTTGAGAAATCATGTAGAAGAATCAAAATTGGCCTCTGAAAAGCTGGAAATAAGAATAAGGAAAGAGATCGAAACAAATTCTGAAAGGGCAGAAAATATGATTGAGGCTATCCAGCAGGACTTTAAAAGTCAATATATTGTATTAAACAATGAAGTACAGGAAATAAGAAATTATCAAAAGGAAACAGTAGTATTCCAAATAGAAGTTCAGGATAGAGTTGAATCTATTAAAGGAGAATTAGACAGTGCTAGAAGTGAAGTCAGTAATTTGAAAGAGGAAGTTAAAAATATAACTCTAGCACCTGACAATGTAGTGAAAGGATGTCAGAGCCAGATTACCAGATTAATAGCTAAACTAGAAACTCAAGAGTTAACCCAATGTGAAATTAATCAAAATCTAGAAAGTGATCTAAGTCAAGTTATGGGAAGAGTAGAAAATTTTAATGATATAATAAAGAGTAATGCACAGCTATTACATAATAATCTCCAAGATGAAATAGGGGAATTAATGACTCAGTGTGAGAGTAAAGTCTATCAAAGGTTAGAAGATCAATTTGGGATAGATAAAGATGAAACTATTAACCAATTGGAACAACAGATTCAACACTTAAATGTAGGCCTAAAAGATAGTTCAAAGAGAATAGACTGTGAATGGCAGAACTGTAAGTTAGAATTAGAGAGTCGAATGCAAGCTATAGACTATAATAGGGATAATTTTACAAAAAGTAAAAAAGTTGTTCAAAGTAAAGGTTTATCTGAAACTCAAGTAAAGGAAACAAATAATGGTCATGATAACCAAGTAATATCTGAGTTACATACGATAATTAATCCAGTAGAATCAATATACGATCCATTAAATGAGGCTAGAAGTAAAGTCATGCTAGAGCCAGAAAGTAATAGCTCCATGGCCTTAAAATTCTTAAAAATAAAATTTTTTAGAGGTGAATATCTGGAGAATCCACACGAGCATCTCCAGAATCTGGAGGAGTTATTCCCCATATGTCATTTATCTGAGATAGAAAAGATTGCTATTGCCGCTACCCATTTGTGTGCAGCATCTAAAGACTGGTGGCAATCATTATTTATTAAACCAGAAACATACGGAGACTTCAAATATCTTATGTTAGCCAGTTTTTGGGGGGAAGACCGCCAAGATAACCTGAGATATCAGATATCTCAGGAAAGATATCATGTAAATAAGGGTAGTTATACTCAGTTTTTCAGGAGTCAGGCCGTCAAATTGAAAACCTTGACAGCTTATCCTTTATCTGAGACACAAATTGTGCGAATAATTCGCCATAATCTGCCGAGGCATATAGAGCAGATCTGGATTGCTGCTGACAGACATACCATAGAAGAGGTAGTAGAAATTTTAGATTCGTTAGAGACCAGCGATAGGAATATTGATAATAGAATTAGGGTAAATAGAGACACCCATCCGATGGTGAGTAATATCAATTTCGCAGATAGGTCACATATGGGAAGGAGGAAGTAGTTAGAGAAAAAGGATATTATAGGATGAATCCCTATGGTAGACAGAATAATCACCTCAGTAGGCCAACAGTTAAGAGTAGAATTCTGAATGAGAATCAGCCTTCTATTAGTGGTATCCCAACAATACCAAAGAAAAATATAAAAGGTAGTAAAAGTAGCGGGGCATTAAATTAAAAAGGACCTCGCAGGAATGTTCCTCACTTCAGGGCCCTATTTTTAAACATATGGGGAACAGCATAATGTAGAACATGACCAAGCACTGGCCAGAATTAACCTTAAAAAGATGGGTGATAAACGCACTCGTTATTCCAAAACCAGTCCACATCCTTTTAAAGTCCATGATTTTGTTTTAATTAGAACTCCCCATGTGAGTAATCTCCGGAAACATATGTTTAGAAAATTCATGTATCTTTATGAAGGCCCCTATGAAATTGTGAAACAAGTGGGTGAGAATGCCTTTTTGGTCTCAACCCCTGATGGAACAAGAGGTACCTATAATGCCCGAAGCTTACTACCATATCCCAAGCAAAATTAAATCCTTTAAACTGTATTTATTGACATAAGAAAGAAGTAGGATATAAACTTAGTAATACCATAAGAAGTGTTAAAAATGCATATGTTATTTTATTTTTTCATTTATTATAACGGTGGGAGAATTGTAACCTAGTGTTATTGACACTTGGTTTACTTGGCATAATTTCTGCAGGAAAACAATGCTATTCTTTAAAGAAATAAAAGGATAAAATAACAATAGTAATAATTGATTAATAAAGTATGCTATTCACTCACTTTGGCATGTTTTGGGTGAATAACTAATAGATTTAATAACTCAATGTCACTTTTGAAGAGAGAACATGAATAATTTAATTGAGATATTAATAATTAGAGCAAATTAATATGGTATAAAAGCTAAACAGTAATTGATTTTGGATGGGTAGAGGGGAGTGGATGAGTGTCTTATCATAAAGCACAACAACTTCTGGTAATTTCTTTTTGTAAAAAAAAAAAAAAAAATTAAAAAAAAAAAAGAAAAAAATAATGTTTAAAGAATTATACATCACTGATTGTTAATTTAATGTATTTATTATTATTTTTTTATATTGTCAAATTACTTTGTAATCCAGGTAAATAATACTGAAAACTATATGATTGTAATAAGTTTTTCATTTCTTTTGTTTATGTTATAATCCAATGATTATTTTTCTGGAAGAGGTCGCTAAAGTAAAAAAAAACAAAAAAACAACCAATTTCATAATCAAGATCATTTTTTTTGAAAAAAAAAAAAAAAGATAGTCTGCTTTTAGTTTTCAAGGAAGGAACAGTGCTGAAATTTGGTAACTCAATTTTTTCATTTTATTTTGCAGAAATAAATGTAATCAAAGTAAAATTTTAATAATATAATGTGTGGCTAAAATTTTTTTGATAAGATATCCTGATTTTCTTTGCCATCTACCTATTTAAAGACCTTTTATACTTAAAAATTTATTGTCTCACGCTAAAGTTAAAAATGACAGAATTAACTAAAAGAGTCACGAAAAATTATATTATATCTAAATTAAGGAAAAGAAGCGATTTCCAAGAAAAGATTAATTATTTATTAACTTTATGTCATTTATTGATATTTTCTTGGTATAGAAAAAAAAATAATTGAAAGAAATATTTTGAAACCAAGGAAAATCAACTAGAAACATTTTCGTGCTCTTTCTCAATATTGTCTGCCTTTACAAGTAATGTAGTTACATACGTTAAAATATGTTTTATTCACCAAGAATTGTCTGGAAATAATAATAATGATAAATAAGATTAAATTACACACCTGTATATTTTTTTTTTAAAAAAAATATATATATATAAACTTTCTCAGAGTAAATATAGGAAAAGTTATATAGGGGAATTCTTACGGAGAAGTTACCGTTAAAAAAAAATTTATAATTCATAAAGTATGAACAAAACCAAATATCTTAGTGACTTAATGATAAAAATAAATGATATATTATATTATACATCAGTTGGAATTATTAAAACTTCCTGTACACGTAAATTGACTGCAGTTATTATCATAATAATCTCTCGGAAAATTGCGCATTTTCATCCATAAGTAAACTAGCTAATAAATATATGTATTGTCAATAAATAAAAATATTGTGTATGTTTATCGTCTATCGTCAACTGTTTGTTATGTTAGAATATGTATATTTTATTTTCTTGGATCCTAAAATTGTAGTAGTTTAATTTAAGTATGAATTAATCTTCAATTCTGCTATATGTTTCTTTACCTAATTTATTAAACGCACAAAATAAGAGAAAACTTTTATTTAAAGGAAATAATACCATGCGTTTATTGTTTTTAAACTTGCTTCGTGAAATACGACTGGATAAAGCTCTTCACCTGGACCAATTTGCTCAACAGAAAAACATTTTCTAATGAGAGAGTATGCACTTGTTAATTAATGATTGTTTAAAACTAAGTTATAAATGATATGTATTTTTTTGTTATATCACATAGGTTAAAGTCTGTATGGTCAAGTGATATTTAATAGCCTTGTAATGACAAAGGTATGTTTTAATATAATTATTATAGGTTAAGTTGATATTTAACACGAAAGAAAAAATCTATAAAATATCTTTTAATTATTACATACAATTGTAGGTAGAAATTTTGTATGTTAGATACGTAAAAGAAAAATATTTAGATATTTAAGGGGTAAAATAAATATTGAAAATTATCAGAAGTAACTAAAAAAAAAAAAAAAATGCTATAACAAAATATTTCTTGTTAAAGTTTTGAAACGAATTTATACTGTATTAATTGAGGAATTTATTCCTAATTATTCTTAAATAACACATCCACTTTATGCAGTTTAAGATAGTATGCTACCAACTATTTTGAATGTTCCTTTATTAAAATTAAAATTATTATACTTTTATTCTATGATGTCCATTGATTTCAGATGTTGATCAAAGTATACACGGTAACATAAGTTTATTATAATCAGTGTATTTACTTATCCTGCCCAGATATAGCATTGGTATATGCTTAATATTCGCATAGGTAATAATTATAATGTATTTATTTTGTGGGATGAAAAATGATCTCCCCAAAAGCTTTGTTTTCCATGAGAGGAAGATTTTCAATATAATGTTCAGGTATGTTTATAGCCCAAGTGATCGATTCTCATAGATAGGCCGATCAAGAATTTATCTAGCATTTAGTATGCTTCATTCGTTTAAATCCCAGGAGAGGATTGTATTTGGTGTGTGTTTGTTGTATGCCCAAGTAAGAGGCAAGAAACCACCAAAATATTTTAATGTAGTAGATTACTCTACAGACTTTTGTGGTTATTTCATATTCCTCATGTGAAAATAAAGATAGCTCCACCATGGAAGGTGTTGATTATTGTGCTTAATTTTGAAAGTTCGGGCAAGATAAAGGCTATATTGGAGGTGTTAGTTTTTCAAGATCCACTTTAGTATAAATAGTGCGTTAGTAACGAAGATCAATATCTGTATTGTGCTGCTAAATATTGCTAGTATTTGACAAGTAAATCAATGGAGAAAGTAATTAAAATTGCGTAGTTTTAAAACGCTTATTTACTGAAGGAATATTCAAATGCAATATTTAATTCTTGTTAGTAATTAAATAATACCCATATTTAAAATTATACGTATGAATAAAATTTGTATCATAACTTAAGTTAGCATTAAGTTAAATGTAAGATGGTAAGTGTAACTTCTGATAACTGGCCTATAATTAGAATAGGTTATCCCATTAAAGACCATAAATAAAGTAAATGTATTAGAAATAAATTTAATATTTTGCGTATTGCATATGATTGGATTAATCATTTTAAAAAAAACAAACAAAAAAAAACAAAAATAGTTAGTCAATAATTTTGAATAAAAGCTTCTACAAGGTTACCAAAATATAATAAACAATGTATTGGTAATGAAATGTACTTTTAGTTAATCAATCTATATGATTGCATACAGGAGAAGTAGTAACCTCTAGTCCATAACCAAAAGAGTATACAGATTAATGTCAGTTATATTTTATATTTTTGTATTACTATGGGATTATTGAATAAATGTTCATATATTTTTTTTTGTGATAATAATAAATTATAGTCTTGTTAAAATTTGTTGTAGATTCATTTTTTTTGTTTTTATATGCTAAATATAAGTGTTTGCACAATATTTGCAAAACCTTTTCTTGAGTCCGAAATCATTCCAAATTCTTAAAAACTTAATATACCAGATAAATAAAGTTAAGCAGATCGGAATATGTCATTATATTTTAGTTTAATGATAATTATTTATGGAGTTGAAAACTTAAGACTAAACATTCACCTTTGTGTAAAAAAAAAAAAAAAAAAAATGAATTTATTCCCAAACCATTAACTTTGGTTGCACATTATTCCATTCCCATTTAGTTAAATTGTCTAAGTAATAAATCTTAGTTATATTATTGTGTTGTCATGGGTGATGGAAGGACACAAAAAGCACTCTTGTCTTTTTATTATTCTGACTGAGATTCTGAAAAAAAAAAAAAGGGCCGTGTTATTCAAAATTAAACGTCATTATTGAATAGAATTATCATCTCTTTAAATAATATAGCAGTTGATATGAGAGATGAAGACCCATTTTTAAGTAAAATAAATATTTCCTATAGCCGACCAGAATGCCAGTCATATGCGACAACACAATACTGCCGAGCATTTCCTTACATGAAACAAAGAACCCTAAGATTAATATTATTATAATTATTCTTTAAATTAATAAGTGATCAATTATTGTTGTTATTACAATCGTGGCATGGCTTAAGATAATTGAAGGTACAATTGTATTATATGAAAAGTATTTTAGATCATATTGGAAAATTAATGGATATGTTGCTTTATTTTGGTTGCCTTAACAACAACCAGAAAAATTAGTGTCATGGGTGCAAATAAATAAACAAGTGCAAATAAAATAAACTAATAAATGTATTTGGGTTAGAATATATATAAAATAGATTGAACAGATCTCTGATGAAGACTGAAAGCTAAGCTGCACAATGAGGAAATAAAATAAAATTGCTTTAGAAAATGCAAAAAGACAAATAGCATATTATATTAAAGTGTGTTACATAATTTTTCATTTTGAATGCCTAATTCAATGATTATTATCAATAAACAAAAGAACATACTGTAGGGTCTTTTAATCTTTTAAAATTATTCACACACAGACTGAGGAACAATGGTAGGAATCCATATAACAATTATACAATTAAATACAGGTTTCATTTGCTTCTTTTAAAGCCAAAAGTATGATATTTCCTGTTCTCTAGATTTTATTCTTCTTAAAATTTTGCACTAATCAATGTTTTCTTTGTTGTACTATTTTTGTAGAAATTTGAGTTATTTTACTTTGACAATTCACATTATTCATATTTATATTCTCTACATTTTTATTATAATTTTAGTGCAGCACATATATTTTATCTCTATAATTCTATCTTTTTATTATTTACTATTCAACTATTTCCTTGCTTATTAATGTTCGAAACCAACAAAACATTCCCTGATTCCAGCTTATATAATGTGAGTGCAGAAACCCTTTTCCTCTTATCTCAGATAAACCACCTAGTGTAAATTTGAGTAATCAATAAATTTTAGATGATAGTGTTTTGTTGGCTTCATATCAATTATGAACACAGGATGAGGTTTCAATAATTATTTGCAAACTAAGAACGTCAGAATATTTAGATAAGAAACTGGTTTTAGATCTATCTAACTATACACACAAGATGGCTTAGATTGAATCAATAAGACATTATTAAACTGGGATCTGATAACTCAATAGTGTAATGGACCATGGTTTGGCACAATTTCCAGATGGATGCTTAACCTATCATAATGAAATGGCAAGAAATGGAATATTGTTGATGGAGAATATGGGAAAAGGTTGACACTATAGTTGACCAATATTTATGCTTGCCTACAACAATTGAGTGAAATTTTTAAAATTTGGTCAACTTAAAATTTAAAATGGTATATCCAGAGCCCCTCAACTTATAAGCCTTATTACATCTCTGAGTTCAATCTCAGTGAAGAAATTTGTCTTCAACTCTCATCAGGGATGGATTTAAACATGATGGCAATAATGCAACCTCTATATAGGTCCCTAATGGCTTTTCTACTAGTGAATATATTCTTAAGTTCTCACATACAAATATCAAAAATATTTATAAAAGATGTGTAAACATGTACAATAGATATCCTGGTGAGTGAAGTATGAATGATGCTCGATAATCTAGAGACCAGAGAAACAAAGATTTTAACTTCAAACAACAGATATTTAATAACAAAATCTGGGTTTTAAATTTATAACAATTATAACTTAATAAAATATAAACATGAATATAATAAAGTATGGATATATGTCTTTACTATAATACAACTCAATACTACTGTAGATTCGAGATTACAACAAAATGGTCACATACCCCAACCTGAACAAGAGAAGTAAGTTAAATAGTAAACATATCAATTAAAAAGTAAAATTACAATGCACAACAATATGGAATAATCTATTATCCCAAGGATCAACCTATATTAGTAGGTGTTTAATGTTTAATTAGATTGCGTCATCTGAATGTATATTAAACTTATATCTATGGATTGCTAATTTATGTTTTATAGATAGAGTTCATTTATAAGACTGTTAATCATACAAACAGGACAATTTACTCATATATAATTATTTGTTAGTAAGTATAATGAATATTTAACTTTATACACTAAATGCTTAATTAAATGTAGTTGTTTCAAAGTCTTATTTTTGTCTTTTAAGTCAATGTCCAGTCATCAAATCTAATGACCCAATTATGATAAGATTTTATTTACAAACATATAAAAATTATATATGTACACCTTGAGTTGTATATTTATATTTTTCTCCTTCTATCAAAATTTAAGCATAATGAGTTCTTTACATTTTAAGATTTAGGGGAAAAAATGTTTTCTGCAAATGAGTAGAAGGGTGAGAAAAATTGTAACTCAACTCTCAGTATACACCAAAAATACAAATACAAAATATTTAAAAGCATCAAAATTAAATGAAATCTTGGACTTCTTTAAGAGTGATTTCAGTGTTTTTGGCAGATGGTGTCTTTCTTTTATTCATGCATTTTGAATGATTCCAAACTTCAACCACTTAGAACAATTCCCACAACAAAGTCAAACTCATAAAGCTCCTGATTTTGTAGCAATTTCTTACCCGAATTCATGAGAACTTTCTTTTAAATCATTCCCTGTTTGTTTAGACCCTAGGCATGCTAATGGCTAAACTTTATCACCATTTGATGACACAAAGAAGGCACAAAGACCCTGTGACAATTAATTTAGCAAAATTGCATCATTTTATATATATACAAATATGTAATTAAGTGTAGTTTTTTTCAAAGTTCGTGTTATGATATAAATAGAAACGCTATTATATATATATATATATACACACACACGATGTGTTATAATAATATATTTTACTTCAAAAGAAATGCAATCTAGTATTTTAAAATTCTATTTTATATTTTAATTAGTTTACTTTTTTTAAAAGCATTTCATAATAATTTTACGACTTTTGCAGTTGATAAGCAAAATATAATTTTTTTAGAATTTATTTGAACAAAAGTTTATAAAAATTAAATAAAGAATTAAATTGAGAGAGTGCAAATTTCTCAAGCGCTTGTGACTATTAGTAACCAATCAGCTCTTAAGCACTGGGACAGGGAATTTAATAAGAAAAGAGTGGATTCCACTCTCTTCTTTACTTGTCTTTCTATATATCCAAGCCAGTCCAAAGTACTTATATCTAAGAGCGTGAATCTTAAATATTATCACACTTAATTGACTGAGTTCAAATTATAAACATACAGTGTGAAATCTTTCGATTTACTACACAGTAGTTTTTCAATGTTATAACTTTGCAGCAATATATGTAAATAATATTTTATAAAGTGCAGACGGTATTGCTGCAAAGTTATAACAACGAAAAACTACTGCATAGTAAATCGAAAGATTTCACACTGTATGTTTATAATTTGAACTCAGTCAATTAAGTGTGATGATATTTAAGATACACACTATCAGATATAAGTACTTTGGACTGGCTTGGATATATAGAAAGACAAGTAAAGAAGAGAGTGGAATCCACTCTTTTCTTATTAAATTCCCTGTCCCAGTGCTTAAGATCTGATTGATTACTAATAGTCACAAGTGCTTGAGAAATTTGCACTCTCTCAATTTAATTTTCAATACTGTCTGTGCTTTATAAAATATTAAATAAAGAATACATCTTTCATTTTAAAAATGGTCTGCATTTTACGAAATCAATAAATGAAATGCAGTTCAAGATATTAAAGTTTTTTTAAGGTAAATAAAGTAGAGTCACGATAATTGGTATAATATAAAAAAATAATGTTCTTATTCTAAAACTTTACTTTCAACTGGATTACATTTTTTTATTATATAACTACTGTTGTATAGCTTTTTCATATTAAAAATCAACAAACATTTACTTTTTTTTACTCTTTTAAAGAAAATAAACTTGGTTATTAACATGTCTTGATATCAGATTATTATTATTTCTGTCAAGTCATGACTGAAACTCTTAAATCTTCATGTATAAATGTGTGTGTATATATTTTATTCCACCATTTAATAAAAATAAATAAATTAGATCATGCCTTTCTGAATGTATGGTTATTTATGCATATATACATGTCTCAAGATACCCTAATAATTATTTAATATGTTTAAAATGCTGGAAGCCTATTTAATCTTTATAATCTTAACTTGCCATTCCAAAACATCAGTTAATTTTTTTTATTTTTATAAAGATTGGGCATCCCTTACATTTCCTCCATTCTTAGAGGGTTAAAATTTAGACTATTGGCAAATTTTAGCACATGAACAAAGGTTTGGATGGTTATCATGTTGGATCATTTTTATTATTTCTTTTTAAATAATGGAGAGTTCTAATGCTTACTTATTTATTTTGATTTATTAATTAATATCCATTTACTTTCTTTTTTTATGACTCATTTCTGTTGAATTCCTGTCCTTATCTCTTTATTCTTATAATTGAACTGCTGTTATTGTTAACACTGTTCCTACTATCTTTAACAGAATTTACTGACCTTATGATGGTTGAATAACCTGAATTCGACTGATTAAGTGTCTCTGTTCCAGAAGGCATTTATTTGGATTTGTCAGCCTATATCCTCTTATTGGATTTCTATAAGAACTGAACAAAATATGAGATGCCCACCACATTGTATGGGTCAACTCCCACATCTAAGCCAGTTCTAAGATACCCCAGTGAATGTTTCCACATTAACATGAGTGTACCCTCATACCTATTCTAGCCATTTACTCATGTACAATGCTACCTTTCTCTTATTACAATATACATGCATACATGTATTTATTTTTATTTTTTAAACTCCACATTAACTGACATTAGCCATATTCATTCATTTATGGACAACTGAGCATCTGCATTTGGTGGTTCTTGTTGATAACCAAAGTATGGCTTCAATATGTGCACATTATAACTTCCTTTTAGTTCTCTCTCAATGTTTAATTAAAATGCATTTGGGCCAGCTTGTTCCACAATGGCATATGGTCCAGCATATTGTTGACAAATTTTATGATAAACATTTTCCATTGGTTTACTTGGGTGATGTGTTCTTACAAAAACCTTGTCCCCAATCTTAAAGTGATATCTACTTTTCCTCTTATTCTTATTCCTAATATTAGCTTTACCAATTAACTGTTAGTAAGTCATATTGATGACATTTAATTGGAGGCTGGTATTTTAAAAATACTGAAGGAATAGGTTGGTCAAAATGTAGTTGTATGGGTGTGAATCCATTGGATTCATTTGCACCCCAATTAATGTAATTCACTACATGTTCTGTCTGCTTTGCCCACCTTCTATGCACATCCTTTAGTTAAGTCCTGAACAAATGGCCAAACTCCTGCATTATGCATTCACAAAGGTTTGAGTGTGGATTCTATTGGAAGTGAGCATGTGTTTGATTTGTAGCATCTCCATCCATCTCTTACATTCCTTAAATACGAAAGGTGTCCCTTGGTCTGTCAAAATAGTTTTAGGCTTTCCAATCTTGGGGAATTGAAGGATGTCTAATACCCTGATCATATGTCTGATAGTAGCCTAGGATAAGTGAGAAGAGACATATTTCAAAAAGAGATCATAGGTGACCAAGAGATATTTTTGTTTATTAAATGGAGCTAATGGTCCATAATAATCAATCACCAAGATCTTGTTCAGACTTTCAGGAATTATTGATTTTAATGTCTCACTATAGTTTTGGCTTACCAGCTTAGCTTTCAGGCATGCCAGACAATCTTGTAATGTTCTCAAGGTATCTCTATACATGCCTGGCCAGTAAAACCAAGTTTTCATAGTATACTCTGTTTTGTGGGCACTGTAGTGACCATACAAACAGTGGATGTACTTTATGAGTGGGGTGCATAAAATTTTAGGTATCACTACCCTCCACTCTACAGTATTTATATCCAATTTCACATTTTGACCAAATTTTAAAATTTTGCTCAATTGTTGTAGATAAGCTTCAATATTGGTCAAGTATAGGGTAAACCTTTACCCCATATTCTCCATCAACAATATTCTATTTCTTGCCATTTCATTTTGATACATTGAGCATCCAATTGGAAATTATGCCAGACTCCAGTCCATTACAATAGCAAGAAAAAGAATAAAAGATGATTGTTGGAAGAAAAATGCATACCTTTTTAAATCCAGATGTACTAGATTAAGATCTAAAGCTCCTTACTGATGAAAGTCTTAGTCTGGAAATTAATCTAGGGATATGAATAGGTTCAGTGCTGGATACAGATTTATGAAGTATGTGTATTGGTTACCCAATCTTACACTAAGTAGCATGACTGTAGTGACAAAGTAATTTTCTATTTATTATTGTAAAAATAAAATGCTAGTGTAAACTATATTAAGAGAATGATAAGAAATAGTAAACTACCACTGATAATTATTGCTTGTTTTTGATACTATATTTTGTGTATACATATAACATGAATTATATATATGTTTACATAATCAAACCTTTCAAATTTGTGTCCTAACTATCTACCAATATAAGATATCCAACTATCTTCTCTCACTACAGATGTATTTCACGAATGATCTTATCTTTTGCTTATACAATTTGTCTTAATATTATTATTGGCTTCTTAAAGTATATGACATATCTATTGAATAGGAACATGGAATAAATTATATTAAAAATGATGATTAATGAAAAGATATTACAAGTGGTAATAAATATTAACTTTCCAGCTAGAGAATTTAACATTTATATATAAAGAAGAAATAGAACCTATTACGTATGCTACTGTATTCAGACTTTACATTTGTTCCACTAGAGTGCATTGCTGAAATTAACATAATGTTTGGCATTAGAGATACTTTATACATATACATTATAAACTATTTGCAAACATTTTAATTGGAATCATTACATAATGAAATTTAAATAAGCAATATAGAAGCAAAGAAGATAAATTATTTTTAATTTCAAATAAAAAGTATAACGTTTTGCTTATTTATATTTTATAATTTTATATTTATAAACTTATATTTTATTTAGAATTCCGTGTACATTTTTTGTGTGTCTCAAATTAAAAAGAAAGTTTCAAAATAAAAAAAAAATACAATTTCGCCGGGATTATTAATATTGTAATTGAAATATTATAATTTGGTATTTACATGTTTTTCATCAGATGAAGTTTGTCAGCCTTTTTTTTTAAATTGTACACTATCACAGTCCGGAAAGTATTTGTCTATTTTTTATTTTAATAAAACAGACTTTCTTCAAAATCCTTGCTTAAAGTCTTAATTATGTATATATTTTCTCTTTTTTCTCTCTTTTAAATATATATACTTTAATATGATTCCATTTACTTATAAATATTTTTTTTTGATTTATATTACCAAATATGTGTTAGTTTTTAAGTTAAAAAAATTTAATAAATTGATTCTATGGAGAAGTATCGTCTTTGTCAGTGTTTTGAGCAAACAACATTCTAACATTGCCATAATTTGTGTTACAATAAGTTCTTGGATTTGATTTTCTGATTTTTGGCTTGCTTATAAAACCCAATAGAGAAACACATTGCTGTGATTTTAGTAACTATCTGCATTCTTTTTTTTTTGGTTTTTCTATTGTTTCCATAATTGTTTTTTTTTTTTTTTTAAAAAAAAAAAACCAATATGAATTTGCAGTTTCTGCAAAAAAATCAGTGTGTTTTTTTTATCACTACTATTTGGCCAAAACAGTTATAATTTGGGATTTTCCTTTGACTGAATAGCATGCAGTGGAATATTTTTAAGCATACAGAATCATCCTCTTCCTAAAAGTTTGTGCAAGATATGATACCATACCTGCCAACAGTTCAACAATGGTAAAGCAATGTCAAAAGTTGTGGGAACTGTATGTCCATTTGGAAAGGAACATGAGCTCCAATATTCTGTTTCTGATTATACTCAGATTCATTTATAGCTAGAGAATTAATGTTGATTGAATAGTCTAAAGAATAGTTGGATTTGTCTGACAAGACAGTCATTGATTTCAACAACTACTCAAGAGAGGTACGCATATCTAGCCTTTTATCTTGAGACTTGTGCAAAATTGGAGAGCCGAACAAAATCATTGGCAGCCTATTCAGTAATCGATAAACTTTCAGAAGAGAATACAGTTCCACAGCAGTGATTATTCAGTAGCTTGGGTGAGGATATTGGTAAGTGCTTCATTAAAACTGTTCCAGGTAGAACAGTAGGTATTCTTATGAATTCAATCAAAGAAAGTGAACAGATCTACAATTTATTCCCATTGTTTGAAGACCTATAAAACTGATGAATTAAGACATATGGGATTTGAACATTTCAAGGTTAATCACAGGTATAACTTTGTTGATTCATGCATATGCAAAACATCAAAAGATTATGGGGTCAACAAATGGTGAAATAGAAAAACACACCTGCATTTCTACACAGATAATTTTATTTTCTGCTAACTGTAATAAAGTGATTCATTTGTAGTGATTAGGAATTTCAGTCTGCAGACAAGGAGACTCATCCATTAGCCCTCTTGAAAAATAAGAACTAGAAAGTGTTTCTTTTAGTAATAAGTTGTATTGTCATAGTTTGTGTAATTTCTTATATATTTTTTATATTAATAACAATAATATTAAAATTACTTTTTCTAGAATTTAAAATAAAAAACCCATAAATATTAAAACCAATTGCTTCTTGTCAGCCATTTTGGTTTAAATATTTATTGCCTGGGAATCTGTAGAATTTTAAAAAAAATGGCTGTCAAACTTGGTCAAATAAAAAATATGTATAACAAATATTTATAAATTTAAATGCTTTAATAATATTTCTTTTCTAAAGTTAGTGTTTCATACTGATATATTTTAACTATTGAGGACCTTAACTATATATTTTTTTAAAATCTATAGCTATAAATTACTGTATAGTTCAAAATGAGTGCATAGAAAATTCTATATGCAAACCTTACATTGGTGGCTATGAATGTGTTTGTCTACCAGGAATGTCCTACAATGAAGAAACTCAAAATTGTCGAGGTAATTGTTACATTGTTATTTTCTTAAAAAAAATAGTTTGATATTGTGTATCAATTTTAATGAACAAATGAATGTGTTGCAAAATTTTTTTAAATGTATAAAACATAAGAAAATGAAAGAAATCATTGAGGGACCTCAATATAACACATTTTTTAATTAATCAAATTAAATCTTTTCTTTTAAAAAGAATTGTCAAATACATGCTATAATTTTGTTTAGATAAATAATATATCTACCCAGCAATTAAACAAATAAAAAATCATATAGTTAGTTGCTTGAAATGTGATGTTCTAGCATTGAAATCGCCATCAATTGCTTGACTGAACTGAGATTTTTGTTTTACTTTCTTGATCTGGGAATCAGTTCACAACATTTTAGCTCTTAAATTTCTCACTCTCATCACTTGAACTAAGTACTTGATATGATTTAGTGCAGTGATAGACAGTCAGATTGTGATGGTTAAGATCCTTGTATGGATTCCAGTTCTGTGACTTAAATTTTCTATGAACTTTCAAGTGATAAATCCATTTAATTATTTAGTGAGCTAAATTATGCAAAAGCTATTGAATAGTATTTATTTTAAATGGTTTGTATGCCCTATATGCTTTGATATAGCAGACTTCGGACCTTAAAGTTCATGTATTCTGGTTCCACAATTATTTTCAATCTTCAAACTTCTTGCAAACTCATAAAATGAGTAAGAAATCATTCAAATATTTTAATAATTAAATATTTGTTTTGATATAGTTTTAATAGCACATATTGCAGAACAAATTCATTATTCAGATGTCTTAATTGATTATTAAAACTATATAATTCTAATAGTCAGCAATGAAGATGTAATTTAAATAAGGTAATACATGTAAGATGTAACACTTTAAAAAAATGTATACATAAATAGTTATGAAGATTAAGAGATTATATGCATGTAAGCAGAAATAACATTACCTTATGATATTGCTAGGAAATGATGGTCAATTTATTTCTGTTTACATAAATAAAATCTCTTAATTTCCATTCTTTAACAATATAAAAATTCATGTATATAATTAATCATGTATATAATTAAACATATACATATCTCTGGAAAAGATTAATTATTATTTACAAGATCTCAAGTAAGATGCTAGTTTTTTGCATTCTCATATCTTAAATTCTTATAAAAATTTGGGTTTGAAATCCCTAATAAATGAGTTGTTATGAGTTAATTTAAGACAATTTGTTCAGCTTCAAAAGTATTTTCAATTAGTAATTGATGGTTTTCTATTGCCATCAAAAGATATTTATTTTTGCTTACATGTATACAATCTTCGAATTACCAATCTTATCAATTTATGAAAATATGTAATTCAACATAAGTTATATATATACTTGACAGGATTTTAATCCTTATAACAAACTGGGCTAGAAGTAAAAAAGGACCATAATTTTGTGTTCTAATCAATCTCAAGACAAACAGTTAGAGGACTAATGATTCTAAGTGATGACATCAAAGATAAAGACATCTAATTATTTACATAGAGACCCCACACATTGTTAGTATACATCATAAATTTAATAAAAATACATTTTTTTAAATCACACACACACAAAGTGGCATTAAATTTTATTTTTTATTGTGAATTTGATTTTTTTTTCTGTTGAGTTTTTTTTTTTTTTTTAGAAAGTAAATACACCACATGATTTACTTATTGATATCCAATCTGATTAGCATTTCAAAAGAAAAAGAATCAAAATATTATATTAATTTTTGAAAAGTCGATTTATTTATCAATTTTAAAAACTTGTTTTTTAACTGTTAAACATCACACAAAATAATTCTAACATTTAATAAAAATGTTAGTTTATGTTATTGTCATATCTGACCTTGACTTCAGAAATATGGATTAGTCCAGATTCCTTATCTGATCGGATTGAGCACTCACTGCTGCTAATCAATGTGTAAACATGTGGGTAATTAATGTATAAACATGGCCAAAGGGTAAAAACACGTATGGCTAATATGTAAACGTGTTTAAAATCCTACCATTGGCTAGGTTCTCTGAATCTGATTGCTGCCATTAAGGGAGGGGATCTGGCAATATATAGTCAGCATTTTTGGAGGCAAGGTGGTGAACATCTGTCTATCCTGAACAACTCCGTTGAAATTACTTCCTATAGCAAAGGTGTTTCTACTATTATTTACTACCAATATGTCTATGCAGTGAGGCAAGTCCAGATAGAACTGAAAACTGCTATGACTTTGGCAGACTCGAGGCAAGTTGTCTATTATAGCCAGAAGAGCCATTTCACAAACTTAAGGCAAGCTGTCCAGTACAGCTGGAACAGTTTAGACTAGAACTCACAAGGCAAGCTAAATGTACAGCTGGAAGTGAGTCCAGTCACTTGGCACAACCAGCTCATTATTGACAAAGTTATACATCACTTTGTATTTATTGTTTGTATAATATGTATGTATATTTGTTCTAATAAATTATACATATTAGTGAGTGTTTATAGTTTTAATATTACTGTTGGTTTGAATCTGAATCCTGCAATTCAGCCAGACACAACAGATATTAAAATAATTCAAAATAAATAAAATCATTTTAATCTCATATTGTTCATATGATTAATCATTCTAATCTCATATTGTTCATATAATTAATCATTTCTACTAAATTTGTTGCAAATCTTCTATTGTGGAGTATCTATTGCAGCATTTGAGATTCGTTAATACCAGCAGATGTGGGGGGGGGGGTAAAAATTCTTATAGCTATTTTCAGCAACTTGTTTGTTTTAAAAATTTTTCATTTGATAAATGTGTAAAAAAAAACCAACAATTAATATTTATTATTAGCATTTATCTCAACTCATTTTAAAAAAATATTTTAAATGAAATGGTTTTTATAAAAATTTGATTTTAAAAAAGCTTTCTCTTATATATAAAGAGATTAAAACAATACTTACAAAATTCTAACATTTTTTTACTGTAATTGTAACACTTTGTAGCAATTTTTTCCCCATATGTCATAGCATCGGCCGGGAGGCGAACCTACAACCGTCTGCAACAAACTACTTGCTTGCAAGGCAGCTGCGATGACCTCTCGGCTAACAAAGTTGAAAATTGATTGGTCACTTTTTATAATAACCCATTTTATTTGTAATTTTTTTTTTAAAAAAAATATTTTCATATGAGGGCTGAAAAGATTGAATCTAATAATTAAATAATATTTTGATGGTTTTTAATGAGCAATGTTAACACTAGAATACAAAAGTTGTCTGAAATAATAGGTCAATAATTACATATTTCAACTGCATGTATAATAAATTCGTTCTTAATTTATTATGTTTTCAGTTCTCTTTTTTTTTCATATATGAACTTCAAACAATATGATAATTTTTTCCAATTATTCATTTAATTTAAATTCTTTTGATTTAGAATGTCAATTATATGTGTTCTGATTTAAACATATATAACGAGTTATTTATGTATATAGCACTACGTTTTGAATCTGTAATAATAATTAGGGATCACTTCACTACACATACGCTGGATAAATTCAAACATTCAAAGAATAGTCTCCTTTCCAAACACGATAAAGTCTTTTGAAAAGGTGGAATACATCCCTCTATCTTTTTTTTTTTTTTTAAATAAAGAAATTTTATTGTGAGCTCAAAGAAATACATTATAGCAATAACAGAGTTACGCTGTTAACGGAAACTACAAAAAAAAAAGGTTACATAACCCAATACCTATCGTCTGGGGGTAAAAAGTCAACTGTTCAATGACAAATTGTCCATTACTACAAGGTTCCATGTAGCATTGTAGATGTATGTTGGAGCTAGTATTTCATCTCTGTTTTTGATGGCCTGAAGTTTTCCCTCTATCTTTTTAACTTAAGCTTATGGGTATAAGCAAATCTTAAGCATTTGGAAATGAGATTGTGAAGATATTAAATAATTGCTTTCAATTCCTTTTATTATGTTTTTTAATGAATGACATCTGCGAATTTTGACAATTTACAATACGTCATTAGATAGATGAAATATTAAACATATATAACGAGTTATTTATTTATATAGCGCTATGTTTTTAATCTATAATAATAATTAGTGATCACTCCATTATACATACACTGGATAGATTCAAATATTTAATGAATACTTTCCTTTCCAAACATGAGATAAATTCTCTTGAAAAGATAGAATGAATCCAGATTTAATGAAAGGAAGTCTGTGCTAGACTTTTTAAAATTAAACTGGACAAATGGGAGTTTATGAATTTTCTTTCCTCACATGGAATTTGATCAATTATATTTTTGAATTTTTTCTTTATATAACAAGTGTGGCTAAGGTATCGCAAACGGTCTAATGGTCACCCGCGGTCATGAACATTGACAAATTATTGTGATAAATTCAGAGCTGATTTGAACATAAAAAATAATAAAAAATACAAAAAGTAAAAATTCAATATAAGTTGGCTTTGTATTTTCTAATTAGCAATTCTTGGCTTCAACTTACAATAATGGGTTAACTATAGATACTACACATGTGTACTTTGCTTCATTCGATTCAGCATCCCTTTTCCTTTTAGATAATGTGATTTTCTTTTCTTACGATAAAAAATAAAGATTTTATGATGATTTTTCAAAATAGTACTTTTTTCTTTCATTTTTGTTATTTTTACTGTTTAATGTGTAGTGGAGAATGATGGTTACTCAATGGATTCAAGCATTATTTGTGATTTTTCGTGCGGCTAACAAACTAAGCTTCTCTCATAATTTTTGCTAATGATTTCTTAAAAGTAATAGTAATTATAATATCCCCCCCCCCAAAAAAAAAGAATTAACAAGCCATCTTTGCTCATAAATATAGAGATTATTTTAACCGCATAATCCTTTTTCTGAAGAATTAGACTTCTGACGATTGAATGTTATTACTAGATTTTCAATCACTCCTAAGCATTTTTTTAGTTATTATTTTATAGAAAAAATAGATGGAAAAAATAATTTATGATATTTCTTTTATATGTTTTTTGTCAAAATTTTATCAATAAAAAAAGCTAAATATTAAAAGTAAAAATTGCAATAAAATTTAGCCCAATTATATATGTGTGTGTGTCCATAGTTATATATGTAAACATGACCACTGCGATGTAAACTCTAGCGCTGTGTATCAGATACACAGAGAAGTATAGTTGATAACACTATTAAGAAATTTACCAATTACATTTCTATTTATATGTAATTTAATAATTGTAATTTATAATTATAAATTTATTTAAACGCACATTGATTACGTAAGTAATATTTATTAAGGCCGTAGCCTCAAGCACATGCGTATAAAAATGCGATAGTAGGGATCTCTACAGGTCTTAAACCACAAGACCTGTAGAGGTCCCTATTATCGCATTTTTATACGCATGTGCTTGAGGCTACAGCCTTAATTGTAATTTAATAAATATTTTACAAAGAAGACATGGACAAATTGTAATACTAAAGAGAGCTGAGGTAATTTAATCGTAGTCATAATAAAATATCTTGTACAGTTCGTTTCTTATAGAAAAAAAAATCATCAGTTTGTAAGTATCTTCTAAAAAACATCACCAATATTTGTGAGTACCTCAAAAGCCCTTCCAAAAAACAAAACAAAAAACAATTCATAAGTACATTCTAAAAACCAGGACCTTCGAACCGTTATTTTTTCCGTTCCAGCAAAAATGTTTTTCCTGTTTTCCAGTTCGAGGCCCTGAAAAAAATATAGTAGCGCTCAGGTACACTTTTACCAAAAAAGTAACCCCCAATGCTTAAACGTTTGGCCACCTGTGTTATATAAAGCAAGCCTATCATTACTACTAATAAAATTTGAAATATTATTTTAATTGGACAAAAAATAAAGAGTAATGCAATGATTAAAAAATATAATGAATACAAAAAAAATCTTTGAACAGTTCATTATATGTTTTTCCAGAATTTCTTTACAAACATTGAAAAATACCAAAGAAGCAACTATTATTTCCCAAATAATCTTTTATCAATTGATGATGTGTTTGTGATCTTGTTTTTATCTCTAACAGAATATTCTAGTATATTAGTTAATAAATATAGAAACATAGATAACTACTCAAAAAAGTCTAAAGGTTAAATGAATGATTTTAATTAATTGAATAAATATTTAGGTACATTGAGAATTTGAATCCAATGTTATGAAAATTCCAGTTTGCCAACTTCTGATTAGTAAGGCTGTTAGTAATTTTGTTTCATTGTTTTTATCTTTTAGCTGACTATAATTAGATACTCATTTAATTATCAATATTGAATAGCTATTTATGGTGAATGACAATCTAAAAAAATTCTAACATTGTTTGGAATCTAAAGAAATTTCCAAATTTCACCTAACCCAGATTTGAATGTAATTACAATACCAAGATTTTTTTTAAAAGAACAAAACAAACAAAAAAAAGATTTTAAACCTTACCACACATGTTCTTATGATTTGAGAAAGAAGCTCTGGAGAAAGTTAGTATTATTGCACTAAAGCATCCATTATTTAGCTATTATATTTTTACTGCATGGAAGCTCCTGGAAATAATACTATGAAATTTATTTATTCATGAAAATATTAGAATTAGAATATTAGAATTTGTGAAAAAAGAAGGTCTGAGGAAAGTATTTATTATTGTATTAAAACATCCACTCTTTAGCTATTATATTTTTATTACATGAAAGCTCCTGAAAATAATACTATGAATTCATTTATCCATGAGAAAAATATCAGAAGTAATATATATATATATGTTACAAAAAATCAAGTCAGATGACACATGACCTAATTTAATAAGCTTGTATTTACAAACATTATATATAGAACTTGCAAACAGCTCTTAACACTGAGCATGTCAGTGGCAGAAACCAGTCTGTGGTTGGGGATATTCTACAAAGCTTGTTAAGAGCTTGTTTGCTATATATATATATATATATATATATTTTTATATATATATATATATATATATATATATATATATATATATATATGCATGCAAAACCATAAAACAATACAATACTAGATTAAATACAAAATTTTACCAAAATCCTTACACAACCATGGTTTCATCTACTACAAATAGACCTTCTCAAGTGAAAATCAAACTAAAGGAATATATATATATATATATATATATATATATATATATATACAAACAATCAAACCTTCCCATAATTCATTTCAAACCCCACCTTCCTTTAATATCAAAAAAAGTCTTCATAAGATTGATAGCCTCAGAATCAAGGAGTTTTATCATCAAAGTCTCCTTTATTCTCCTTTTTAACTCATTCTTTTCATAAAAAATAACCGAAGCACTGTTAAACAATATTCTATGACCTGTATTCAATTCATGAATATATAAAGCTGAGTTAAGATACCTATGTTTAACTCTACTTATATGAACCTTAACCCTTTCATTAAGGCTAAATTTACTCTGTCCTACATAAAATTTACCACAACTACATGGATTTTTATAAACAATACCAGGAATAGACCTACTATCAATAGACTGCTTTGAACCATTAAGTAATGAATTCAAATCAGAACCTTTTCTCCATGCAACCTTTATTCCACCTAACAAATGACTATTCCTATAAACCAAATTATATATTGATGCTTTAAATGGTAAAGACATATAATCATCACCCTTACCAACAAAATTCTTATCATCCAAATAACGATTATAAACATTATTATTAAATACCACTTTTTAAATAAAATCATGATTATAACCCAATTCTACATATTCAGCAGCAAATTGACTTCTTTGAATATCAGCATCATAATTAAAATTATTAAGCCTTCTATTCCAACAACAAAAATTCAACAAAGACATTTTCTTATGTATAAAAGGCTGATAA